>CAHIKZ030005152.1:930000-1277500 GCA_903632075.3 Acanthosepion pharaonis | reverse complement strand
TTGGTTCATCTTCCTAAGATGAGAGCCGCCTCTCCTCCACCTTTGCATCATTTGTAATTACTTCCGTTTCGTTTCGGCATCCATGATGATTCTTGAGGCAAGCATTCGATTTCATAAATACAATGCATATATTCCTGTTAAACTTTGTATCCTTGATTGTGTTAATTGAATCTGCATAGCCTATAATTATCCTATGTACCACCATGTCCCTTTTCAGTCTAGATAATGATCTGCAAACCTTGTTTCAATCAAAACGCATGATCTGAGCATGTTTGAGACGTTCATTCTCAATGACATTGCACCCTTCTTTTATAAAGAGCGATTTAATGTCGCTTCTTCCCTGTGATGCTCATCCATGTCCATTTTATTCAGATAATCAACCATTATCTTTAAACCTCATTTTAGGCTTCTGTTGTGGGCGCTTTCCAGTCTTCAGCTCCTCATAGATATGTTGTTTTTTTTTAATACTTTTACTTCCTAATCTAACTACGTAGCCAGTCCATTGTCTCTAGTTGATTGTTATTATTTCACTAGTATTGCATTCAGATCATTGTGGGACAACAGTGTCTGCAACCAAAATCTTCCATTTGATGTTAAGTATGCGTCTCAGGGATTTTTGGTAAACTCGGACCAGCCATTTTAAATGCCTCTTGTATGTTTTTCATGTTTCAGTAGAGTACAGAACGGATGTTAAGGCACAGGCTATATACACACTTACTCTGCTCTTGATAATAATGTCTCTACTTTCCAATTAACCAAATGTAACACTTTCCTTCTGAATGCTTGAAAAATCTCAGCCTCCAGGGAGACGTCTCTTGATATAGTACACCCAAGCTATCGGAAAGTTCCAACAGTCTTCTTGTATTTTCAACAATTAGTATTGGCTCTTTGTAGGGCACACTAAGTGTCGAGATTTCAGCAAAACAACAGAAGATGTTAAGACGAAATTTATTTGAGTCATTCCTCTCGGAAGCACTTTGAACTTCATTTGAAATATTACATCACCAATTATTGTAACCTTCCTGGTATCATACTTTGTTAGAGCTCGTTTACAACCGCGTGGTTTTCTGATGAACTACTCAACAGAGAAAGATGAAGAGAGCGTGTGATTTTCTTTACTGTTATCAATTTATCGAGCCATGTTTTTAAATAACCTCGTCAGATTGAAAATAGCTAAACTGTCAGCCATACACAACTACTTTCTACGATCAATGGGTCAACTGGATTTGAGCGACTGAAGCGAAATGGACTAGATAAAATAAACCACATCAATCGAAGTCTTTCAACAGCAGCATCAGCTAAAATAGATATCACATGTAATTCGAAGGGTGAATAATGACATGAGGACATAAAAACAACTCCAAATAATAGGTAAGAAAGGAAAGCCTCCATCAGTTCTGGAAAGAGCTTTGACAGTTATAGAAGTTACGAAAACTATTTTCTAAATTCATAAATAAATATTTTATAACATCATAAGTAATTGACATATAGTTAGTTTTTGGCACACCAAAACCTATTTGATGGAAAATAACCTATCGAACCAGCTCATGTTTAAATCGATTTTGTTCATAAATTAGGTCATAGCTTTTGGCAAAACTGTGTATATTTCTATAGTTTTGAAAAGGACGCAGTAAATTGCATAATGCCTACACAGCAGTAATATATTTCAGCATCACAGATCAGCATCTATGTTATTGCAAAAAGAAAAAGGCGAGTAAGGTGCACATACAATCACACACACACTCACACACACACACACACACACACACACATATATATATACACTTACATACATACATATACAGAGATAAATTGATGAAGAGGGCTGGATAAAGAACGTATGTATGATACACATGTTGAAATTTATCAAACTTAACAATTAGAAGGATAAATTTCGCTAAGATGGTACAATCTCACTTGTTACGTGGAACGTTTTTGTGTAGGAGGAATTGTGTTGGAAGATTCCGGGTCTACCTAAAGCAATACAAAATTGTTATATATTTAATTCTTGAAAGTGAAAAAGGAGAAAATTGAGTTAAGTTAGGCTATATTCCGTCTTCTTAACATAAACAGCTGCAAACTTAATTTCACTGACAGTCTGCAAATATATCATGGCTAAAGAGAATAAGAACACCGGTGCACGCAAACACACACACACACAAACAAAAAACTATATATATACATATATATATATAACAGAATATATTCACTTCATGAAGGAAAGCAAATATTTCACTAGAGAATTTGGGTATTCGTATAGAAAGTATGAACTCCTCTTGGTTCATACTTCCTATACGAATACACAAATTCTCATCAAGTTGTCTATATCAAATGTAGACAACTTAAGTTTGGTGATACCCAGCATAAGAACGAAAGAGAATAACTTTTCTGATAATGGCGGTAAGAAATTTCCTTTCAATATCATCTAACTTCCAGGAGCAGAAGTCGATAAGACTTGACCGATGCATTTCCTCTGGGAAAACTGCTAGTGTCAAAAATATCTTCCCTTTTTGCCAGTTTATTCGGTAATTCTACACTTATTCACAAAAACATGTCTCGCGACTCATTGCCGACATGACTAAAGTGATGTAGTGAACTTATATGAAAGTCAAATCCCTTATAGCAGGAAAACTTCCAGCGTATAATCGTTGCAGGCAGTTGAGATTGGGATTAGTTTCGGCATGTCGTAAAAGCTTCAAGTACCTGTTGCTTATAATGAAAATGTCTACATATGAATGCGATCTCGAAAAGTAGGAAAACATGTGAGAAACATACATGAGACATGGCGGATTGACCAATATATTTCCTACAGAAGTCAAAACCAGTTTGAGTACATTTCTTAATGTATGAGAAATGGATTGACAACCAATATGAAAAAGAACAAATCTATTAAGAGACTCTGTAATCGGGGAAATAGCTGCATTCGCATAGATCTGCCATTCTGACACTGCGACGTAAAACTTAAAAAGAAAACGCTGTCTGTAGCAGGATACGCTGTCGGATTCTCCTGGGTTAATGGAGCAGAAACAATTTTCTCTACCCGGAGTCACCATTTGATGAAGAATTCAATGGAACTATTGCAGACCATTTCACCATTATTATTGTATTATTTCTTTTATATATTTCTAATTGTCATAAATGCAAATACACATACACACATACACAAACATTCGCATAAAAACTACATATATATACATATATTCGACATATATTCTCATATGTATTCAACATTTAAAAATATAACAATAATTGAACATTCATCTGCTTGTCTTTCTCTGTTCTCTATTCCATGTGTTCGGCTACAGTTTTGCATATATCAGGCTAAAATCTGATATATATGTATATCTTTTCATGATGATGGCCTTAGCCTATGTGACCTTTTCTGTGTATATGAATGGGTGAAATTTTTTTTAAGATTTACTGAATGTTCGCTTACTTAATTAAAGTTTTATTTCATTAACTATCAATTTATAATGATTAAGAAATTCAAATGTACATAAATTATTCAAAATCGGATATTTTCCCGAATCGATGAAATAATGAGATCCAATTTGAAAGTAGTAAAATTTAGGATGCATATATATACAAAAATGCTAAGAGGATGTTGCTATTTTCATAAAATATGGCTAGATTAGAAGAAGTCATTTACATGCACTTTCCATACGATACATTTATTGGAACACATTGTTGCTAATTTAGTTTTAGCTAATTTCATAAATAAATTTAAGTAACACTCAAATATGCCTATATACCGGGTGTAACAGTAAAACTGTACAGATTGTGTAACGACATAATTGTCCATTCCACAAAATGTTTAACGTTTAGCCATCTTGACACCATCTGTCGTAGGAATCAATGAAAAAATCTTTGAGTTTTTCAGCTAGAAATAGAAAAAGTTAAAATCGTTTTGTGTCAGCCTCACTGTCTTCCCAAATGAGCAAAGCTTTATCTAACAGTCGGACAATTTTACTGTTACACGATTTGGACAATTTGTCTGTTAGATCATATATATATATATATATATATATATATATATATATATATATATATATATATATATATATATAGTCTTATAGGTGTGCTATATATATATATATATATATATATATATATATATATATATATATAATCTTTTCCTTTTTTATTTTCTTTACTTTTTAAATTTTTTATTTTATTTTTTACGGGTTATATAGAGATGATGGTCTTACTGTAGTAAAAAATATGCACTAAAATTAAGGTAGATAAATTAAGAAAAAGGATTCATAGAGAACTAAAAGTTTTAAATCTTAAGGTTAAGATAAGCACTAATGTTAAACAAGTAGATTTTTTTGATGTTACATTAGATCTCGTTAATGATATATGTCAACCTTATATGAGAAATAATGCCTATCTAATCTATATTCACCCCAAGTCTAAATATCCCCCATCAGTAATTCAACATATACCTTTGTCTGTAGTACGTAGGATTAGCAACAACGCATCGGACAAAGACGTGTTTGATAAATATAGCGGAGTTTATAGTAAAGGCAGTGGTCCAAAAAAAAAAAGGAACAGAAATAGGAAGATCATTTGGTACACAAGCCTATTTAATCAAATCGTCAGTATTAAGTTAGGCCATAAGTTTCTACATTTGATCGATGAGCATTTTCTTAAATTAACCTTTTTATTAAAATATTTAACAGAAACACAATAAAACTACGTTATAGCTGCATCAATAATCTTGAGAAGATTATAAAATTAATAATAATAAAAAATTAAACCAATTTAATAATCTGAATGATAAATACGTGCCAAGACAAATATTAATGCTATTGGTCAATGTAATTTTAGGAATTCTGACCATTGCTCATTGCTAAACAAATGTTTAACTAAATCTCTGGTTTATCTTAGTACTATCTCTACAATAGAGAATCCGAAGTTTAAAAAATTCTATATTGGTAGTACTATTAATTATTTTAAGACTACATGGTATCAACATTTTACGTTCTTTACCAATACTACTTACAGAAATAATACACCACTTTCTAAATATTTTTGGAGTTTAAAAGATACGACTCCTAAGGTGAAATGGAAAATTTTAAAAATGACAAGAGCATGTAGATCTTTATATAGACCCTGTTCTTTGTGTTTACATGAAAAACTTTAAATCATCAGATTGTTTGAAAAAAATTCATTGTTAAATCAAAGAAGTGAATTAGCAGTAAATTGTAAGCATAGTTTATATTTTACCTAACAATTTAGCTAAATGGCTCATCTTTCTATTTGTAAGATTAATCTGGATTTAATATAATTTTGTATTAATTTCTTGGTAATATTGGTAGCATCTTGTACAGATGTATCGGCATTTTGGGGCTATTTTGAAATTTTACATTGATTTGCTAGTGTTCTTAACAACTTATATGAAAAATCTTTATTTAACAGTTGCATATTAATGTAGCAAATAATTCTACATGTTAAATTATTACTAGTTTCTTCAAGAAGCTATTTATTTATCAGCTACAAAAGAAATTATTTAAAAAATTCACAAGCATATAACGTGTTTAGCAGTTTGTTAAATTACATCTCCACCACATTTTTATTTCTTAGGAAACTGCATTGCCTGCTTTGTATAATTTATGTAACCATTTGTACCCGCTTTAGTTTATGTCTGGCTGCCTTTAGCTGCCAATCTACTGGTCAGGACCGATTTATAAAAATAATTTTAATTTGTTACTTCTACTTTATTTAAAGTTAACGTAGGTCATATTTGATTGTTTGATCATAGTAAAACACACAAAACTTGTAACTCCCTTTTTTTTCTTTTTTTCGTAAAAAAATAGGTTGTATTTTGTTTATAAATCGAAATAAATCATTCACTCGCCAGTAATTTACAATCACCTGATGAGATGCATTGATACGCATCAAAAACACGACAGCAGTTGTGCTGCGGATTTTTACAAGTTTTCGGTATAATAATCTAATACACACACACATACACACACACAAATATATATATATATATATATATATATATATATATATATATAAACGAAAGAAGAGATGGAGTAAAAAGTAAGGCTAAAAACGGAAACGTACCAAAGTTTTTGTAGAAATGATGCGTGGTCCTACCGAATCCTTACAACGTGTTGTGGCTTCTGATGTGTCAGTGCGAATAATGGTTCTGCTATACATAGTAACTTTACATCAATTATCAGCGTTCAAACGAGAAATATTAATGAAAGCCAGACGGATAGAACATGACATTTTCAATGTTATGGGAACATTTTACATCCCATAATATATAGTGTAATAGGTTAGCCGAAAATACCTCAGTGTGGACAGTATAGTCACCGACAGTATAGCGCCCATAATGATTGTGACCAGATTTGTCTGGCTAGAATTCTGTGTAATGACAGACATGCGGCGCAGGCTCAAATCACATCCCTATTCATGGAAGACAATAACAGTCACATATTCTGCAGATGTATTATGTATTATTTTATAGGTTATGTGAGGGAAACCAAAGCCACAACTGTGCTCAGGATTTCGGTAATTGAACTTTGGACGAATATTAAATACTTCTGCTTCACAGTTTCATTTGCTTCGTTATGAGTGTAGGCTTTGTGTATAAAGAACACCTCACGAAAACGGGAAACAGTTGATAGAGAATTATACTAGGGCTTTTGATGGTTCCATAATTTTTTTAAATCGTTTCAGAAAAAAAGGAATGCAATAAAGGAACTATGACTCAAGAGTTTAATGAATGTTACAAAAAAAATCCTACTATTAAGGAGAATGGACGATAAAAAAATAAAACATTAAGAAAACAGAAGATAACGATAGAAATTGCATTTAAATTATAGAAGATAAAAGTTGACTGGGAAGCAAGAAGCCGGAAGAGAATGCAACAAATGAGAAGTGTGATAATAAAAACTTAGCATAGAACTTGCGGTTACATTTCTTGCCATTTCAAGTTTAAATTGATGGGACCTTGCCGCCAATCGGGTACTGCGCTTAAAATCATAAAGTCTATGTACCATAGAGGAAAGTTATATTTATTTTGTGTAATACAAAAGTATGGCACAAAGCGTAGGTGGGAAAATTCATCTGTCTTAAAATTAAACTTAGCTAGCCACAAATAGTGACCAAAACATACCACAGTATTCCACTGAGGAAAGTCTATCAGAACAATTTCCATGATAAATTTATATAAATGACACAGTATGTACACGTTCCGATCATGTGAAATGGATTTTGTCCTCTTGCCCGCGTAAACACGTAATTGACCGATGACTGTTTTATGATGATTTGCACACATTCCAGGAATCTATGTACCTTAACTGGGATACATCAGGTCCAAGTTGATTAGATTTCGTTTAAGAAGCATTAGGAAAAGGCCACGTGGCCATCGTGGACACAATAGAGAATTTGTACCTAGTGGAGACATTTGCTTCCATGCCTGATTTACATCACGTAAAAGAATCACAGATCTATGCACAATTAACAAGACGATATGACTCAACAATTTACCAAAGTTCTTCTGAACTCTTGTGAAGTCACTGAATGTCTGATTGTTACACTTCCTCATTGGACATTTCATAGATTTTTGTTTTCGGTCATATTTTAAATTAGTTCATTAAAATATACATTTAATATTTTCATATTATATACACTATTTCATTCATATGCCAAAAGATTGTATTTCGCAATGGCAAAGACCAAAATAGTTAAAAAAATTAAATTAAAACCGTATTTCGAGAAAGTAATTCAAAGCAAGGAGTTTACGCAATAATAGCGCTCTATATCAAGAGATAAAGCATTATTAGTTATAAATAAAATTAAATAGTCACTTAAGTACATTTATTCTTCAGATGAATTGATTATAAAATCATGTCTACTGATACAGAGATGCCTGATACAGACTGGACTTCTTGTAAGATGTATAGAAATGAATTCACGGCTACATTGTTTTTTGCATTACTTTCGTCATTTGATGTAAATATTTTCATGAAGTAATAATCAGAAAAAGAGATTTCAATATTTCTTCCGCAATATTTATGTTTTATTGGAAAATTAATATTAATAAAAATCTTAATGTAACTTCATATATTGTGATTAGCATGCGTTCATTAACTAATTTTTATCAATTTTTTATTTTTATCGCAGGTTTGTTCATATGAGATATTATTTAGGCATTAATTTATGAAAATCAGGAGAATTCTTAGCTAAAAAAATGCCTTAAATATTAAGGGATCAAATCTTCTCATGTCAGTAACCATCTCCTGATTTTCTAATTTGCTAGGTTTTGTGTTTATCTCATAATATCAACAAAGTTTGCGTAACACATTATCTTTAAATCTTGAGGCATCCAAATCTTTTGCGGATGCAACGTCAAAATAAATAATCTGAACATACACGTTCATAAATCAACAAACAGGCGTAAAATAATGTATAAAGTTTAGTTTTATGTATAAGTATATTTTTCATTTTCTACGCTCATTGAACATGTTTACTATTAGTTGCAGTAGGTTCTGCAATACTGGGGTTTTGAATTTGTGCCAAGAAAGGAGAGCAACCAATATTTATTTGATTCAAAGAACACAAGGGCAGAACCTAGTCCCAATGAACTAAATAGATAAGGATTAAAAATAGTCCTCAAAAGAGTTTCACATCATATAATGATTGCAGGTGTTGTTACCTGAAAGGGATGAGGGTTAGGATTTTATTTCTCAATCTTGGCACGAAAATTTGAGTCTTGAAAAATGTTGGGGATCAAAGAAGAAAATGAAAATATTTCCAATAATGAACTTTTCTATTCATATTTTTTATCTGAGACATGTTTTCGTAGATACAAGATGGGAACAATAAAAAATCAGCAACAGTAAGAGAAACGAGAGCGATAATACACAGAAGAAGAAAGACAAGTTCATAAGAGAAATAGCAAGAAAGAAAAAGAGAGAGAGAGAGAGAGACAGAGACAGAGAGACAGAGAGACAGACAGCCAGCCAGACAGACAGACAGAGAGAGGCAGACAGACACTTGGAGAGCAATATATTACTATTGGGTCAAACTTTTTTTTAATATCCGCTTCAGTAGAATGTCCCATCGGTTATATTACATATACCTAAAAAAAACATTCGACCAGGAAAAAAATATTTAAAGTTTTTCTTTCATGCACCAATCTCTCAGTTTTTGATACCTGAAACCTTGGGTTTCTCCTTTTGTATATATATATATATATATATATATATATATATATATAGAGAGAGAGAGAGAAAGAGAGAGAGAGAGAGATGTGCAAAATAAGTGAACTCAGATAATATTTAATATATATATGTGTGTGTTCGTGCGTGTGTCCTTGAGTATGTGTTTATATCTGTTTACCTCAATGCAGTTCTCGAAAGCAGACTATTTGATAAAAAATATTTGGTTTCTTTCACGCAGTGTTGAAACAGAAAATACTTTGACTCAATTTAACTTGATATTACGAAGATGAATACTGAGAGAAATGTCTGAAAGCAAGATGAATCAAGTCTCAAATAATTGTAGCTGTCTTTTTATTGACAATTCTGGTTTCAGCTTCCCAGTCATCTGATTCAACAAGACACTGTGTTAGGATAATCTCCACATATCTTGTCATTCATAAATCGTATACTTCTTGAAAGATTAAATGTGTCCCAAAGATTAAATTCCAGATTTTACACTTAAATTTACAGCCTTGTGTCAAATATAACAAGTTCTTTACAAAGTATATTAAAGGATTGGGGCAAAGTATTTCAGCAAAATATCTGCCTTTAGAAATGAAGATAGTGAGGTATGTTTTCGTACCTTTTACAAGGAAATCAGCATAACATTAACAGCCTCAGTCAAAATTCGAAGTCGCTATTCATTGGTATAACATATAATTTTCAGGTACACGCGTACAAAAAAGTTATTGGATGATCTGATGTTCTTTGCACTTAATAAAAACATAGCTCATATTACAAGTAGAGTGCTTGATAATTTTCTTGCGACATCCACACAAGAAATTGTAAAAATATGTGAAAAATCGAGTTTTCTTATTAAAACAAAAACTTGAATAAATTCCTCATTTTTTATCGCTTTTTCTTTAAACATGTCGCAAAAATGCCATCATGCAGGAAATAAGATAGTCCTGCTCGCTTCCCCGCGTATGACAAAAAACACGAAGAACTGTTGAAAAAGCTCGTTTTTTGGCCATAATTCCCTGGTTTTTCATCCAATCTTTTCGGAATTTGTCATGTAAGTTATATATGACGCATAATAAATGGACGAAATCTGCAACAAACTTTAGCCAACAGTTTCTTCACATTATTCCATCCTCAAATAGCATTCGAATAATCTTTGATGCAAATATTGTTTCAGAAGGATTATTAAGCGTTAAAAGGGAAAAAATCTCGAAGAACCTCTTATTAACGCCAGTTTTACATTAAACGTGCGAAGAAGGAGGAGGGGAACGTTCATGCGTTTTGCACTTGCAGTCGAATCAAACTCTGACGCTTCATCCCTGTTTTGTCTGATTACTAGAGTTGTGAACAATTTGAAAGTTATTACGGCCATAGAAAATACTGAATATCTAAAACACTGAAACAATTTAACCCCGAGCAACGACCACACGAGAAGCTTTTATCGATGTCATTCTTTTATTAAGAGCAATGAAACACAGGATGATGCATGCAAGCGGGAACGCAGGCAGACATTTCTACACAGGATACTGCAGGTATACAGAGGGCTGCAGTTGTACAATTGCAGCCATGTACACCCGGGCAACGCCGGTTACCCCGGTTAGTTAAATATATTTTACAGGAGAAATTTGGCCGATAGTATTTCAAAGGTAGAAAAGCAAGACTAAATTTTGAAATTCACTTACTAATATCTCATTTTTGGCACTATTAGGTTGTCACATAGAAAATGATGAATTTATTTGACTGGTTGTCTACCAAAGTAACATCCTAAGTATATAAAAATAATCTTATTATTTTGACTCTTTTTCTTTCCAGATAATTTTTCATTCAATATATTGTTACTCATAAGCCCAATGAAAATTATTGCAATGAAACAATATCGAGTACTATTACTGTATGAGTACAAACTCAGAAAAAGTACCATTTTTGCATCGAATCATTACATGAGATGAGACATGGATACTCTTTGACAACATTAATAGAGAAAGCCAGTTGTTATATGCAGGTGAATTGCCTAAAAAACCCCACAAAACCTCCACTGCACCCTAAAAACTTAATGCTTATTGTATGGTGGTCTTTCAAAAGGGATATTCATTATTCATTCTTGCCTAAAGAGAAAAAAAAACAGCAACCTAGTATTATGGAGAAATTTCATGCGCGAAAAATTGAAAAAGAAACATGCTAGACTTGTGAATAAGGATGGCCCAATTTTACTGCATGAAAACGCACGCAGATCCTGAATTATGAAATCTTGCCTCTTCCTTCATATTTACCTGATATCTCTTCTACTGTTTTATCATTTATTTAAGCATTTTGAGCTTTTCATACACAATAAAACATTCTTTAATAAGGAGGTGGTCATCGATGAATTTGAACAGTTTATCACATCAAAGGATGAGAATTTTTTTAAAGATGGGAACAAAAATTTAGAGGTGCGTTGGAGAAGAGTCATTCATCAAAATGGTGCCTATTTCAACGAGATAAATTAGTTATTTAACATTTCAGAAATGTTTTATTCATTCCCTATAAAGTGAGTCATTTTATGTATGACAATCCAATTTTTTCTTGGCCTGTGTAACGTTTTCACAAAACTATTAAATTCTCTTGGGGTCTAAGTCACGTTACATTTATTTATTTTTCCAATTCACACACAGAGACTATGTAATGATTATGTCCTAATGAAAACAATCATATTGAATACTTATCGATGCTAAAAATCTTATGAAAATTGAAAAAAAATGATTTGGCTTTTATAGAAATAAGCTAAAGTTGTGATAATATTTCCTATCGACAAGCAAACATATTAAGGTTTTAATTTCAAACAAATTGATTCAATTAATCTGTCTAAAATGAATTTGAAGTTTCACTTGAAATATCACAGGTTACGCCATTTGATACTGACGCACTAAACTAATTAAATTATAAGTGGAATGGTTTTTTCAAAAATATACGAATAATCGAGGTATACATTTTACGTTTTCACTGAAATTTTTTTAAGAAAGTTTGCAATCAACAATAAAGTTAAAATTATTGGTTTATTTGAATTTTTAAGAAAAAATTTCCTTTCGATGCATTGAATAAAAATATTGTTTCTACATTATTTTTATTCAGTAAGATATATTCGTTCTAATATCTTCTGAATATTTTCAAGTGAGTTTATAATTATGTCCTTCGAGATCTTCTTGTCTTTTTAGCAAAGACTTGTAATTTCATTCGAATTTTTTCCAGAGAAGTGAAAGTTTTATTAAGAGGATTCTGTCAAGATGAAATAAAGTGTAATCGGATGTAGCAATAATTGCTAAACATGCCAGCCTTTTCTCTTAATCAGTTACGGGTGTCTACCCACAACTGATTAAGAGAAATTAGAGTTCATTTCTTGATTCTTACACGTGGCCTGATAGAAAGCAGTACCTCATCGGATCGATCATTTCATTTTCCAACAACTGCTTATACGCGATGGTTCTATTCCAGTTATATAAAAAAATAAAACACCATTATGCTGATGATTATCATTTGGGTATGGGTAAATCATTTGGCTTGCATCATGGTTTATTTTGTTCCATGATTTTACAAAATAGACACATTTATCATCTGTCACAATTTGTTTCAAGATTTGAATATTTAAAGACGTTGCAGTTCGTTTCTCTCGAGCAACCAAGTCGCACATGGCTAACAAAATGATAAAATAGCTGACGTAAACAGATTTACGTAATAAGTTTAAAAGTCATCGCCTTATGTAATTGGACAGAAGAGATTTACTTCACATTAAAAATTGCTAAAACCTCTAAAGTGAAAATAAAAGAAGCAGCGAAAATGGAAAGAAATTAGTGTTAAAATCTAGTTTCATTTCTGATGATTTTTCCGATTTCTTGCAATGATCATTACAGAACTTCTACTTTTCTAACTTTCCTGATGATGGAAAAAGAAATCTATTTGGAATATTATTATTTAACTTCCATGAAACATAAACATTTGAAACAGTCAAAAGTATTTCTTACAATTTTATGTTATTTCTAGAAGATATTACCCAAAACTGAGTAATCTTGAGTAATTTTGCATTCTGATTCTCCGGTAACAACTAGATATAGAAAAAAGGTTATGCCCATTCAAGTCGAGAGCACACCTTCATGATTTATTCAATTTGTCTTTCGCTAAAGAAGATTAATGTCACATGCTGATATCGGATTTATTAAGTATATTTGCCAATCTATTTTCTTAAATGTTTTATATTTTATACAGAGCATTTTAGCAAGAAGTGATGTATGCATGGGGATGATGGAATTGCTGGCCATTCTAAGTAGAAGGAAAAGTAAATGTCAATCGGAAATTGTTATATTGTTTATCATTTTGTTAATCATTGTTATAAATGATATGATATAAATTATGAGATATAATCTATGATATGATATAATAAATGATATAAATGATATAATAGATGATATGATATAAATGATATGATATAATATATGATATGATATAATGGATGATATAAATGATATGATATAAATAATATATAATAGATGATATAATAGATGATATGATATAACAGATGACATCATAGATGATATGATATAATAGATGATATGATATAATAGATGATATGATATATAGATGACATAAATAATATGATATAATAGATGATATGATATAATAGATGATATGATATAAATGATATGATATAAATAAGATATAATAAATGATATAATAGATGATATAAATCATATGATATAATAGATGATATGATATAATAGATGATATGATATAATAGATGACATGATATAATATATGATATGATATAATAGATGACATCATAGAGGATATGATATAATAGATGATACGATATAAATGATTAGAATGCAAGGAAAAGAGGAAAGGCTGGTAAGTAAATTCATCATTGCTATAGAAATGATGACAAATCTTACGCAAATTTGTGTTAATGTAATATTACATTTTAGCGTTTGTTCAATAAATATGTATTACTTAAAACTAGTATATTCAATTATATAATCATATGATAGCAACATTGCTTCAGGCTAAAGTGTTGTAAATTTAAGGTTAACATGGTAGTATCATAGCTGAAATGATTGAAAATCTGAAATTATATAGCATCATGGCGGAAGGAAATTTTAAATGCATAAAATATCAACAAGTCTGATATTGGATCACGCTAAAAAGAAAAATACGTTGGTTTTCGTTCGGTTGTTTCACCAAAAATAAAAATAAACTGATTATCTTTCCTCTGAGTCAGTTTTATAAACATATCTTCCATCCAATTTTAAGATCAGTAATGGCAGCTCAAGTGATGCAAAAACCATGCTAGCAAGTTGCAAAACGTGGACAGACTTTAGAGTTGCAAATATTTGGATTATATTTATTTTTGTATCTTTTTACTTGCATTTGTTTTGACTGAGTGAGCGTATGCGAATCTTTCATTAATATCGATGAAAGAAAGAAAGATGTAGAGGAATAAAAGCGAAAGAAGAAAGAAACGGAAAGAAAAAGAGATATATATAGAGAGAGTGGGTGGAAGCAAAATTCATGAGAAATAAGGTAAAAAAGGAAACTTGTAAAAAGAGTGGATTAAAAGTATAAAAAATTGTAAAAATGTGCTGAAATGAAGACGAACTTGTTGATTTTTCATGTTTTCCTAGACTTGTGTACTCGTTCTTATCAATTGAGTTTCTTTCATCTGACCGCAGCCATTTCGAGATTACTTCGTAAAAAAAAAAACATGATGTACAACATCGAGCTTTTCTTATTTCATATTGGGCATTTCACAATATATCATAATTTACTTTCATTATTTTTGTTACAGGTTTACTCGAAACGGAATAGTTTCTTTGTGTTTATAACAAAATGATATACATGTTCGTCTGTTGTCTTATCGTAAAACTTCATTTCACATTCCTGGCAGTGAAATTTGAGTCTTGAAATACGTGTTACCCAAAAAATTGGGGATAAAAGAAGAAAACATGAAAATAAAAAAAATCCAATAACATTATTTTGTCTGGAAATCCGTAATTGGAGACAAATTGAGAAGAAGCAGAAATCGGCAATAGTAAAAGAGAGAAGAACAAAACAAGTTCAGAAGAGAAACATTAACAGCGAGAGAGACACACAGAGAGTGAGTGAGAGAGAGAAAGAGAAAGAGAAATATATTATGAATGTATTTGTTGGGTCAAAGATTTTAATATCCGGTTCTGTAGAATGTTCCATCTGTCCTTTTACATATACCTAAAATTCTTTCGACCAAGAAAAAATAAAATCTCTCTTTCAAATAGTTGACGTTTTGGATATATTCCTCTCGATATAGAAACTTGAAAGCCAACCGACTCACTGTATTTACGCATGCGCATCAGTTAACAATCCAGTTTTTGGGACCGTACACTAATCTAATGGATGCTATCCTCATTGGTAACGTGACGAATATATATTTTCCCTGTGTCAAAATAAGCTTAAAATAAATAAGCTTAAAATAAAAAAATAAAAATTGTAGTAAAACTGTGATATTATTTAATTAGAACAGCTTTTAAGGACACTATTGTCTTAAGAAAAAAATTGATAAATAATACAGTTTTACAAGAATTGTTTTTCATTTCTTTTAAAATTTTAATTATAATAATTTATAATCTATAAATCGTTCAAAATTCTGCATTACTTCAATCCGGTTAGGTGATATTGCTATTAAGTGAAAACTATATTTATGAATCAGAAATTGAAATGCTCACTAAAGGTCGTTTGCATAAATAAGGCGCTCACCCGTCATTTTCTTAAATTATGTTTTAATAATTTTTAAATTAACTATGTTTTAAAATCTCCGTTGAACAACAGTAAAGATGTTGACGGATTTTATCTTCACTTGTTAAGTGATCTACGAGTCACCGCTACTGTTTGCTTTAAAAATAAATTTCCTTGTTATTTGAAACTTAAAGTAAATAATTATTTTTTCAAATAAGATTAATTCTACCATAAATTAGCTAATATTCCTCACTTAAATTTTCAGAGAAGTATATTGTATTTTTGGAAGTTTTCTAAAACTGAGAATTAATTTTTGTTTACAGATGTGTCAAAATGTGTCAACAATGGCCGATTTTCTGAAAGTGTCCTAAAAGCTGTAACTTCAAGAATGATTTTTCATTTTTTAAAATTGATTTTATTTATGGAAAATTAAATGGCGGTGTCTCGAACAGAATAAGATGCTCCTAAAAGTCTGCTATGCATGCAGACAGGAAAAAAGATTGCTCTATGTCATATTAAATCGCAGAGCTTAATTATATTTTAAATCAAATTTCCAGTGAGCAGTGACCAGTGACCAAACACGAGACTCTGTTTCATGCTACAAAGCAATCATCAGGCCAGAGATTGTCACCTCGGATTGAGGAATCGGAGAGCCGAATTCAAATTCCAGTCAATTCCATTACATTCACTTACGTGCTAATACCCTTGGGAAAGATATGAATCCTTTTCTTCTCCCCACCTGCTATGAGTAAATAGCAGAACAGACTTGGTTCTACAGCCTTGGATGGCAACTGGTCTACCGCAGAAAGAAATTGCAAACTACTGCGAGGAAAAATCTGACTTAAATTCTGATTTTAATATGAGTTTTACAGATTACAGAAAAGACAGGTTTATCCAGAAACATTTTGCCAGTAGTGTATATATATATATATATATATATATATATATATATATATATATATATATATATATATATATATATATATATGTATATGTATATGTATATGTGTGTGTTATAACCTATAACTCATACCATTTCATATGTTTCATATATGAGCATAATATTCATAAGGACATAAATTGCATTGCAAATAAATATATAAATGATTTTCACAAGGGTTGCATCTTTGTTTACACACACACTTGTGAACACATATATAAATATTTAACTTAAATGCTGTCATTTGTGCAAGCCAAGAACATTTTATTGTCAAGATGTTCAAATACGCTTAATGAAAGTTAACACATAAATCTCCTTTGTTCATATAATCTTCTCTCACCTCTGACGTCAATTACATTTTTTATCTGAAATAAAATCTAAATAGGTTTTGAATATTTTTTCGCCATTTTTCATTTGAATTTACTGTCTTCCGAATCAAAGATAGTGATTTTGAAATAAAAAAAAAAACAAACATTGTTTACATTCGATGTATTTAAACAAACGTCAAATAGGAGAAGCAAATCTTAGAGAATCTCTGATTTAACTTCCACTCTCACATGTAATGTAGTGAGAGACTACTTTTAATGCACTGATAAAAGTATGCAAAAAATGAGTCAATGATAATCCTTTGAAATTTAATCCAGGCTTACGGCCATGTCACATTGAAATGCCAGTTTGTAGTTCGATCACCGAAGTTAAGCAATGCCAGACCTGGTCAGTGTTTAGATGTGTAACTACTTGGGAATAGCAGGTGATGTGAATTTGAATGTGTTGCAATTACAAATCGTAGAGCCAAGTTCCAAGTTCGTTATATTCACTTACGTGCAAATACCTTTGAGAAAATTATAAATATACCTCTTCTCCTCCACATCTATGGTAATTAGTAAAAAGCATTAATATCTCAAATAATTCTTACAATCTAAAAATATTTCTGGTTTTAAATAACCGGCAAAAGGTTGATAAACCATAATAATCAATCACAAAATAACAGTTGTTGGTTTCTAAAGATATGCAGAAAAACAAAAATGTCACCTTTCACCAATTTGGATAGAGCTTATTCGTGGCGAAACCACCAAGTGATGGTCAAGGGCGATTTAATATTTGATGTAGTCACGATTTTGGAATGTCAAATTTTGGTTCTCAATTACTTCGACACACCTCAAGGATAAATGAACAAATGTCACTTTATTTATTGGATACTTTTTCGACATCACTAAATTTATATAAGCTTTTCTAACCATCGTCGAATTATTCTCTCGTTTATCTGTAGGTAAGAATGTATCGAGGCAAAATGTACATGCTTATCTGGAATATTGAGATATATGCACATTTATCAAACCAACAATATCTGCATTATTCTTATATGCAAATTATAATATCTTTCATTGTTTTATATAAAATTTGTTTTGCAACATAAAAATTAGACTGAAAAATCTGAGCAGCTGCTTTTACTCGTGTTTGTGAGTGACACACACAGTCATTGGACGAGACAAACAAGATGCAGGTAATGGGATTAATAAAATTAAAAATGAATATATTTTGTGAGATCATTTTCTAAGTATTAACGCATGAGTTCATGTGAAATTTTTCATTTTCATTATTTTCACTTTTTTTTAATCCACAGAAAGTGTATCGTGATATTAAGTAATATAATAATACTAAAGAAAGATACGATTATCGGCTTTAATCAGACCAATCTTAATGAAACAGAATTTATTGTATTCATATAAACATATTTTTTGTATGTCCGTCAGTTTTTTCACAAACAAATCATTAACCGAATAATGCTAGCACATTATTCAGAATTGCATTATTTACATTATTCAGACTATTATCCTCATCTTCAGTGTCATATTCACAACGTTTCAGCCGTTGTACGTTCCAGCCTTCTTTACGTTATTGCAATTTCGAACCGAACGCTTTATTTCGTCCACTGATTGTTCTAGTTCCAGGTGCCATGCCTCTTCCTGATGTTCCAGTTATTTCCGTTTAACTCAACTCTATAAGTTTTTGGTTCATAATATCTCAGAGATATAGATAGGCATTTTCCAGTATATTACATTTTTATGATCAATATATGTGAGTTTTTAGTTTATAATATATATATATTTCTATTCGAAATATTTCTCCTCCGTCATCTTCGATGTCCTTTCCTGTCCTTTTGAATTGTTAGTAAACTTTGTCTTTTTGTTTCTCCTTTCTTTTATGTGCCGTATCCCTTCAAGATATACGTGATAATGGCCTTCCACATCTTCCTATCCTTTGTAGTTCTTAATAAGTTTTGTCTATTTGTTATGGCACCCAAACATTGTTCTGCCATCCATTTGCTCACGCCTATCAAGTATGTTACAAGCTGTTTTTCTCTATCCCTCTTTCCTCCAATATATCCTGTGAGTATCAAATTTTCCAAGCCCCCCTTCTTCATTACATACCTCAGCAATTCCAACGGATTCTTCCTGATGTTGTCACTGCTAAACCCTGTTCTTTCATACATTTATTCAAATTCATTAAATTAGGTTATGCATTGTTTTATTCTGCACTCTTACCTTCCATGTGACATGTGAGTGTGAAATTTAGTTGTAAATAAGTATTTATGTCACCTGTTTCTTGTATAATAATAATAATATAGAATTTAATATCAATATTTGTAATAAAAAGAACTAATATAAACTGAAATTCACATAGCAATATATCCTTATAATTTTACCAGCATCGGTTGGCTAATATATATTTTATTGCATAATATTGTTTCATGAGGGTGATGCCGAGATGACGATTTGGAAAGAAAAAAGAAAACGATAAATAGAGAGAGAGAGAGAGAGAGATAGAGAGAGAGAGAGAGAGAGAGAGAGAGAGAGAGAGAGAAACAAAAAGAAGGGAAAAAACTGAGGAACATCCACTGAAAATTGTTTGCAAATAAATGAAAGAATGCTATCAAAGAAAGCATTTAATTTTTTCAGCATAATTTTCCAAAGGTAGTTTGAATAAAATTATTGATATTATTTTTTCACCTTGTGAAATTTCCATGATTCTTTGTTTCTTATGAAACAGGGTGCAAACATTATCATCATCAGAAGCAGTAACAACACAGCGCCTTACACTTTCATTGTGATCCTTTCTATCTTATTGTAACGTCGTCCCTCTTGGCGAATTTCGCTGAAGTTTGGGTCGGCAGAGAGTAAAAGCTGCTTGAAGAACAGGAGATAATATGAAGAAAGCATTTGATACAATATAAGTGGATTCAACGATAGATGCTTTCTGATATATTTGTGATAGTCGATAGACTTTCAAATTTTGTGCATGTGCCTGGATGACATTTTGCATATCCATGTAGTTCCATTTAAGTGCAGAGAACAGAAATTGTTTTAAATGTTTCTCACGTGTCATGTTTTTATTTGCACTTTTCTGAGTGAAACAAATGCATTTGGGAACAGCAGGCTTGATAGATTCAGAATTCTGCCTTCGGCTTTTGCAAACATTTGGTATTGTTTACGGAAAAAAAATGACATTGTCTTCATATTTCATCGTACACAATTTATGGACATTTTCTTACAACGAATCAAGCCCACAAATTCAAGTCAGACTTTTGAATAGGAAAAAATAAATATGCTGTTCGTATGAAGCAATATATATATATATATATATTAATGCAATCTTTCAAATGATATGAGCGTTCATAAATAGCAATATTATATATATATATATATATATATATCTGTGTGTGTGTGTGTGTGCGTATGTGTGTGTATGTTTGTGTATGCGTGTGTCTATGTGTGTGTAGCAAAAGTTCCCCGCAAAAGCGCACAAGGCGGCAACGCGATGCAATTTCAACTTAACTAGAGATGTAGAAGGATCTACTTAATGGCTTGAACGGTTGAAGACTGATAACCAGCGCCGCCATGCACAGCGTGGGCTCTGTAGCCCACCAAAGCAGTTTTGGTTTAAGCTGGCGTTCAACTATGAGCCAGTTTTGAGGCTTTCCGGTCGCAAAGACCTCCAAATAGGATCCATGTCAGTTGTCTGTGGGCATTGCAATGCCAAAAACATGGACTGAAGAGTCTGCAGGTTTGTGTTGTTCAGTCGGTAAGGTACAGTTGCCACCTTTCAAGAGCTACATGCTCCTTTTGAAAGCTCTGTTGGAGTGTACCAGTCCAGACTCCAAACATTTCCTCGCAAAAATCAGACTGTACAATTGTGCCTTCAAGATGAGCTCTTTTGGTGGTAATGCCTTCCACGAAGTCGGATGGAATCCCACCTTCAAGGTTCAAGGTCAGGTTTACCACCGGATTGGGTCTCTTTTGCCGGAAACTGCCACTGATTCGGCCTTTCCCCAAATATACTTCATAGCTGACTACAATCAACAGGCTGATGCCCGCATGGGTATTATTCCCGAGAACGATACAGGCCAGGATAATCATCCTCGCAGGGATATCATAATGAGTCTCCAACAAATGCTCCACGAGACAAACAGCTATGTCCGCGGTTTTAAGTATGCTCTCGAAAATAACACTTCTTCTGATTTCATTATTGTAATTGATGTTGACAAACGGCCTCAGGGAGAGCACAAACGTCGTTACAATGCTCCCGCAAGTAACGAAGTTTTCGTCATTGTCAGCGGTGATCAGCACAAAAGACGTGACATTGTTATCGAATCGTGCGGCAGTGGGCACCGAAGAATCAGTGAAACGCACCGGTCCAACGATGCAATGCAATACCCACTTCTCTTCCCTTACGGAGAAGATGGGTACCACTTTGGCATTCTGCAAAATGCCTCCACCTTAAAAACAGTGTCTTGAAGGGCTTTCTACGCCTACCTATTCTTGGTACATGAGGGTGCATTCAATCATCTTCATCAAAACCGGCAAATTTTCCATCAATTCTTAGTAGACATGGCTGCTAAGATGGAACCCGAAAGTCTCTGTTACATCAAATTGACTCAGACCAAGTTGCGCTGCGACTCTTACATTCACCTCCGTGATGCTTTATGAAATGACGCTGATCCACGCAATATAGGCAACATGTGCATACTACCTGCAACGTTCACAGGCAGTCCACGGTACATGCACGCGAGGACGCAAGACGCGATGACATACGTTCGTAAGTACGGCCGACCAGACCTATTCATAACTTTCACGTGTAACCCAAAATGAACTTATGCCAGGGCAATCGGCCTACAACCGTCTAGACCTCATTGCACGCGTTTACCATCTGAAGTTGGGAAAACTAATGGATGTGATTACAAAGGGCCAGGTTTTGGGGCTGTTTTCTGTCGCATGCACACTATTGAGTAGCAAAAACGCGGCCTGCCTCACGCACATATACTAATTTGGCTGTGCGACAAGACTGAAGCCACAGAAATCGCTCATTTTTTCTGCTGAAATTCCTGTTCCGTCGGCTGACCCTGAATTGTACGAAATAGTGACAACCAACATGATTCATGGTCCCTGTGGGTGGCATTACAATTACTCCAGCTGTCACAACAGCGACGGCAAATGCACCCGGCAGTACCCACGAGATTTCGTTAGCGAAGCCATTACAGGGAGCGATGGTTATCCACTGTACCGGCGAAGGAGTCCCGCTGAGGGAGGATTTACAGCCGTGGTAAAGGGCCATCAAGTGGATAACAGATAGGTAGTAGTGCAAGTACATCAACAAAGGGACTGATGTTGCAATATTTGGTATTAGGCAGGAAGGTTCCATAGACGAAATCCATTACTTCCTTGCAGGGCGCGTCATTAGCAGCACAGAGGGCCCTTGACACATATTCAGCTTCTCCATCCACGAACCCTTTCCAGCAATCGTCCAGCTTGCTGTGCACCTAGAAAACGACGAACTTCGTTATTTTTCTGCGGATACAGCAATGGATGTGGCTGCGCGTACCAAAGACACAACGCTTATGTACTTCAAACATTGTCCACAGGACGAGTTTGCTAGGACTCTACTGTAACCAGACGTGCCTTCATACTACGTGTGGACAAAAAAGAACACCTAGGCTCGGCGGAAGTGCGGGGCCAACGTCGAGGGCTATCCAGGCGTCAAAAAAGACGCCACTCTCGGAAGGGTATTAACGGTTCCCCCATCGCGACAGGAATGTTTTTACTTGCGACTCCTTTTGCACGAAGTTAGTGGTCCAACGAGCTATAATAAATTACGGGCGGTTAATGGAGTTTTATGTGACACTTTTCGTGAGGCATGCTTCCGTCTCGGCCTTTTGGAAGACGACAGCCAGTGGGATGCCACAATGGTTGAGGGAGCTCTTTTAAAAATGCCCTCTGCTTTGCCCCACCTCTTCACCACAATCTTACAAATGTGCGAACCCAATGATAGTCAGAGAAGCACAACTGCTGTGTCCAACAATGTCTCTTACATTCAACGATGAAATTAACAACAGGGCGCTTATAATCATTGAGAAGCTGTTTGTTGAAATGGTGGGTGGAAATCTCTCGCCGCTATTGGTGTGGCTTCCTCCAGTCTCTCACTTGAGATTGTGCGGGAGACATCCTACGCTTTTGAGGAGCTCAACGCATATGCCACAACAAATGAGCCAAAACTTCTCATAGACCAAAGGGCCGCTTACGATGTGGTTCTTGCATCCACCAGGCAGGATACAGGATCAATTTTCTTCCTGGACCCGCCTGGGGGAACGGGATAAACGTTCGTAATAAAACTGCTTCTTGCAGAAATTCGGGGATATGGCAAAGTGGAGCTAGCAGTAACGTCTTTAGGCATTGCTGCCACATTACTACGGGGTGGGCGAACAGTGCACTCAACGTTTAAACTTCCGCTTGACCTGATTAAGGCAGAAGCAGCTGTATGCAGTATAGCCAAGCAATTAGGTCTAGCGGAGGTACTCAGGCGTTGTAAGCTCATCGTCCGGGATGAGTGCACTGTCAGTCCCAAAACTGCACTCGAGGCTGTAAACCGCTCCCTGAAGGATATCCGAAACTCCGATGACCTTATCGGATTTATAACTGTCCTTCTATCCGGTGACTTTCGCCAGACCCTCCCCGTTGTACCTAAGGGGACAAGGGCCGACGCTATTCGAGCGTGCTTGAAATCATCACAGCTTTGGCCCACTGTTAGTCCATTGCACCTTACCACCAACATGCGTGCACACATCACTGGCGATGTTGGGTCCGCCGAAGTTTCGAATACATTATTAGCCCTTGGCGAAGGTATTATTCCAGCGGACACTAATGGATTTGTAAATGTCCAAGAGTTGTTTACAGTGGTCCCAACGCTAGCAACACTCAGGGAATCAGTTTTTCCTGATCTTCAAACCAACTACAACAATTTTGAGTGGCTTGCTGGCCGGGCAATTCTTGCCCCAAAAAACACCACTGTGACAACCCTTAATAGACAGCTTCTGGAAACTGTGCCAGGGGTGTTGCACATTAACAAATCCATTGACAGAACTCCAGACCCCGCTAAAATGGCGAACTTTTCAGTGGAGTTCTTAAACTGCCTCCACCCCGCTGGTCTCCCTCCTCACATGCTGGAACTTAAAGTGGGGATCCCGGTTATGTTGCTTAGAAACCTGCGTCCACTGAAACTCTGTAATGGGACCAGGCTGGTTATTCAGGCCCTACACCCATACATTATTGAGGCCAAAATTATAACTGGCTGCAATTTTCTTGCATGGAAAGGAAAATGGAATGTAATTTGCTGAGGACTGGCTGAGGACTTCAGTGTAGACCACATTTTCATCTTTTTGTGAGGGTGAATAAAGGAACACATCATCGCCCCTGCCGACTCGAGAGCAGGCTACGTAAAGTTGGCTGTATGAGAAGCACTGCTCCTCTAAGTGTACACCAGTGACAGACAGTGTTTGTCCTTGGGCCGTATTAATTGTCATAGCAAAACAGGGTGCCAATGAGAATGGGAATCTTCTGAAAGTGAAGGGCACATCGGATGGATACAAATTCATCCTTGGGATAAGCACTTGCTCCCCTTTACCGCATTACTGGGAAAGCATTGAACTCATCGACAACTAATTTATATTTACAAGCATCAATTGTCTCTCCTCACATCACCATACCATATGTACAGAAATGAATGACCCCGACCAGATTAGGGGCCTTTTCAAAAATGCGTGCGAGACCCCTTCGTGCTGCAAAAAAATCGATAAAAAGCTCCGGTTCGACCCTGCCATCAACTGTCAGTTTTTGACTTCTTTTCACGCCCAGGCTGCAATTAACGTCAAATGTCGATTCATTTTCCAACATTTCCGGTGTCAATTCGTAACGGAGACAGATTTTCAATTTGGACTCAGGCTTTCAAAAAACTGGTAAATCGGCTGGTACTCCGGTATTTGGGTGGATTACATTCTATAATTTCGGGCGTTCTTTACAATTCAACCAGAAATTCCTACGCGGCCCAGTTAGAGGTGCCTTGCGTACAATGCCGTGTGACCCCGTCGTGTCTCAAAAATCGATACAAACCTCCGTGTTGACCATGCCCTCAGCAATCCATTTCCCACTTCTTTAAACTTTGTTCTTTCTCCCAGGCCGCATCCCAGATCCGATTTTTATGCCAACATTTTTTTTTTCATTTTATGTCATTCTGTCAGGCCGGAGCCCGATTTTTTATTTGGGACTCAAACTTTGTAAAATAAAAAACGATTAACTCACAGGTGATACAGATTTTGGGGGTTTTAAGTTGAATGTCTCGCCTGCACTACGCGGTCCAGTACATCTAAGCTTTTCACCTCATTTTGGACTCTGTGCAGTTGACATCGCGTTGTTAAACACTTTTGAGCTCTTTTTATTTGGACTTAAAATCGGATCAATGTATGGTTTCCAAAGTAATGGGTTAACAAAACAAGGACAACAACAACCCCGCCCAAGTAGTATGACCAGTCTCAATATTTCAGGAAACTGGGTTGGGTGTGAAAAATTATTTGTTGTTAACATTGTTTTTTCATTCGGTTTTTCCAGTTACGAGTCCTTTTTTTTTAAAGCTGATCGCTTTGTGTTCATTTTGTTTAGTTCTTTTTTTCGTAACAGATTTAATGTTTAGTATAGAGCTTAGAGAAAATTCGCAATGCGAGATAGATAAGAAGTAAGGCATTTAGCAACATCAGCACGGCAAAGGGCACTCCTTTAAAGGCAAGGAAGGGCAAAAATATCAAGTGATAGCGATTGCTGTATGAGTCGCACGATTTTTGAATCAAGCACGGGCAACGCCGGGCCATGCTGCTAGTATTTTCTAAAATTGTTTGAAGCTAATTTATTTTCTCATTGCCGAGATGTTTGAGGAGCTTATTGTTGATCTGTACTTTGTGGCTCAGTTAATTAACAAATTATGAGTGAAAAATAAATTATTATTACTCAATTAATCAGATGATCGCTACTTTATTTCCGTGAGAACATTCACTTTTCTAATTGAGAAAACTTTTTTTGTTCTTGTAGGTTTTTTATACAGTGAAGTCGAAATAGTTTTACTGTTAGTGTCTTTTGACACGCCAGAGTAATAGATTCGATTTATAATTTTAGACTTACAAGTAAAGTGTAGTTATTCTCGGATTTTTTAAAAAAAAGTATATAATATGCCACATTTATCTTAAGTTGTGTAAAATTATGAAATGCTCTCTTTGCTACATGAGTCATATAAAAAACTGCTAAGAAAATGTGAGACGAAGAGACGAACCCATAGCAATACCAAAAATAGGAGTAAATATTACCATCCTGATAATGCAAATACTTAAAATTATTAGTTCGTATTGGTGGGAGAGAAGAATTGTTTATATATGTTTTGTCGTATTATATCTAGTTGCTTTTACATGACCATTGGTAAAATGTCCTCAAGGACACAGGGCACAGTGGATAAAGGCGTTGGTTAGATCCAGTGACAGAACCCAAAGAGTGTGAGTTAAGGCAGTGGAGAACTGTCAGAGGGAAATTAACAGGAGATAACTGAAAACTGACATCCATTAAACATGGCACGTGCCAAACAAGAATACAACATATTTTTTGTAAGTTTTGAAATTTTTAGTGGTAGATATTTTCATTTATATCTCATATAAATTTATATACGTTTATACGACACGCACACCCACATGCAGTCATACACAGGTACATACATACACACATTTATTTGTATATATATATATATATATATATATATATATATACAGAGAGAGAGAGAGAGAGATAGAGAGAGAAGGAGACAGACAGACAGACAGAGACGAGGTGCGTTCAAAATTTTTCCCTTTTCAGTTTTAAAGAACTTATGAAATCTCTATCATTTAATGTAATTCTTAGAATTGTGTACTAATTTGATTTGGCCAAAATACAGAGGCACATCAGGATGTCTGCAGTCGAATGATGAACTAATCGTTTATTGTACACTATGCACTTTCATTGTTTCACTCTCACATACACAAAATTGTGATCTTTTAGTTCATCAAGTACAAAAAAATAAACTGTATGATGTTTTTTTTCGGAAATATCCAAAACTAAGGAATATATAAGCATAATTAACAGATAGATTTTTATATAAATTTTATCATAAAATTTTTGCTTCAAATCTGTACAATCACATGACCACTATGTTTTATGAACAATAATTTTTCTTTAAAAATCATGAGTTGAACCAGATTTACTATTGTAATTTAAGGATAATGTATTTTAATCTTCATCTCTTGCAGAAGACACACCTATCCATTAAATTATTGAGGATTCTATTCCATAATTGATAAAAGATATAATGATGCTTGTTCAGTTGTCATCACGTATTATAAAGGAAATAAAAAATTGGATAATTCTCTAATATTAAATCCAAATCATAGAAATGAACATGGCTGATGACAGGCAAAAAGAGAGAATGAGTAAGACAAAGAAATAATGGGTAAGTCGAAGAAATACTGGGTGTGTGTGCGAGAGAGAGAGAGAGAGAGAGAGAAAAAAGAGAGTGAAAGAGCGTGAGAGAAGGAAAACTGACGCAAGTCCAAAACAGAAGCACAAATAGCCCCTGTTATAGACTAGAAAAATACCACACTTGCTCTTAAAGAATATTATATTCGGTCTTACTCTCTGGAGTAACTAAACATATATGAAATCAGATGTAATAAATATTTGATACTGGTGATGGTCAATGAATAAAACTCGTTCAAATAGATAAATACGAATTACAGAAGAGATTATTTTGTAGAATATTAGAAAAAATATTTATAAAACTGCTGGCAAATGTATTTCTTTATATTCAGTTGTATATTTACTTTTCTTCGAATCAAGTGACTTCCAATTTGAAACGAAAAATTGAGTCGGGAAATATTTGGGGTTGAACAAAATGTGTGTGTGTGTGTGTAAGGATGTGTGAGTATGTGTGTTGTATGCAAGTATGCATGTACGTATATTAGACCCCACCAACAACATTAATCCCATACATGCCAGATTAAATCGGTAAGGCTATGCACAGCAATATAAATCATTAAAGACAGACATTTAAAGAAATTAATCAAGTTCACACCTGAAGCATTAAGTTCATAGAAGCCAATAAAATATGTAAGGCAATATATGACAATAACATGATGGCTACCACTTGTAAACCAAATATGCTATACGCGCCAATATACTCAAAAATCGCTAGCCATGCTGAGAGAAGCTTAAATCAGTCAGTAAAAGATTGGTATTGACCCTCTTTTTTATTCCCACGTTTTCTTTTATTTTATTTGTCTCCGTTATATTTCTGCTTATATTTACGCACTTGATCAGCAAACCCCACGTAGAATATAGCGTAACAAGAGTTAGTAAGATAACATTACTTTAATAGTGAGTTCAATTATTAAATGTACACATAGAAACACAGGAACACATATATCTACACTGCAGGCAAAAGCTTTGGGGAAACCATATATTTCTTTTAATAACGCCTTAAAATGAGTTATCTTTCTATTTGCTTTAAAGGAAAGATAATATTTCAGTAACAATAGTGTATTTACTTTTATTTTTCAGTCTTTTTACAAGCTACCATACTACCAAAATGACCAAATTTTGATTCGTCTGTCCACAATACATTTTGCTAAATTTGAATATTTTTATAAGAAACATTATATTTTGTTTTTCACCATTAACCTCTTAGCAAACTTTTCAACAAATTAAATGTTAATGCACGTTTTAAATGTTAAATCATCTTTTACTAATGCTGTAAAATATATAAAACTGTCTCTGTTTGAAGAAAAATAAGCTTGTGTCATCACAAGATTTTCATATTTTTAAATTTTGAAGTAGTTTACAGAAAATACCAAAATCATTGCGCCTACGCAATATTGAGGCGAGTACAATTTTCAGATTTAATGCTACTCTCAAAGACAAATTACCAAGAAGTGGAAGATTTCAAGACATGGGGTGAAATATTCGTTACAAATGCAGTTAGAAACAGGTGCAAAAGAAAAAAACAGCTGAAGCCCCAAAAGTGATAAATACCACTGAATATAAACAGTTGATTATTGAGAGCAAAAGAAATTGAAGTAAAACTGCTCCAAAGTTGAAAGCTGAATTTAATTCCTCTTGATAGCAACCAGTGACGCTTTCAAAAGTGAATAATCGATTGAAATCAGCGGGTCTCAAAGGGTGCATAGCCTTCAGGAAACCCCTACTACGGAAGATGTGAATAAGAAGAAAAACTGTTAGGGCAAAAAAGCATAACAACTGAACACTGAAATAGTGGCAAAATGCATTGTGGACAGGCGAGTCAAAATTTGAAATTTTGCTAGTGGAGAGTGCATATGAGAAGAAAGCCAGGAGAAATACTGAATGATGAATAATTGGTTCCAACATTTAGGCATGGTGGTGGCTCTGTTCAAGTGGGATTTGGGGACGAGGTACTAGATATTTGATTGAGGTAAAGAGAATCCTGTAAAAAGAAAAATATCATTCGATATTGCAAAGACATTTTATACTATTTTCTTTAAGAATAATTGCAAAAGGAAGTCACTATTCAACAAGAAACTGATCCAAAGCACTCTTCTAAAATTTATCAAAAAAACCAATAGTAAAAAAAAAATGACTTGTCGGCCTCAATTTCCTGATAACCCCCCACCTTAATTTAGTTTGAGATGAATTCGATAGGAGTTCGAAGACAATATCCAAGGAGTGAATGCGGGGGTGACCTCTATCTACTTTTTTTCAAATATGCCATGAGGTTTTAAAGCAATTAAGGCAGGTGATGGTTTTATTGATGAAAACAAAATATGATGCTGTTGTATAGTTTTTATTTCATGTAATGCATATCTGCATATTTAAATTAAGTGTAGTAGTGTATATATATATATATATATATATATAAAGGAAATATGTTGTAGTGGTTCCAACGAGAGAAAAGTATGTATATTAAAAAAGAAGGGGTTTATTGAGAAAAAATTTTATACTTTGTTTTACATGTAAAACAAAGTATAATATTTTTCTCACTTTGTTTTACATTACAACCAAAAACGTTTGCGGCAACTCTCTTTTTTTATATATATATATATATATATATATATATATATATATATATGTGTGTGTGTGTGTGTATTCACATAAGATACAGGTAAAATTCATCAAATATATATATATATATATATATAAAGAGAAGTAAAGTTGTGCTATATTTATGGGATAAAGTGCTCAATATCAGAGATAGACCGTGTGTAAATATAAAAGTCAACATTGAAGTCAACACTTAGAGGCGACAGTCTGTTTCATGCTAAACACCAAACAGCCCTTTCAAAAAAGGGTCTGAATCCTCAAATAAATTGGAAAATCTTAGGTTTCGCCAACACCCCCCAATAGTTTTAGGGATAGATGCATGCTATGTTTACAGGAGTAAATAAGGATAATAAAATACAAAAATCAATGCAAACTATTAAATCAAAGGAAAGAGCTCATCACAAATGTAAATATAGGAACAGATTCAAAATTACGTAAGAATATATGTGTATATATGTATTGGTATATATGTGCATATGGTAACATATATATACGTATATGTAAACGCACATGTGTGTGTAGGTATATATATATGTGTGTGTGTTGGGCAGCATAATTTATTCCATTGGGCATCTTGGTATTACTCACAATTTATGCGTCTATCATTCAACTAATTTACTTTAATTTTAATTGGCTTTATGATTAGATACTCCATCATTTATTAATAACATTACACCCTTATGGTCTAAATACTATTTACTGTAAATCCCAGTAAAATGCACTTGTTGCTTGTATAGGATAGCACCCCATAGAAGGAACCGAAATTTATTTACAGACAGCGAAATGTTCTAGCCATAAAAAACGCCAACCCCAAACCTCTTCCCCATTATGAAACCCCTTACGCCCTCTCCCAGTCAACAATACAAACCCTTAGAAAAAACAAGGCGTCTCTCAGAGGAGGACTGATATAAAAAATAAATGCAAATCCCACTTCCAGACAGACACTCAAGGACTGAAGATGACTGGTGTCGGACCAGCTTGAAATAGACTATTTCCTTGTGAGGTAATTTTGGTCTTTGCTGTATATATATATATATATATATATATATATATATATATATATATATATGTGTGTGTGTGTGTGTGTGTGTGTATGTAAAACAAAATGCTTGGCCGCGTACACAATTCCGTAAAATTCTTGTTGAAAACACAACTATAAACATGAAAACAATGAACAAAAACTAAAAATTCTTGAAGCTATATACATAAAACAGTTGAAACCTAACATAACCTGTACAAAATAAAACAAAAAATGTCCCCCGCAACACAAGGATCTACATGACTTCGACAGAGACTCAGACTTTACCAACTTAGAAAGAAATATAAAATTTCATAAAAAATCAGATGATTTCCAGAAAAAAAAACCCCAAAAACTGAAATGTGATATAACTAAAATAGAGAATTCACATAACTTGTTTGTCGCACGGACAAAACGAGACATTTATACGAGCTAAGCACCCTAAATACAACAAACTACTCAAGGGCAACATAATTAAAACTTGCAGAAAAGCACATTCGACCTAAAACCATCGATCAAAAAATATTAGACCTAAACGACTGAAAAAAATTATATCACAAGCATTCATTAAACTAATTGACTACAAAGAAAATTTAACCTATATAACAAAATTATAAACTCAACCAAAAGTGAACTGGGTAAAATAAGTAAAATAATATTAGAATAATTAATTAAGAATTAAGCAAGAAATAAATCGGTTTAAAAACACACACACACTCACATACACACATACACACACAATACAAACTGGTTCTGCAATCTAAAAACACAATCCTAATTGCAACTTTATACAACTAGATATAAAAGATTTCTCTTCAATAACCGAATACATACTAGAGAATGGCATATCCCGAGCTCAAATACAAATAGAAATAAATATAAACGAAGTAAAAATCATTAAACAGTTCCGAAAATTACTATTATTCGACAACGGTGATACGTGGATAAAGAAAGAAGGAAACTTTGATATTATAATGGGACGCTTTGATGGCGGATGAAACTACGAGCTTATAGGTATAATTTATTATATGAACTAAGTAAAATACTCAATAAAAAGATATAGGCCTCTACAGGGACGACGGTTTCATAATCTTAAGAAACAGTAACAGACAAATACGAACAAAACCAGAAAAATAATTATAAAAAACTTCCTAAATATGAGATTTGATAAATAGACATAAAATCTAACCTAAAAGAAAGCGAATTTCTAAAGGACACGTTAAACATAATGTGGAGTAAATACTACACCCTTGGTGACTATATGAACTAGTCCATTACTATAAATGGCTCCACGTCAGAGATAAGACTGATAGATGTTCGTTGCTAACCTACCTGCTTGGCTCGCGAGTGACAAGACCACTGCCTTCGGTTAAGGGATGACTCAGTCGAGGTACTGCCTATGGATAGAGACAAAAAAACCCCCCAAAAAACAAAAACAGACAAGCATAAAAATCCGTTCACCGCAGTTGAATGGATACATTTTGAACCAGTGACCGTAGTGTTCGCACCCGAATTTCCACGTTAAGGCTGACCTTTTATCGCATCCCGTCTCATTGGGGAGGCATAGGTAAATACCTAAATGTTTCGAGCCAGGAAATTCGCTGCCTGCCTTGCGACTGACATGAACTATGGCCTTCGGGCAGCGGGTGACACAGTCGGGGCTCTGTAATCGGATAGAGACTCGGCTGAGATAATTATATAAGTAATGCAACTGAGCCCGCATTTACAGGGGATGGGTAAATTTTGACGATTGGCCCAATCTGGACATGCTCAGATTCTCCACAATAATCCCGACCTTGTGTAACATAACATTCCACTAGGGAGGATAAGGTAAATATATAGTCGTTTTGAGCCAGGCAGTTTGCTGTCCGGATTGCGATTGAGAAAACCTTTGTTTTCGCGCTGATAGAGACATGGCAGTTGGGGGAATGGGTAAATCTTGGACCCGATGATCGGCTGTTAAGGCTCGGCTTCCTCACAATAATCCTGATATGTGCCGCATCCCCTCTGTGCGGAGGCCTGGGTAAATACCTAGTCGTTTCGAGTCAGGCAAGTCGCTGTCCATCTATTAGCTCTTCTTTTTTTCTACATAACAGAGCAGCTTAGAATTTGATAAGGCAAAAAAAAAGAAGAACCAAGCCATTATTGTCTGACTTGTCGCCAACTGCAGCGTAACTCAGACCTCTGATATTTGCGTGTGTCTGATCTGTGTAGAACTCATTGTGGCTCCTACAGTGATGCATACCAATTTCTTGCAGTCTGTGATGATCTGGGGTTCGTGAACGATGAGGACCACGATATGTTGAGCCACTTTTTCTTGTAGGCCTCAAATCGGTGTTACTTCTATAGTGAGCTTCTGGATCAAAATGTATCCTACTCCCAGTTCCATTCCGTATTGAACAACAAGACCCGGAAATAGCTAGCGGGAAATTTATGATGCACATGCCAATATGATTATGAAGGTACGGCAGCTCGAAAACCTCATTCTGGTCGTTCGGATAAGAAAAGAACTCTTGACTTTGTTGGTGAGGTACTCAGACTCAACACGGAGTCCTACATTGAGGAGGTATTGCTGCCATGGTCAAAAGGGTGGCTGTTGTAAGGTACGATGTCTAGTAACAGGACTGGGATCGGACCCATGCTACTTAAGCAGAAGAACTCAGTCATGTCTGTCAGGCAATGTCTGCAACCTCATCCCCCTTACATCTCCCCAGACGGCAACCACCTTGATTGTTTTGTGAGTTGATCGAGAGACCAACAAAACTCCCTGTAGCGCCAAACATGAAATGAAGGCAAGGGTTATGGCAACATTCACCAACAAACAAGAAGACCGCACAGAAAAGTTAAAGGAGACTTTGAAGTCGTCTGGAGACTGTGATTGAAGTTAATGGCGATTTTATTGAAAAAATGTACTCTTTAGCATTTCAAGATATTGTTGTGTAATTTTGGTAAATATATCTGTGAAAATGAGATGTCAGTGTTATTTTCATTTGTACCTAATTTAGACGAGAATTTTCCCATCACACCTCGTATATTATTATTATTATTATTATTATTAATTCTATTCAGTAGTGAGCAATCTTTTAAGAATGGTGTTTTTGGTTATTGGAACTTATTCTGTATGTATCAACCCTGTACTTGTATATATAAAAGATATATAGAGTGTCCTCAAAAAATATATACACATTTTAAAAAATATAAACTATTGGGTGTATACATTTTTGGGACACCCTATATATATATATATATATATATATATATATATATATATATATATATATATATATATATATATATATATATATATTTCCAATATTAAGACGGTGCCTAGACAGAACTGAGTATTTGTTCGTAAGACTGAATCTCAGTCTTTAAACATCTTTTCATCCCGCCTCGAATATTTCTTGAACAAATATTGTTCATTGTGAAATCCTATTTAGTAAATTCTCTGCACGTTTTATTTAAACAGAAAAACAGACACTTGCATTAAAATATTTTTATCGCGTCTTTTTACACCTGTTGCAGGTGTGACAAATGTGACCTCTCATTGTAATGGCGATCTTCTTTCAGCAACGAAATATCTTTGACCAACAAAATGTGATTATATTGGTTTAAAGACAATACTTAATAGAAGCCATCTGGGCGTGGGAACTGTCGGCATGGGAAATAATTTACAATCTCCGCTTTTTTAGATTTGAACCTACCTTTGAATTAGCGAGCCAAAAGAAAGATCTGTTAGAAAAAACCTGGATTAAACTTTTGAAATATGTCATCGGCGTAATATTTGAGAAATTAGATTATTTGAATTTTGACTGATAAAATGCATTTTCATGAAAAGCAATGTTAGTTTATCACAATGTAAAAAGTCATTTTCTTTATTACATAGAACTATATTCTGTCAATCCGTCTAGGTAAATTAAATTCATGCCGATCTTTGGATTTTTTAATACAGCAACATCATGATTCCAAGTAACGTATCCCCTTAATGTCGTAGGAGCACCACATATTCTTCAGCCATATCAGCATTGGCGTACTTTCTCTTAGCTTGCCAACTAAGGCGATGCGAACAAGTCTTCTCCGCTATATAACTCTATGGAAAAGAGATTACTTTATACTAAATGCATGTAACGAATTCGACTGGAAGTCCACGTCGCTTCTCGTGTTTTTCTCATTCACAGCCGCTATACACCGCACATCTAACATATTGGATTATAATTCGATGATATATATTGATGAAAAATAGATTGATATATAGATAAAATAGATATGATATATATTGATGAAAAATAGAACATATAAATGATCTTATAAACTTCAATGTTTTTGAAGGATGTTCGTTGTTTGTTGAGATGGAAGACGTGAAAACCAGTCTGATATTTATTTTCTTTTAATTATTTTTAACGTTAAACTCTGTACAAGCATTATAAAAAGAACTGAAAAACTTACGAAAAATCCAACCATAGCAGCGATGTTTTCCTCATAGAGAGCAAAATGTCATCATGGATATAAAAAGTTTAACGTTTTCACGTAATTATCATTTTCTAGTGATTAGCATAAGATATATTTTTTCCGAAGAAATCAATGAATTTCGTTGAGTTTTAATTATTTATTTTATTATGTGGATTAGATAAAAAATTAAAATATCTAGACATATATTATTGCGCCATTCAGCTTTTTAATTATTTAATATTGATTACATTTAAAAGTATGATGTAAGAAAATATAACCTTAAAAATATTTTAATATTTTCTAAAAGCAATACAATTCATTATGTTTGTCTCTGATTTCATATTTATTCTTTCTTAGAAGAGTGAAGAGAAACTGAAAACTTAAAAGTAGTTCAGAAACCAAATTTAGATAAATTTTATGTCTAAAAAAGACACAATGTTTATAACTACTCGGCCGTTTTAATTATTGTGCATTTAAAGTTTATACAACATAATTCTTCCGGTTATTCAGAAAAGCAGATAAAGAAAATATATACAAAACTTCAGTATATTTAAATAAATGTAAGTTCAACTCAGAAACACTGAAAAATATTTTTTCAGTAATACCGCTCTCAGGCTTAAGGATTGTTTTGGATGAAATGGTGTGGCTCGGTATAGTCTTTATTTCTCCAAACGCAGACAATCAACATAGACAGCATAGCATGGTATTGATCGCAGACATTTGGTGGCACCGCGGAGAACCACAGCTCGATCCTTCTCTTCAATTTATCACTTTCAAGAATTCGTCTACTTCCTTGGTTTGAAAGACAGTTTTGCATAATAGACCATTTCCGCATTTCCTGCGTCAAAATACTTCCGTTCCATCTGAATGAGAAATGATCAAGTTAATCTTTTGAGCCTGCCATGAACATTCAATTACATTGCTTTTTTAATTATGTTTCCAAATGTGTATTACCGACCTCCAGTAATTGTTCAGGTGCATATCTTCCATAGAATGGTGCAGTAAAATATGGAAGATATTTGCAACAATACTGTAAAATTCTTCCAAAAATATAAATGAAAATAACCTGTCGAAATGACAAAAACTTTTGTTTCTTAAATTGAAAATTTTCTCTGGGTGGAAATAAATAAGTTTGGTTTAAACTCGATAATTAAGCTATATATCCCTTGATAATGAACAATATATTGATTTACGAAAGATGTGTAATGAAATCAAGAAACGGGTTCATGAATCTACAAAATATACTTGACTTATTGAATATACAAATAAAATCTCTTTTCTGGAGTTAATGGTTTTAGGTTAAATATCACTTTTAAATCGAATTTTATTTCACAAAGAAAATGATTTGCGTGTTATTCACAGACACCATAGCTAAGGATACTATTGTTTTCAAGTGTTGAAACTTGACTAATGCATGGAATAATAATGCAACACCAAATGTACTGAGAACAAAATGTATTGAAACAAGAAAGTGTACAAAATATTTACATATAGTCTTTTGTATATTCCTGGGAAGACCGTTCCTGGAGAATGTGTTGACTTAGTCGCAGTCGGGCAGAGTCTCTGGATTGAATCTCTTGATTCCTATTATTTATTTGCATTAAAATACAAAATGTGGCACGATGCCTAAAAAGGGGGATGGGGAATGACGGTCTTCTGTCTTACATCTAAAACTTAGCTAGTCGCAGACACTGACCCAAACAAACCAACAAACTTCCAATCAGCAAAACAACACATTCACTCCTACCTTTCTTACTACGTCCACCATAATACCTCAAATTCTCTATGAAGTCCTAACTAGTCCCCTTATGTACAGATGTTGTTCATGGGGGGAGGGTCATAAAATAACAATTTTAAAAACCCAAAAATGAATATTTACAATATGATTTAATAATTACAATAAACTAAACAAAATCGTGTTAGTAATAAAAACCCCCACAAACCATAAATGTGGCAGAAACATCAGTTAACCGGACGAAATCAATGCGGGACTATGAAAAAAAAATCAGGAAAACATTCATACCTCCAAGCATTCACACAGGCACACACACATTCAAACACAACAACAAATACGAAAAATCACACATCCGAAACGAAAGGCGCCCCTTATCCACCAGAGAACTGACATCACTAACCACCTAACGAGGGAGGGGATGGGGAATTAAACAAAAGAAAAATAGGGACAGAAATAAAAGGGACCAATTAGCATGCATGCCCTAGCTAAGTTAACCGGGAAAAAAAAAGAAACTAAAAATTCAAAATAGAAAACCTAGACTAGCCTAATATCTGGGTGGGTTGCCTATGTTCAACCCTGTTAGGACAAAATTCTGTAAGTAACCGACATCCAAATGCCACTCTAGGTCAGCCCCTTTTACTCTACACATTCGCGCAAGATTCACCCACCTTTTGCCGAATTCTGATGCTGGGAGCCGCCGCCTTTCCGTCCTAATCTTGACTTTAAGCTGATGCTTAAAGAACAAGATCAGTTGGGAAGAGGTGAACTCCTCGCCATCATAGAATACCTTCTTTCGCGTCGTCCAAATCACGACTCGCATAACCCCTAGTAAGCAACAGAACACATAGTGTTCAGCCTTCGTCATTTGCTGCACCACATTGCTACAAACAGAGCAAGCTTCAAGGACAAAAAACTTTCCCTGCAACATGCGAACCATGAGGCCTTCAACAAACTTGCAAACGGCACTACCGTCTTGCACTGAAAAAAGGCGTGACCAATGGTCTCGACCTTCTCAGTACAGCGACGACAGTTTGGATATTTCTCCAAGCATGCTGAACAAAGTCTTTTGCCGACCCAAAGGGCCCCACGAGTCATCAGCCAGGTGAGTGATGCCTCATCGTTATTGTGGCATTTCAACCCAGGCACCCAAGGCCATATCGAGCGAGCCTCCTCAGACTTATCGCGATTGATCTTGGCCCCTGTCACCATCTCATACCCACTGATCTGCTTGCTGATTTCGTCAATCTCGGCTCTGCTCGACACAAGAACCGAAACGTCGTCAGCATAGGCAGAGTTTCCTGGCCGAGGTGGAAACACCAGGCAGCGAAATACCGCGTCGGACCGGATTCGCTTTTAACTTGCGAAGGAAAGGTTCCAACGCAAGAACGTAAAGCAGAGGCGAGAGCGGACAACCTTGACGAATGGAGCGAGACAATACGAAAGGCTTCGATCTTACCCCATTCACTTCCACCAGCGCACCGGGGGTCGCATACAAGAGTCGGATCCAGGAGCGAAATTCGGCTCCGAAACCGGCCGCCGAAAGGACAGCCTCCAGAAATCGATGGTCAACCCTATCGAAGGCCTTGGACTGATCTAAATTGATCAGCGCGGCTTCACTGTCGACTTGTTCTAAGATCAAGCGTATCATATGAAGGTTATCCTGAATAGTCCTACCCTTAACAGCACACGTCTGTTCGGAGCCAATCAGACTAGACAGGACAAGCTGCAAACGGTTGGCTAAGATCTTCGCCAAAATCTTTGAGTCAGTGTTTAACATCGTTAAAGGGCGAAAGATCCCTAACCCATCCCCACCGTCCTTGTCCTTACGCAGCAACTTGATCACACCCCTGGTGAATCGTTGAGGTAAAGACCCCTGCCTCATCCAGTGGTTGAAAATCAGTTGCAGCAAAGGAACAAAAACGTGCGACAACCTCAAGTAAACTTTGTAGGGAAGACCATCTAATCCCGGAGACTTATGCAGGTCAACCTGCTTCAGCGCTTCCCAGATTTCCGACTCTGTTATGGGACCCTCGCTCCTAGCCACTTCAGCTTCCTCAAGGCAGGGAAAGTCAGCTAAATAGGCGTCGAACTGAGCAGAGCTCAAACCGGGCTCCCTGGTGAAAAGATCCTGAAAGTAATCCCGAAAGACTTCACATATGCCCGTGTTTGTAGTCACGGTCCGCTTATCCGGCAATGTGACGCACGCTATATGTCGCCTAGACGCGTTTCGATTCTCCTCTACACGCAGTTCAGCGGCCATATTCGTAGCCTCAGAAGACATTCTTTTTAACCTAGCCCTAACTACCAGAGCTTGATCCTTCTTGATAAGCAAGGAGGCCAACTCTGCCTTAGCTAAAGCTATGTCCCCACTAACACGGGATTTCACTGCCCGATCGACTTTATTTTCTAAAGCAGTTTGCGCCGCTAATCTATCTAGATTGAGTCGACGACTAAAATCGGCAGCAAACGTTCGAATTTTAGATTTTAAATTGCCCCACCAGGCATTTCCCACAACCGCCCCCGTCAATTCCCTTTGTATCGTTAGTAACAGCTGGTCCCGGAAACCCTGATCACCAAAAAGTGAACAGTTCAATTTCCAGTAGCCAGCCAACCTAACCTTAGGCTTATCTAAGTTTACACGGACCCGGACAAGCCTATGATCCGTATAAACTATATAATGAAAACCTGGACACCCTAAGAGCCCTACATCGACTCTCCTAACTAAGACTCGGTCCAGGTAGCTCGCAAGCGAGCCAGGAGCCGAGTTGCTACTATTAGTCCAAGTCCATGCTACCTCCCGAGGGTGTTCATTCCGGAACTTATCGACAAGATCAAACCCATCGATAAAGTCCCGAAATGGTTTCACATCCGGGTTGTTAATACCTTGTTTGTGCCCTATAAGATCTATATCGGGGTCAAGGACGGCATTCCAATCCCCCGCTAAAACTACCCGACGAGACGTCGTCAAGAACGGCGCTATCTGTCGAAACAAAGCAGGCCGCTCGGAATGGATATTGGGCGCATAAACCCCAATGAGACGAAGAACCTTATCCTTTATGGTAACATCCAGCACGCAAAGCCTGCCCGCCGGATCCGCGAAGACAAGGGTACATGCAGCCTTCAAAGACCTGCTCACTAGCCAAGAGACACCCCTCGAACGACCATCAAAACATGCTGAATAAAGGGCGAACCCCTTAGACAGTATGTCCTCACGATCATGAGAAGAAAACCGGGTTTCTTGTATACAACATACATTCACCCCGAGGCGCTGAAGGTCAGGAGAGAGCCTCGCCCTGCGAGACTCGGACCTCAGGCCCCGGACATTTAAACTAGCTAACCAAAGTGCCATTGTGAAGCCGATTAGGGTTGCCCTTCAGGATAGAACATGGCTGGTGAGAGGACACCGACAGCTCGTCCCATGGATCCAGACGCCATCTCATTTTCGACAGTATCATCCTGAGACAAGCCGCCGATGTCCGAAGGGTACGTCAGTTTAAGAGCTCTATAACGGGATGGGTGAACGAAAACGGGGACCCTCCCTTTGAGTTTTTGATTTCCTTCATCAGTTTCCGGGTCAAGTAAGTAGGCAGCCGGGGGCACCATTTTTAGAGTCGACTGGGCCTCCTCTATCATGCCCCAGATCTTCCGCGTACCCGTGCCAGTTCTGATTACTATCAGTATTCTTCCCGCCGAAGGGAAATTTTCAGGTTCCTCAACATCAACCCCATTGATTTTTTGAAAGTTCCATAGAACTTTTAAGTCCTTCAGGTTGCGAGTCTGGCCGAAGACCCTTTCCGCCTGGTCCCGGGATACGCGGCAGACGTCTCCCCCTGGGAAATAAGGCGGTTTGAGCTTTTTTTTCTTTTTGTCGGCAAGTATTTGCGAATCCGGGCTTCTAACCCTTTTCTTTTGAGGTGATTGCATGGGTGTTGAGATGGGTGTGACATTAGGTGTAGTTGATGGAGTCCAACCAGTAGGAGTCCTTACCGGTGAAGGTTTGGACGAATGAAGTGTTTTTGCTGGAGAGTTAGATACAGATTTGGGCGGAGGTGGCTTCCTGAATGTATTTTTTGATGAAGAAGGGGAAGACGGGGCAGAGGATAGGGGGCCCGGTGCCCCCGGCGATTTTTTATCTTTATCCCGCTTAGCCTCCAGCTTTTCTTTAAGCTTTTTAATATCTAATATTTTCTGCCAGCTTGGCTCATTTGCTTTTTGGGTTTCACTGGCGTTTTTTTTTCGTAAGACGCCGAGGCGTCGCCCTCAGAGCTGGTAGAGGGAATGGGGCTGTAGGTGACTTTGTCCTTGGGGTCATGATGAGACTGAGGAACCGCTGTTTGGGTCTTCCCCTTGCCCCTAACTACGAGGCGCCATTCCCCCTCATCCTTATCCTTATCCACACTTGTGGAAGGCGTCGGTTTTGGGGGGTAATGAGGGTCTGGACCCAACCGAGGGATTTCCTCACCGGTCCGCCTCGCAGCTAGGCCCATTACAGGCGCCGCGGATTTTACTTTCTCGGCCAAGGGGGGGGATTTTGGTCACCTGCGACCGGACCTCCAGGGGCTTCTTCCCTGGGCAGGAGGAGGAAAGGTGACCAGTCTCTCCACACCTCCAGCAAGTTGGTCTCCTACCGGTCACTATGACCGGCATTTTCCGGTCGCCAAACACCAAACAGTTGGGGACGGACTTGAAGGCCTTCTGGTCGAGCATTATATCGAAAGTCCATCCCCCGTTCAAATTTCGGAGAGAGCCCCTAAAATTTGGCAAAACTGCATGAAAAATGGAGCCAGGAGCTCTCCCGAAATTTGAGGAGGAATCTCAAAAACGGCCACCCTGGTCCGCCTGCGGCCTTCATATTCGGTTCTTATAATTAAATCTTTCGTAATTAATTCTTTTTTGGCCATGGCCAGGCAATCTTCTGATGTGGGTAGCAGAATGTCCCACATGAAGAACCCAGTGCCCTTAATTACTCTTTGGGGTTTTATTCCCAGGGGCAGAAGTGATTTAATCACAGTGTCTTTTGTGGAGCGACAAATGTTACGAATTTTCTTGTCCACCACAAAAACGGTCACCATTCTTTTTGCGAACATATCGAGTTCCTGGACAACATCGACGAACCCATCTTTATTAACAAGATGGGCGTAGCCTTTCGCCTTATCCAGGAAATCCGCCATGTTCAAAATACAACTAGGGGGGGGACTTCCAGCAGGAGGGCAAATCCTCGGCAGTCTTCGCTTATGCCTCCTTTGGCACTTCGTCTTTTTTTGTAGAATCTCCTTTCTTGGAGCTACTATCATGGTCAGATTTTGGGCTCTTATCAGCCCGCTTTTTTTTCCGTTTTATCAGATGGGTTGGTTTTAGCAGCCGTCCCGAAAATGTCTTTCTTTACATCCGACCGACTGGTGCCGTCGGCCATATTGAAATAAAAACGTGGAGACTACCACCAGCGGGTCACTGAAATTATGTCCAAATTTGGGGAAAGGAGTTGGGAGGAAAAGAAAATTATACCAAAAAAAAAAAAGGTCTGGATGCACCAGTAAAAAAAATAAAACCTCGGAAAATTAAAAAAAATAAAAGACAAACCTGATTAAAGAAATAAATAGGTAAGAAGAAAAAAAAATGGCGCCTAAAGGCTGCCGAAAATAAAAGAAAAAACAAAAACAGAAACTCCTCTTTTTTTCCAAAAATTCACAAAATTTACAAAAAGAAAAAGTCTGGTTTACAACCAGAAAAAAAAGAAAAATAAAAGTTTGCGGCCGAAGCCGCTAAAGAATATAAATTAAAAGAAAAAACAAACTAGTCAAACCAAAAAAAAAAAGAAGATAGCGACCGAAGTCGCTAAGAAAAAAGGAGGGTATAAAATAAAAGGAAATAAAAATGAAGCTTTCTTTTTCTTTTGTCTGAAAATGTACTAACTTTACTTTAAAAACTGAAAAGAAATAAACAAAAAAAAAAAAGCAGTCGTAAGACTTTGTCAAACCGGATTAAAAAAAAAATAAAAATAAAAGATGTGGGCCGAAGCCCCAAAACAAATTAAAACAAACAAACGAAATGGAAAAAATTAAAAAAGAATAAAACTTAAACAAAGACTTAACTAGAAAAGACTTGGTGTGTCAGTAAAAGTTCGTCCACAAAAATGTAGGTAGAGAACAGGAGGAAATCCTCGCAGATCAGCAAACGCTCGTCACACAGCAGTACACACACACACAAAAAAAAAATTAACACAGCCCAAACGCGACCGGTCAGAAAAAACTCCGAACAAGACAGAGGGAATCGCGTGATTCCTCCCATGTCTTCCCGGTACCAACCATTATTTATATGGTCGGTACTCCACTATGCAAATTAGGTGGATCCTACCACAACATCAAGATAAGCAGTTAATCAAATCTAGTGAGATTAGCTGCAAAATTCTTCTCCGATTAATCTTAGTAAATAGGCAGAAACAAAAAGAACAAAAACGAGGCTTCTATTAAAGTGGCGTCCAATACATATTGTCAAAAACTACTGACAACATTATACTGAGAAGTTTATTTTTTCCCATTTAGAGAAAAGAAGAAGTCACTCGGGTGAATTCACGACATTCAACGAGGTTTTTTCAATCGTCAATTAACAGGTTTTTTATTATTAGCAACGAAACATCAATTATTGCAACTACTCTGGTCAAGAGAAAAATTCAACTTTGTTGCGTAACCAACATTTTCGAATGGAAAGTCGGAAGAGCAAACTACATGAAGCTCGAGATCAAACCTGTTACCAGGATATTATGCAAGATGGACGTTGCTTTGCAATAGTGTTGGTGGTGTTTTATTAGATTTCATAAAAAATACAAATGAAACAGGCAATGACAGCTGTGATATACACGGATCCTATTGCAGAGTATTTACAAGCATTTATAATCGTCAGTATTTGCTAAGATGCTGTGAAATTAACAACGCTCCTTCCCGTTCGCGTACCGCGAAACAGGATCTAGGATCACTCAGGTGGCTTATTATGGTCTCTATGCTTGCCAAATTTAGATTATAAGAAGAATATATAAAACTATATTGCAAAACTCGTCGTATTACCTCAATCAATACCTAACAAACAAGACTAAGTGATGGAAAGATCTGGAAAGAATCTGGATAGAAACAAACACTAGAGTTTCACTACAAAAAACTGTAGACACCATGCCACATCGGATAGCGGTTGTATTTTATGTGTAGAGATATGATTGGATTTAATAAGTGGCCAGTTCTATTTTGGCACTTTAGTTTAAATAAATATGGTTCGTAAAATCTTCATTTCCATTTAGCTGTTGACGAATAGAAAAATTTTGCTGTACAGGAAGTTCTAATCAAGCCAATGATAACGAGGCTTTCATGGAGTTTTATCTGGTGTTTATAGTTCTCATATACAAAAATAAGACCAGTAAATCTAATGTATGTCACCGTCTGCGGTGCATTTTGCGACATATATTTTCAGTTTTCCAGACAAACATGTTCAATGAAATGTAGATATTTACATTTATAAATAATAAATACTTGAAACTAAGATTTTATATATTTTTTTTTCATTGGGGAGATGGCAACAATTATCTATTTATTGGCTCTCTTTATTCGTATTTTCTATTCATGGGTTCGAGTATAACAAGTGGTTGTCTCATTTTATTTCTTTTGTCATTCAGTGATTATTGGAATAACAGACAGATCTGAACAGATCGATACAGACGTTGCATAAATAGTATGTATTACCATTGATATATAGTGAAAATATAAGACGTCAAACGTTAAAAATGTTAGTAAAATCAGGTAAAATATTTTGTTAAATATCTATTTGGGAATTTATGTTAGAATCTTTGATATGAGGAACTATTATTATTATTATTATTCGGCTCAACAAGATCATCTTGGTTGTTACACTCAAAGCGTTTTGGTTTTCTTCAGATGTTTGACGTCATAATTTGCGTCCCTTTTGGAATTTCGAAGCGATTCTTTTATTCAATTGACGATGGCAGTTTGATTTCATTCCGCATTCCTTTTTAATATTCAGCCGAGTCTTATTCACCGTTTCTTCTTATTTATTCGACTAAACTTAAGTTTGTGACTACTTGAAAAGTTCTAAAATCTCAACCGACAGGAACCATATATATATAATTGGAATTAATATACCTTTAATTAATAAACATTTTCATCTACGAATTTTCATTTTAAAATTCTCAGGGTTTTTCAAACTGTGTACGGTATCAGTTTGTATTGGGATACTAGCCAGTTGGGGAAAAACACAGCGAGGATGTTAAAATGGACATGGTGGGAGATATCGCAGAAGTAGGCACCGTTACAGGAATTTTATTATGGACGCATGAGAGCCTGGGTAGAGGGAGAGATAGGGAAACCGATGACATCCTAATGGTCACATGACCAACATTTGACTCAACGAGAATCCACGGAAATGAAGGAAAACATGAAAAAACAATCAAGATAATTCCGAATTATTGGTGTATTTAGCTCGTGTATATATTAGAGCTCAAAGTTTGGGGGTTGTTTTCAAAGATTTGGAAGTAATTTGGTTACATATGCTTACCCAGGCGTTCGTCCACGTTAAGAATATCTATACTCGCATAGCCATCTATACTTTAGATACCTACATCCATACATATGCTAGCCTACATGTATCTACAAATAGCTTATGTTAGCATGAAACATTTTCGAAGGATAATAAAAGGAGTGTAGTTAAGTTAGAAAAACCAGGGTAATTCACATGATTCTTGTCGCTTTGAAAACCCAATAAAGAAAATATCTCAAAAGTTGCGACGAAGCTCTGAACAATTGAATACAAATATAGACGGGGGAATAGGGGAGATATAAATAAGACAGATCAATTCTCAGGAGAATCATCAAGGTAACACTACATCAATTAAAGATTTGTCGAGTTGTATCATTTCAAGATAATATTAGAAAATTAAAAAAATATAAATTTTCAATTACATCTTCTTATATCCGAAAGAAAAATTAATGTAATCTGTGCAAATTTAATACATCATAAACAGCAAACGAAAATATGGCAGAATTGAATAATTTCATTAGTTGCAAAATAATCCAATCAGCATAATCAAAGTAGAATTTTGTTAGAGAATTAAAATAATATGAATCGCTCATCTGAATCTCGACATAGGTTACTCAAAATACATATAAAATATAATGACATTATTTAAACAAGAATTGACTGAGGAATATATCACATGAAACACTAATCCTCCTACGATTACTGAAGTTAAGCAAAGTAGAGCCGGGTCACTACCTAGGCAGCTTGGGAATAGCAGGTGCTATACGCTTTTGGATGTACAGACGGTGTAATGCATAGAAGTGGTTCAGTATTAGAAATCGAAAAGTTGGGTTTCAATTGCAGTCAGTTTCATTATATTCACTTACGCGAAAATACAATTGCAAAAGGTAAGATTTCTCGCCTAGCTACAGGTTAATTGAGTAAACATGTATCATTATGAGGGAAAAATATTCGTACAAAAAAATCCATAATCTTCATTTAATACTTTGTAGAATAGCCATTATTCAATTCTACAGCAAACGATCTCTTCTTGTAGTTTTCAATTAATGATCTGCAAATTTTCATTGGTATTTCGTCCCATTCTTAATCGCATATGGTTTTCAGATCCGGAATCTCATGAACAAACTTTGTGATAAATATTCCAAAAAAGATGAGGACAACCGTCAGAACAATGTAAATAGTGTATAATAATATATATCGTCATATAAATTTTATATTATGAAATCATAAGGGCGAGTCTCCACTCCATGAGCTTTAGGTGAATACTATATGTCCTTTGCAGATCTCTCGATGTATGACTAAGCCAATATGAACCAATCAATTTCAGTAAAAACGATTGCGAAAGAAATGTTCATAATTGAATCTCCTTCCAGTTTCTACTGCTGCTTGTAATCCCCTTCTCTGAGTTTGGGCATTCTGTAAGAAATTTTGTGCCTGGATGCTTTTATGTCGCTTTGACAACAGATTTTATTGCACAATTGCTGTAATCGATACTACTAAATTTTAAAGCAATCTGTATCTCTCTCTCATTACACTGCACTCTTTCGCCGATTAGTAGGCAAGGCACAAAAAAATAGGAAATATTAGCAATGATATCGGATTCTCCGCTTCTAAACTTTAGGCATGAAACATTTAATGTTCCTCTTGATAATTCCTCTATGATAAAAACTGGCAACAATACTTTTTTGCCTTTTCGGAAATATCAGGTGAACCCCTAATTTTCTTCTTGGTTTATCCCTGCCTGTTCAACTGATATAGACGACATGAATCACTTTTTTTCCGACTGTACCAACGTGAATGTTTCGATCAAAACAAACCCCTATTTATGTCTGCTCGTAAAAGTTGTAACCCTCTTCTCAAAGAAATTAAGTCTCGTGGAGAGAATGAGGCCCCGCAGAGCCTCTACAGTGTTTTTTTCTCATAACTATTCGTAGCTCCGATTGTCTATCCAAATACCAAGTATATGTGATCTTGGATTCTACATTTCCATACATGTGAGGATATGCATATTGTCTTCTATATCAATAAACTAGGCAACTTAATTTAACCCCCTACTAAGGAATATTGAAAATAATGTTGGAGAAATAAGGCAATTTTGCTTCATAAATGTGCCGTAAATAAGCGAAGTACCAACAATTGTTCAAAGATATTTGTCTTGTTTCATTTGCGAAAAATGTCCAATATCTTTCAAAATTAACAAATATTTCTTTTGTTCTTAACACATTTCTGTGATCATTCTTCAGAGAAACAATACATCGTTTATACATCGTTTAGTTCGAAAATCAAGAATGCGATATGCGGCAAATATTAATCTAAAACTGTTCAGTCGATTTTAATTAAAACTGCGAATAGGAAGATAACTATTCTTTGTTTTTTTTGTAAATAGTTTTTGATGACACATCATTGAAGGAAAGCTTTACGCATTCACCTTTGTTCTTATCAACAGACAAGCGCTTGAAATACACCGATGTTTTCTATATGTCTAGACGGTTCTAGAAAAACTGCAGATATGGCGTATTTCTCCTATTGAAATGCTTTTCCATTTACATTTGCGGAAGAAAAATCAGTTACTAAAGCTAAAAAGGACATTGACCAAAGTCATATGTAGTTTATAATCTCCTTGGAAAGTATGATTTCTGATGGACGTACTTACAGAATACATTAATTAAATAAAATGTAATAGAAAAACAATGAAAAAACAGAGAGAGCTCTGATTGTGGTTCAAACAGAATAAACGATTAAATATTTTGTTTGGTTACTTTAGTTTTTAATTGAACAAAATCCATCAATTCATAAAGGAAATTGAATTTCATTTGACGATAGTTGTATAAATTAAAGAAAATTAGGAAATTAAAAAAAATTATTAATGGATATGATACATTTGCTGCCATCGCTTCTATTGAGTCATATTTATGTGTGTATATAGAAAGCACACACACAGACACTCACACAGACAACATACACACGCATATATATATATATATATATATATATATATATATATATATATATATATATATATATGTATGTATGTATGTATAGATGCACATTTTCTTCATTACGACTTTCGAATGAAAAGCCTACACTTTTTACATATCTATGTGTATCTAGTATGATCAACAATCTGAACAACGCTAGCATATTCAAACACAGCTATCGACGGTCCCAAGTGCTCCGTCTACCCAATTTCACTCACAAGGCTAGAGTCAACCCGTGGTATTGTTTTCAGTCACTTTTCTAATGTGCCGCAAGCTGGGATCGATAACATCAGGAGACTTTCTGGCAAATGGGCCATGGTGAGTTCGAACCCGGGTCTCATGGGCAGAAAACAAACGTTCTATATATGTATGTATGTATGTATGTATGTATGTATGTATGTATGTATGTATGTGTGTGTGTGTGCATTACTTTATATTATATACGCTCCTTATATTAAATAAAATGTGATGACTTTCATATTATTTGCATATATTTATGTTTTTTTTAATATTTATTTAGCTATGTAAAGTTTTTGTCAATTACAACATTTAAGATTTATATGTGTAAATTATTCTTTTTAATTTTCGTTTTTCTTCTCACTCACATACCTAACCATTTTGTGTTATCTGGTCGGAGTAAGAAACACAAAATTGAATGGACCAGCGGAAAAAAAATTCTTTGTCAGGTGCCGTGAATAAAAGATTATTCATTCGCGCGCTGAGGCCAGTAAAGTGAATTGGGTTTGAAATTTATTCCAATTAAAAGAAAAACAAAAATCTATTTAACAATCACCAAAAAAGGGTACAGGAGTAACAGAAAATGTATTTTCCAAAATCTTTATCGTACCACCAAATATAAACGAAAAAAAAAAATAATAAAATATGTGTAAGATCTTGGTCATCATATATCGGGTTCTGATAAAATATCTTTCCCTATTCCTTTATCTCTCCCTTCCACTCACTGTCCCTCTCGCTCTCTCACTCCATCCGATCCTCCCCCTCCCTCTATCAGTCTGTTTCTCAGTCTAATTATATACATTTAAGACACATACCCACACACGCACACACACACACCCACATATATATAATATAATTTTATGTATATATATATATATATATATATATATATATATATATATATATATATATATAATACAAAAAACATAACATATAAAAGTCACTCGTCGGGTTCTTATAAACAACTCTTTCTCTCTCTGTTTTTCAATCAATCTATACTACTCACGCATGCGTGTGTGTGTGTGTTTAAATTCTTCTGTCAATTTGGAAGATTGGGCGTCCAACATTTCAGTTTCTAGCTGAGCCGCAACACTACCCACGCATATGATTTAATTAAAATGGTGAAGTCTGAAAACAGAGGAATCGAATTCAGTGCGACAAAAAAATCTCGAACTAGACGTCTCAATTTTGGATCCAGTGATTTCTTTCCGGGGGCAATTTGCCACATCAGAAAAAAGAAAATAATATTTAACCCATAGCTGGAGAAAGACGGATCAACATTTCTTACGGAAGAGCGCTCTAATTTGATAAAAAGAAAATCTACTTTTTATGAAAATCTATGCTTTACGGACCAACATCTATTAATATGCAGCCGGACTGTTTCAATATCTATTATTAAATTAACATTGTAACTATGTGGGGCATTGTATTTCACTGTTGGTTGATTGCAAATGTACAGACCTTTAAATGTGTTGAATACTTAGGATTCTTGATATATACCTTAATTCCCCATGTTTAATACGCATTTTTTCAAAGAAATAATTATCAAAAGTAGGAGTGCGTATTATGCACAGCTACAAAAAATCTTCAAAAATTGGCGCTTCATAGGTTGATTTTAATTGCAAAATGACTACTCACCACAAACATGTGACAATTTGATATTAACATTCGGCAATTGCGACTCCGTAAGGATGTCAAATCATATGTACGTAACAATCCTTAAAAATGGAAAATAAAAGAATTATCATAAAATTAAATTGAAATATTATTCTATGTCTACAAGCATTTTTTAATAAAAGTAGGAATCGTTGGCTGTAATGAAATTGGAGAAGTACAATTTATAGGGTTTGAATTTCAAACAAGTGGTGCGTATTATGCGTGGGTAGAAGCATTTTCCACACTTTCAGCACAATTTTGGGAGTACGTATTATGGCTGAAGGTGTATTTTACATGGGGAATTAGGCTGATATATCATAAGCCAACTTCTGTGACTCTTATCAAAACCATTTTTCGGGCATGTGGGTGACAGCCAAGAAATAAGTATAATAAAGTGAGTGACCTTATTTAAACACTAATATCTGTAACAATGCTATAACTGAAATTAAGTGCGTAGATGCTCAAAGTAAATCACGTTTATTTAGATTTTGCTTTGTTTTAAAAGTTTTTTGACTGATAACGGTAAAATATTAAAATTTAATAATTTTTTGTAATTTGCATATATATATATATATATATATATATATATATATATATATGTGTGTGTGTGTGTGTGTGTGTGTGTGTGAGAGAGATAACGATGTATATATGTTTATATATCATGAACAATATTGGTTAAAGATGTATGACAAATTAGAAAAGTTTCGTGTGGCGCGTTTCGTCCTTTATGACTTCATCGGACTAAATTTCTTAGGTTGGTAGGGCTAGATATGTGCACAAACGAGAGATGCTTGTAATATTTTAATTTTTTAAAATTAAGCCGATATCATTATCTAATAAAAAAGTGATAGAAACAAAAAGATAAATAATCGAAATAAAATCGGGTAGATTTTTTATAAAAATAAAAAAAATTCCCACAATTTCTCGTTGGTATGTATGTGAGTCGAACCAACGTATAAATCCTAAATGAGGAAAACCGTGACACGATATATATATATATATATATATATATATATATATATATATATATATATATATATATATATATATATATTAAAAAAAAGGTGCCGCAAACGTTTTTGGTTGTAATGGACATTACAACCAAAAAACGTTTGCGGCACCCCTCTTCTTTTTAATATACATACTTTTCTCTCGTTGGAACCACTACAGCATATTTCTTTTATATATATATATATATATATATATATATATATATGTGTGTGTGTGTGTGTGTGTATGTATATATATAAAGACAGCGATAAATACAACGAGAAACAGTATTAGTTGTACTGGGTGGGTTTGCAAATGTGTATAGACGAGGTGGACATTACCTTCTGAAATTGTTACCCCAAGTTTTAGAAGACGTCATAGAACCCGTAAAAAAAAAATGAATCACACCGAAAGTCGATTCAATTTGTAAATGGCATTTATCAATTCTGAAATGTTTCTATGATGGACAGAATTTTGTTTTTTGTATGCAAATAACAACCACACATAATTATAATCGTAATTTATCTGGCAATTTCATTTAAGGTAATCTACGTCTGGAAAATATTTAACAAAAATAATTGACCAATTAACACTGAAAGTATGTAATGTATGACCAGATATCAGTTACAACATATTTCAATTCCATTTAACTTTTTAAACAATATGAATAAACAAACACATTCATGACTTCTTACATAGAAAATAGGAAATACAGTTCAAATTTTGCTTTATATAAAAAAATAATAATTTTGTTGCCATCGAATTGTGAAAGAAATTCGGTGAAATAATTATTTCAAGTATTTTTTTTCATCTCCTGAATTATTGCCACCATTTTAACTATACCATACGTAATTGGGAGATGAATAATTATCTTGTTAGGCATTGCACCACGGACCAACATGCATCTGTGTCAGAAATAGAAATGTGCCCAAAGGAGTAAACTTTCCTTTCTCAGAATGCATTAAATAGACACAGATTATATAATTTTCTGATATTTTTTAGCTGTCCTTTGTTTCATATGTAATAACATGAAGTTATTTCATGAGATTAAAGTAAACAATTTTTAAATGTTTCCCGATTATTTATTGAATTTCTCTTGGATTTTATAATTTTGAATATAATTTGGTAATTACTTTTGGGAATGCAATTAATGGAAACACTTGATACCTCTAGAAGGATTATAAAAAGTTTCGATACACACAAGCGTTGAAGAGGCATTTATGTTTAATTAAATATTTACTTCGGTATTCACGAGGTAAATATAAGAAATTGGAAGAAGAATATTATGTTAGTCTAAGATTCCCAATCATAAAAATAATTTTTTTTTACTTCAAAAGTGATAAATACGTAAACAATCAGAAGAGAGAAAATATTGATTATGCTTACAAGTCAATTTCATTTGCATCAAATTTATTTTACTAGGCAGTTGACCAATGAAATGTTTGTCCCTCTCGTACCTAAAATTTCTAATTTCTATCATTCTAATAATTAAGATGCCTATTTTGAAGTTTAATTCGTGTTTTTTTTTTCAAATTTGCACCACTTCTTGGAGAACTTTAAAAATTATTTTCAAATTTTAATACATTTGAAATAAAACTTTTTCGTACAAACGAGGCCATCTTCAAATGGCGGCCAAATTTATATTCTTATCGGACAGCGTACATCTAAAAATGCAATGAAATAATAAAAGTTTAAACGAAACTTGGGAGCATGCACATTAAATATTTTTCAGTTTAATCAGACATGATTATATTCAAATAAAAGACAAGGAATGTCTAAATACTTAATACGCTAAGTTGAAATGATAGAGGATTATGAGTAGTAATTATTTTTTTAAAGTTTTCAATGTTGGAAAATGATTTTCCTACTAAAATTACTACCGACGGAATCTTTCAAAAATAACTAAATCTTAGTATATACATCTATAAACGTTTGATATATATATATATATATATATATATATATATATATAATTTTTTTATAAAATTTATAACATAAGTATGTTATAAAATCACTACAAAAATAGCCATTTTGTTTCAAAGAAAATCTGTTTCTTTTCAAGTGATGGTGTTGAAAAAATAAATCTTTATTTTGTTTTTCAAATGGCTATTTTTAGTGATTTTATAAACATACTTATGTTATAAATTTTTATAAAAATAATTATATCTGCTCTACTTTGTATTGAGCACTCTTTTAAGAATAGTAATTGTTGGTTATTGGAATTCATTCCGTGTATACCAATTATATACTTTGGTATATATATATATATATATATATATATATATATATATGTGAAAAAAACTAACTTCTTTAAAAACTTATATATATATATTTTATATATATATATATATATATATATATATATATAGGGAGAGAGAGAAAGAGAGAGAGACAAGAGACAGACAGAGACAGACACACAGACCGATAGATAGATATTTAAAAGGATTTTAGATTTCCCTGTACAAAGTTGAACATAATGCAAATATGAAATTCAATTATCCATTGATATAAAAACGGGTTTTAAGGATATTAACTTTGAATTTATCTCTAACACTACGCACTACTGATACTGTGTCGAAATATTCGATTTACTTAGAGTGCAGTTATTGGAAACCTTTATATCACCATCTGTTTGAATTCATATATAAGGAAAATTATACTGTGGACATTTGTCATTTTAAAATAAACAAACGTATTTATTCCATAAAACACTGAAGAATGTTTGTTAAGAAATGTCACTCAGTTATTTTACATTTTCTAAAGATTTATCTACTAAATATCCACATACAGATACGAAGCTAAACGGTTTTGATACTCAGTGTGTGACACAATATATGAATAAATAGTCATGAAATTGAAATACATTAGATAAAATACGGGCTGTGGATCATTGTTAAGTGCCCAACGCTGATGGCATTTATATTACGAATGGAAGTTTATATAGGAAAAAATCAGATTTATATAGAATGAATTAATGGATAACAAAATAAGCAATTTCAAATAAACGAAATTTAACTCAAACTCTCGTTAGAAAAGGAGACAATTTGAGATCGATAGATTTTACAGGCGATTATCTGTGAATTAAAGTAGTTTCAGTGAAAGAAACAAAAAATGTCATCGATTCATAAAATTCGAATTATCGCTTTTCAAAATCTATTATCACACAGCGCTTCTTAAAGGATCTTTATTCATTTTCTCAGATAATTGAATGTAGGGATGCCATAACTCTCATCAGCGCGAAAAATGGTACCAGCACGCTAGGTTCAATTTCCGATTGAGATGTTAAGAGCTTTCTCTTCGCGCTAAAGTTCTTAAGATTAATACCAATTTCGTTCCGTCTCCGTTTCTGGTTAAACTAATAAGGCAGCCTTGGTAGTGTAACGAGTCTAAGAGAAAAACGGAAATTCATCTAGTCTCTTTTCCAACAAGTGTCATGGCGACTCACAATTTACAGTCTAAAAAAAAAGAATGACCTTTGATGATTGCCTATATTCTGAATGAGATCTTTTTGTTTAATTACATAGCGTAAAAACCAAAAAGAAATTCATTCTTTTTTACTGCTGCTCAATGGATTTTTAATCCATATTGTTTCATTAAGGATCATTCAAAAATAAGTTAACCTTGTTTGCTGAAGTAATAGACATTTATCAATAAATATGTTAACTCTTCAAATAAGCATCGCTTATCATGCAACAAAGATTCGTTGTAATATTTAACAAACCTTTTCTATATGAGACACGAATTCTCTTGTGAGAAACCGAACACTAAAAACCTGTAGGTCCAAACGGGAATTGTAGGTCTAGAAAAAAACTACACAGCAAATGACTATCCATTAACATTTTGCGACATATTAAATGCATCAACAAGACAGCTGAAATGACATCATTATTTTCTATGTAATTAACACCCTTAAACATACATAAACAGAGCATTAAGAATTATTACTTTCAAAGCTAGCAAACCTTTCTCCCCAAAGATCCTTGCTAACATTGGGTGGATCTAATATTATAATTAATGTAATCAAAAATATGCGTGTTTGCTGAAAGGTCGAATCTATAGAGTTAACACGAGACATTTGTATTCTCTGATATTTTTGAAAGAAAGAAAAGCTGTTCTATGGCTGGGAAGACATGAGGGTAGCTATGTGAACATTAAATTGTATTCTTCTTCTTCTACACTTCTAAGAGTCTGTCTACCATGCTTGTGCTAATTTTTCTTTCTATTTCATTATGGTCCGTCTTACACTATTAGCAAAGACATTTACAAAATGTCAGATGTTCAAAACCGATCAAAAGAAATGAACTCAACAAATTTAAACATTTAAACAATGATTCTTCTTATTTAGTAATGAATTCAACCTTCTAGAGTAAAGTCTATGGACGCTAAGACTTGGTCATAATGAACAAGTGCATATCGAAAAGTTAAATAAATTATATATATATATATATATATATATATATATATATATATATATATATATATACGTGTAAGAGCAAAATTGTCCAAATCGTGTAATAGCAATTGTCCAACCACAAAATGTTTAATATCCCGAGAACTACTAAACTAATTCAGTCACTATTTCCAGGTTTTCAGATAAAACGTTTCGTCGTCTTGACACGATTTGGTGTAAAAATTATTGATAAATCATTTGAGTTATTTAGCTAGAAAGAGAATGGATAAAAATCAGTTTGTGTCAGCCTCACTATGTCTTCCGAACTGACCAATGGTGAGAGAAGAAAAAACATTGAGTCCTTCGGTAATGGTGCGATCATTCATATTCTGGCTTCCATCTTCAAATACCATCAAAAGAACGGTGAATAATTTTTCATAACGTGGGAAAGGCAGAAAGGAACACTGGATCAGGTGGTTACAACAGCAAGTTAGATCATCACTTCAACTAAATATATTTTTATTTTCCAAAGCAGAGTCCAATAGTTTTATAAAAACATTGAAAAAATTACTGTAAGATATCTTTAATAATTTCTTAGATACAACGGTTCAAAGCTTAATCTAAGAATTGAACAATTTTGCTGTTACACGATTTCGACAATTTTGCTGTTATATCCTATATATATATATCCATATATATATATATATATATATATATATATATATATATATATATATATATATATATATTTTTAGAATTTATAATTCTTATTTCCAAACTTATTTCAATCTTACATGTAAATCTGGGCCGAAATTCAAATAGAAAACTAAATTACAATTCATGTAAATAATTAACAACAAAAACAATCAATCCTACGAATTAAATATTGAGCGATATCCAGAAATATTAACAAACCAGTGTTAACCCAATTTAATACGCACCTAAAGATTGCATCAGCATGAAACTCCGAGTTGTTGCGACAAATGTAGGGTATTATGAATTTTTTAATATATTAAATAGCTCTGTTATTTAATATTAAGCATTATTTTTATTACATTATATATATATATATATATATATATATATATATATATATATATATATATATATATATATGATTAATTCAAATATAAAATGTGTCACTTAGCTGATAGATCTTATATTCAGTACTTCGACCCCAGAGATTCGTAGACAAACCTTTATGTAATCGTTCGGTTCACTTGTCAGTAGGTTTCAGCAATTGTCTGCTGATTTTATATGTGTATTAATATTATTAATGCGCTATTTCTGATAACGAGCACTTTATTTCAAATATTGTTTGCCTTAGATGTTTTTTCTTTCAGACTTTTGCTGACAGCATTTATAGCTTAACATCATTTTTATTATCGTTACACACACACACACACACACACACACACACACACACACACACACACACACACACACACACACACACACACACATATATATATATATATATATATATATATATATATATATATATACATAGTGTGTATGTGTTTGTATATGTATGACAATTCTTAATGCGCATGCATGTCTATCTGGTATGTAAAAATATATTTTGACCGGTGAAGAACGAATCACTTCATCCATGATTTCTATTCTTCTATGTGCTCCAGAATTTCCAGAATATCAATTTCTAATTTTAACTTTTGTCTGCCTCAATTTTATCATTTTCCAAATCCTAGACAATCTAATCCCCACTGTCTCTATTTTCCTCTCATCTCGGAATAAACTGCCCGGCATTCACGTCGGAAGATTTCTGTTTGATACGATATTTCAATATTATCTCTCACGATGTATTAAATAAATTAATGAGAGAATATTGTCATCATTATGCATAACAATAGTCGTTGTGGTTATAATTTCTTAAAGAAACAATAAATTCTCATAATAAATTTGCTTCATTCGTCGAATCCAAATAAATAATATCATGGATATTAAGTTGGGAAGAAAGTGTTGGCGAATTTTCGGGATACATATTAATGATTTATATTTAATCATCAATTCCACAGTGATGTATATGATTATTGATTAAATGAAAAGACATTTATGGTATCAGTTACATTTTATGTCGATGATTTACTCCCCCTACTCGAACCAGAATGGTATTAATGCATAGTAAGTATCATCTCATCATTCTTTTTCATAACTGGTATAGATTTTCTCATGAGGAAAAAGAGAAAGAGATAAACCGAAGGGACAGATTTGGGAGAAGTGATTGGATGAAATATAATTTCTATATTTAAATTCAAAACGTTTCCTATGTGTGACATAGGGTCGTTCGTTCTCGTCAATGAAGCTCACTTGACCAATTGACCAATGAAGATCATTTGACCAACTGACCAATGAGGCTCACTTGACCAATGAAGCTCACTTAACGAATTGACCAATGAGGCTCACTTGATCAATTGACCAATGAAGCTCACTTGACGAATTGACCAATGAAAATCACTAGAACAATTAGTCAATGAAACTCACTTTTCCAATTCCAAAATGAAAAATGACGCTTAATTTTCCCTCAAATACATAACATATCCTAGAAGCGTTCTATAAGAATTCAATGCATTGTGACCCAATATCCTATCAAACGGAGCATTTCCGTCTCTAGAATAGTAGTTTCTTTGCGTCATATTTATCTTCCTCTTCATTGATTAAACGATACACTTTTAATCGTTGGTCACGGTATCTCCGATTCGTGGTTGACGTATTGTATTTAATGAAGAAGTGATATTGATACTCTGAATAATTCGATAAGTAACCAGTTTTATGTATCCACTGATGTTGACACTTTATTATGCACATAGAAGTGAATCTTGATTGTTGTATAAAGTGTATTGAATTTTCCATCAGTTTTTGTGCTGTCACATTCGTAATTTCTTATTTAAAAATAAGAAAAATGTATTGTCGATTGGAGTCGATTATCCAGAATACGGGGGAAAGGTTAAGAGTAAGAATTCTTGATCGAAAAAGTCAACAATCGCTGGCATTTTAAGATTTGTTTTAAGATGTATTTCCATCTACAGTGCAAATATATATCTCCGAAAATTATCCGGATGAATGATTTTTGTAAACACAGAATGTTAAAATAGGTTTTATTTATGATCATTTATATGGTTAAATCAATTCACAATTATTCCACTTGACATTAAATATATTTGAAAGGGAAGCAGAAATAACAATGCCCAACGTTGTAAACATATTATAAATATATATTCAAACATTAACTTTGTAATTGTCATAATCCAGTCAGTCTAATAAATACTTGATTTTTTTGATTTGTGATTTTTAAGGCTCTATCAACAAAAGATTCAGGAATACAATCGTTCACTGCAAAATCTATCCAAGTGCCGACTACGAGAGCAAATATTGCCCTGTTATATGTAAGCTAAGAGTGAAACTACAAAAACTGAAGAAGCCTAACGCAGCACCAAATTTGCAATGCGAGAAATTCCTGAGCGACCCGAACCCGAAAGAAAAAATATACGGAAAATGTTAAAAGAGGAATAATCGAGGGACACAATGGAAACTCGAAATGGGAATCACAAAAAGACGCATTAGTGACATCAGCAAACGAGCTCATCTCAAATGAGTACAGGAGAAGAAGAAAACCGAATGGATGACAGAGGAGATTCACGACATGATACAAAGGAGACAAAAAATTCTGTCACGATACGGAATGGAATACAGAAAATTACACAAAGAAATAAGGTCCAATGGAGACAGTCTAAAGAAGAATGGCTAAACAAAAAATGTGCAGAATTACAGAGATTGAGTACCATCAACAAAGGAGATATGCATAAACAAGCAACTAAAAAGACAGAAGACATGCTCGTCAACAGGCTGCTTAAAATCAAAGCATGGAACACTCATATTAAAGAAGGAAAATATTTTTCAACCTTGGAGTGAATATTTTGAAGAATAGACAACAACCAGCAATACACAGAACTACGGACGGACATGAAATTTTAAAAACCCAAGTAAAAGACAAAATTGAACTGGACAAATTGAACAAAACCAAGGCAGCAGGGCCAGACGGAATCGTAATAGAAATGCTCACAGCCTTAGATGAATTTGGTATAGACCAGATTACAGAAATCATAAATGAAAAATACAACAGTGGGGTCGTACCGGAGGATCTCAGCGGATCTATTTTCATAGCACTACCTATGAAACCAGACGCAAAAGAGTGTGAGTCACACCGAACAATCAGCCTAATGAAAATTCATCATCTGTATTCTGAGGGACAGAGTATGAGATGATGAACTCAAATCTCTTTGAGTCCTGTCACTGAATCTAAGTAACGCCTTTATCCGCCGTGACATGTGTCCTGGTGAAGACAGTGAAGAACATGTAGAGGGGAATTAACAGGAGATAACTGATAACTGACATCCATTAGACATGGCACGTAGAACTCGAACAGTGTACCCCAGTGAGCCAAATAAAAAGTTCAGTTCGACATTCCAAACACCTGAAGAAAGTCGGAGCGTACAACGACCGAAACGTTGTAATAAATATGACGACAAAGATGAGGACAATGTTGCCATTTATATATATATATATATATATATATATATATATATATATATATATATATATATATATATATATATATATATCAACTTATAAATATATAATTGGCCATTTTACCACTTAGGTAATCCCTTGTCTATAAGGATTTTATGCAGTATTCTGACATCCAAATGTAAATATCTTCATACATTTAAATCTTTAAGTCATATTTACTGATTGAACTAAAAATATAATCCTTAATTTGCTTTTAAACTGAAACGTTGAAGCTATTTCCAAGAAGGATATCTGCTAATATCTTCATAAATGATTTAAAGGATATTAATGGATAATATTAACAAGAGAGAAGCTATTTAACGGGTTTCATCCTTCAGTAATCTGCTAACCTATTTCTATTTCTTTCCCTTTAAAATATACCGAAACTTTAATTAACAACAAAAACCAATTTGAATAAAAAAAGATTTGATGAACTGCTGTTTTCCTCATGCTACCATGAACTTCAATTTCTATTCGGTTCACGAAGCGATTTGCAAACCTTGCCATCATTCGACGTAAATAGACGATCCGAGATTATTTGCTAAAAATAAAATTAAATGAACAGCGAAAGAAAAACCACGATTTTAATGAAAAAAAATTGAAATTAAATTTAGAATCGAATCATGTGTTTTTGTGAAGAAAAAATATCAGCCAATAAACATCCCTTTCATTAATGATTATTTCTCATCTAAACTTACCAACAAATATAAACTTCGACATACAAAGAACGTGACAAATCTTTCTGGAATACTGAAAGTGTACTAAAGAAAAATGAGAAAGGAGTTTAAAAGAAATGGAATGAGGGAATCTATTAGGAAAAGATTTTCGATTGAAAGCACAACAGCAGAAACCTATTCAAAAGTACCTAACCTTCCATGAACATCTATTGACCTTTCTTAAAGCAAAAAATAAAGATTTGAAATAAAGGGATCATTGTTTCATGATTCCCAACACCATAGAATTGTCATCGATAAATTCTACGCGATGATACAAAGAGAGACCGAATCATGGGTAAATAAAGTTTCATTTACGCCATCACATATCTATCTGATTACACATGAGAGATAAAGACCAAATCTACACGAAATTTGACAAAATTATAAAAGGTCACAATCCAAAAATGGCCAAGAAATCTGTAAAATAAAAAAAATACGATAAATATTTGCAAGAACATTAAAAATAATTCCCGTGGGAATGACATGAGGCTGACAGATGAAAGAAACCGTATCATGAGTGAGAATAACGAATGCAAAGAACCAAATTTATGAAATATTGCCTGTCAAAATGAAAATCGCAGATTAATTGAATTTAATAGATTCTGACATCCAAATGTAAATATCTTCATACATTTAAATCTTTAAGTCATATTTACTGATTGAACTAAAAATATAATCCTTAATTTGCTTTTAAACTGAAACGTTGAAGCTATTTCCAAGAAGGATATCTGCTAATATCTTCATAAATGATTTAAAGGATATTAATGGATAATATTAACAAGAGAGAAGCTATTTAACGGGGTTCATCCTTCAGTAATCTGCTAACCTATTTCTATTTCTTTCCCTTTAAAATATACCGAAACTTTAATTAACAACAAAAACCAATTTGAATAAAAAAGATTTGATGAACTGCTGTTTTCCTCATGCTACCATGAACTTCAATTTCTATTCGGTTCACGAAGCGATTTGCAAACCTTGCCATCATTCGACGTAAATAGACGATCCGAGATTATTTGCTAAAAATAAAATTAAATGAACAGCGAAAGAAAAGAAAGAGGCCGAAAAGGCGGGTCAGAGTAATACAGACGATAGATATAAAGATCATTTTGGAACTGTTGTGAACAAGCATTAGATTTATTTGGGATTTTGACAGTGGATTACGCAATGCAAAAAAGAAACAGATCTTTTCGCTAGAGATAAACAGCTTTATTTGATAGCGGAAGTCATTAATCCCAGAAAGGAAATGGAAGAACTAAATAAGTATTTCGATAATTCCAAAGAACTTTTAGTATGGAGGCCTTTAACAGAACACGACAAAAATTTAATTACATATTAGAACAGAAAATATAGAGATAAATTAAGTTTCAAGTAAACATAAAATTAGTTATAAATCAATATTAATGAAACCACTGAGAAATGTCTGGATTACTGAAGATGTTATATTTATTTGCTTCCGAAATAGATCCAGCCAACACAATGCTGGAATAATATACATAATATTAATATTACGAGGAAAATAGTAAATTTCTCATGTCGATGCTGTTTTTTAACACTATTCTCCCTAACTATATTCAGCATAAATAACATTCGAAACTGAATAAAAATAATAGCGCTCTGTGTATTCTATAGAACTTGAAGATTGCTTTTAAAAGAGATACTTAAGATCACAAATAATTGAACGAGGAACCCATCATCCTAAGTTAGGTTTTAAGCGAATCACATTTCAATACACAAATGCAGAAAAAATTTCAAGTGGTCGAGGCAGTTTTTAGTGTGTGGCCAATCTCTATGTGAAGACATCTAAACAAAGCGCCTTTGACATTTGCCCAGCAACCCATTTGTGACAGTCGAACAGTGTAAAGTAACACAACGTTTTTTTTGTTTTTGATTTTTGTTTTTACTCCTTGCTTTTTAGTGCTTGGAAAGAAACATAAAATCTTTCCAGTCTCAAAAAAATTATCTTATATTTTATCCACACAACAAAAAATGAAATAAAAAAATATCATCAGCCCTTTATTAAAATCTAGAAATACAGCCGATTAAATAAAATTTATGTAGTTGGATTTTGGGATTTAGATTTTTAAAGATTAAGCGAAAATAATAAAACTTGGTATTAAAGTGAAATTATGAGCTAAATTCACATGAAATTTCATCTGTGATCTTTGTTTCTCATGAAATTGTTCCATATAATTTAAAAGAAAATTATTGCGATTATTTTAGCAATCACCTTCACATCACTAATCACCTGTCTTACGATATTCTGTTTCTATGTGACCGATTTGTGACTTCTCTGTAAACACATAAAACATATCCCCCCGCCAATCTTTGTTTGAATCATAATTGATGCCAAGTATATGTCTGTAAAGATTACATGAGCAAAGTGGCTCGTAATATTGCTCTCTGTTGGAGTCGTTTATGTGTGTGCATTGACGCTACTTATTCTTGAAATCAACAAACGATTGAAGCAAAATGTCATAAGCTTTAAGCAGTAAAATTGATGATAGATTCAAAATTTAATGAGGAATTTAGAAGAAAAAATGTCAATATAGAAAATATGTAAAATGTTGGATTTTCATATGGATCGGAAGCAAATAACAATGTCCTGTTTTTAATTGTAGATGGATATTCTGAAATGTTTTAGTCCGAATCATTTCCCAAAATCTGACAGAATAAACCAACCATTAGAAAATCAGTTGAAAGGACGTCATCAACTTTCACGTATCCATCATTATCTATCCTCCTTATCCTCATAATCTCCATTTCCTGTCACTGACGATTCCACTGATATACTAAATCTCATTCCTCATTAACATTTCAAATTTAACTCATTACCTTGGCGTTGTTCTATTGCTGTTTACTGATTAAAACTTTATATAAGTATAAATATAAATATATATATATATTTGTGTGTGTGTGTGTGTATATATATATATATATATATATATATATATATATATATATATATATATATATATAAAACCACGTTGCATTCCTAGTTATGTAAAATATGTGTCTAATAGACTTATTTCATAGTTTATTTATTTATTTTCAATATATTAATTTATTCGATCGTAACTACTCGTTCCTAGTCATAAGGATTCATGCCTTACATTGGCATACAAGGTATTGAACCATGCTCAGTTGCCGTAATGTTACGATTAACAAGCTAGTATATGAAAGTATTCTTGCGTTTTCAAATCCCAAAGGGAGCCCAGCTATTGTCAAAATGGAGCCATGTTAAGATCAAATTAATATTTTAATTAAAATATATGATTAATGACAAACTTACAGAAATTTTAATTAAACAATTCATGATCAGTTAATTAACACTAAAATGATAATCATGGCGGAATTCATTGGAATATACTTTATTAATATATATAGATTTAAAACTATATTCACACAAAAATCAGTTTCATATATGTTTAATATATTCTTTGAAACGAAAGGAAAATGTGCTGGTTAAAGTTAATTGTTATCAACAATGTAAAAGTAGTGACATTTTAAATTTATTTTAGCTGATCGAAAATAAAAAATATAAATGAATTTATATTATTTGCTTGAAATTCATATTGTAATGGTATTTTCTGACTTCATTCATTTTAGAAAAAATCTCCTCTCAAAAAAAAACATAAAAATACATCAACTTGAAAGTTTATACATATATATATATATATATATATATATATATATATATATATATAGAGAGAGAGAGAGAGAGAGAGAGAGAGAGAGATACAGCGGTTGGTGATGAAGGGGGTGTTCATTTGCCAAAGAAAGACACAGTAGTCACATTTAATTAGACATAATAAACATCACAGAAACTTTGTCGAAGTGCAAATATGAAATCTTCAAAGGAAATATTTCCTATGAAATGCCAATAAAAAATGTCGAAATTGCGCGATTTAATTCTGATTAGCATAAAACATCCGCATATGTGAAATTGTAGACATGCGTATGGATAAACAGCGCCGTGATAATTTTCGTGCATTGGTCAAATTAAACATGATATAATTGTGTGGAATTATGCTATCCATCTTTATGTAAAATATCTTCTAATACAAAAATACATACACGTGCATCTCCTACAGGAAGCAGAACTATAAATCAGGTACGCTTTTCTCTATTACATTAGAGACATTGTCAGAAACGTACAATGTTTTTTATATGAACCATAATCATTATTAGTATTGGCTTCACTATATCTCATCTCTAATTTGATTCCAATACGCTGGTCTATGTATACATTAACCGCAGGAGAAGACCGAACATTTGGAAGCAAATATGTAATTCAGATGGGACCTGAATTTTTACTATTAAGATCCGCACACTAATAGGCGTCAATTGACCCTCTTTGCCCGGAAAAGTTTTGCAGGTTAAGCGGAGCGTAAATTTGTAGTCATTCTAATATTTAACTGTATTCTATGTTTCTAATCTAGTCATTACTTAAATGGGAAACAACTTGAGAACACTGGGTATTGTACGCAACTTCTTACAATATAAATTTCGCCTTTATATAAACCACATAAAAAATATCAACGAAATCTTTGTTTTCTTAATTAGTAATTTTGTTTCGTTACCCTATTTACATGTAGATATTTCACTATAGATTTATACAAAGTTATGTTTCTAATTACAAATATATCCTTGTGTTAGGCTGATTTCTTAATGATTTTGAAATTATTTGTCGTTTTCTTAATTTATTCCTCTTCTAATCGATTATAATCCATCCTCGGCCTTCATCTTAAACAGAAAATGGCACTCACAACTTCCCTAAAAACAACGCTGTTAGAAAAGAATGATAAATTAAATTTACTTGGAATGTATTACTGCATTTATATATATTGATGAAAATTTCTATAAATATTCTCCATTTTAATTTCCCAGTTGTTGATCGGTGGACATTCACACAATTTAGTTTCATATTCGCGTTAGTGATCGTTTGAAAAAAATATTTTAATTTTTCGTGTTAATGATCGACGGAACTTCTCAAAAAAATATTAATTTAAGTTTTTAAATGCCTGCATTTCCTTTGGAAATACATCATGTTAGTGTTTAAATAAAGAAGCACCTTATTGTAATGCAATCCTTTGATTTTAACTCGAAGATTATAAAGCATTTATTCTCAGTCATTTTTTATATTTCTGGAATTATAATGGCACAATTTTCAGCATAGGATTTTTTTCTGATTTCGATATCGAAAACCTGTACTGTTTTGCAATAAATCTAATTTTATTATGCAAATCTCTCTTTTCACACACAAGAAATTGCAGGAAGCAACTGACGAAGATAATGATTTCAGACATATTTATATGGTCATCTCGAAGGAAGCTTCATATAATATTTATCTTTAAAAATATTGGCAATAACTTGTCTTTTTGTTTGGCTTCATTTCGAAGGTATATATATATACATACATACACACACACACACACACACACACACACACATATATATATATATATATATATATATATATATATATATATATATATATATATATATATATATATATTAATCTTTGAAATGAAACGAATAGATTTAAAAAGAAATTTCGTGTGGTCATCATTATCCAACCTCAAATAAAACTCGTCAAATAATCCATGAAAGTAGAATTACTACTCAAGTGTGAATCTTATGGTAAGAATAATACGACGTTAAAGTTATCTAAATGAATGCATTGGAGAAAACCAAACATCTGCTCTTGGATGATGGAAAATTAACAAATACTGATTGTAACGTTTTCTATAGATAATGAAGTACTAAGCAAGGGCGTTTCTATAATGAAATGGCCTGAGCTAATTATTAAATTATTTATACATTTAAGGTCCTATTTCACTAGACACCGCTCTCTAACTCGAAAGGATTTTGCTAGTAGTTCAAGCATCTGCAGTATTTGATTCAAGTCATACAATTTGTTAAAAGCTATCTTGCATTGATTTCCAGAATCGGATCTCATATAATGTACATTATATCACATTCGAATATGGAAATCAATTTGCAATGAAACTGGTTTTAGCCACTCGATATTCATAAACTTTTCAATACTTAAGTATATGATTGATAGATTGTAAATTTCAATGTAAAATATCAGTTTATAGAATATTTGCAATAACATATTTGCTGCTCTGTGATTTTAATGCTTATTATGCAAATACAAATGAATATATATATATATATATATATATATATATATATATATATATATATATATATATATATAATAATGTATTCATCTGTATTTATCTTTGTTAAGTTCAGATGTCAAGATTGCCACCGTGAATACTGTTAGTTGAAAAGTCAAACAATATATTGTAGAATTATTGAATGATGAGAAGAAATTTTGAAAAAATGTAAAAGACAAGTAAAGAATGGTAAGATAAGTAGAAGGAAGTGGTTGTCAGAATGACAAAGAAAAGGATTTATTGAAATTTAAAGTGAAACAAAACATTAAAATGATTGAGCAAGAAGCAGATATTTGAAAAATTTGTTTTCTAGCTATAAACAGTGAGAAACAATGCAAAATATTAAGAATATTGACTAAATAAATTCAGAAACAACCAAAGTAACATATGGAAGTAAACATTAGAAAGTTAAGATACTGATTTCTCAAAATAGTTTTAGGGATAGATGCGCCCTTCATTCACAAATTCAACCAAAGCAAATTAGATGACACCAAAAAGAACACAATAATGATTTGGGCTAATATTCTAAGCAGAATTATTACTGGGGACCTTTTAATGTTGATGATGCTCTTTTAATAAATACATAGAATTTATGTAGTACATAGCCACGACATGTCAATAATATAGATTGCATCCTAGAAGCTTTAAATTAAAGAGTATATTCCGGGAAAAATGGTTATGCATATGATGTAATGCTGCCTTTTGTTCACATTTAAAGGGAAAAGGGTTCAAAATAATGCAATGGAATACAGCCATTCAAGATAATCAGGATGTCTGGAAAGCAAGAAACCATTTTTTTCAAATCTAAATGAATCGACCGGGTGTTCGAAGACTCATGAGTCAGCAATTGGTGAACACCTTTTAGATTTTGTCGATTGCAGGACTAATTATTCTCCTGTTTTCTTTTCCGTCATACGCAGGGCTAGGACGATGCTCTATTTAGATATCTTGGAATTCATTATTATCAATATGCAAAGTCCTGCCCTGTGTAGACAGAGAGAGATTAAATTTAGGTTGGTCCTATTCGGGTAGATTACCTAGAAAATATTGAGTACACATAAAGTTTTTTTTTTATTTCTTCCTTTAATTTCCCCCCTTTTATTACATCTTGGTAATCTATTGTTTTTAATATCGGTCGTTGATAATAATTGTTCTTATCAACTTCTTTGTTTTCTACTGCCGATGATTATTTTCTGAAGAAGTGTCGGCCGAAAAGCGCCTTAAATCCCCCTTTATTTCTTAAACGAGATACTTTTGCATCTATTTTAACAATAAAATGTGAAATATGATCCTTATATTTAAATCAACACACATATATATATATATATATATATATATATATATATATATATATATATATATATATATATATATAAACAGCTGGCCACTCGCATCCGAGGATACCCGTCTACTAGGGCGGCTAACCAATCCCTACTACAGACGGTCAACACCCACAGAGTCGCCCACCTGTGGTGTATAATGCAATTATGGTCGGCAGACCTTAGTTATAGTTTCTGGGAGAAAGTGCGTTATCTAGCGTGATCAACAGTCTGAACAAGGCCAAGACGTGGCTTTGTGCTAACACAGATATCAAGCCATTCGGTCACGCGCCCATATTTCGATATATATATATATATATATATATATATATATTCACTTCGAAATATATATATATATATATATATATATATATATTCGAACTTCGAAATATATATATATATATATATATATATATATATATATATATATATACTTAGTTAGTTAGTTAATGAAGTTATCTGTTAATCCGTATGGATAATTCCAAGAACGTGTGTGTATATATATATATATATATATATATATATATATATATATATATATATATATAATAAGAGCGAGAAATGCGTAGAACCAGAGAGAAAAGAAAGGTAAATACATAGTTGAAGTGTTAAAGCCATGTTACATTTAAGAAACGTCGGAGAACGATAGCACCTGCTTCAACAAAAATAATATAACAACTCTTCAACTCGCTTCATTTACCGGCTGAATAAACTGATGACACGATATTGAAGTTTAACGTTTCCTGATAAGGCGTCCATTCTTGGTATAATGTAGAGTTAAAAGGAATGGCTTGATACTGTAAGGTTGCTTGGCACTATTGTACAAATATGTTCGCTATGCTTAAACAAACTGACAGTCAATATTGGCGAGTAATATTGGCGGTAGTAAAAAGAAGATATATTATTTTAGATTTTTGTATTGTTTGCAAATGCATTTCGGTCTATGAATTGAATGTAAAACCAAAGACCGAACACGCGTGATTCTATTACAATATCTAGGAATATATTGGGGAAAAATATCCATTAGGAATAATCTTCAAGCAACTGTTGTTAACTTTAAGGTAAACAGGTTCGGTAGTGGAAATAACAGTCTATCCATCTATTCGATTCATTAATTCATCTGTAAAAAGATATGCATATAAATATATATAAATATAGCTTTAATTATTAGGTTGGTGCAAAAATAATGTCGTTTTTTGACGTTAAGTTGAACGTCAAACAAGGACATTATTTTTGCACCAACCTAATAAATATCTCAGTGTTATCATATCTATCTATCTATCTATCTATCTATCTATCTATCTATCTATCTTTTAAGGCAGAGCACATTCATTAATCCAACTTTGATTAACTACTATAGACAAATATATTACTTTAAATTTTAAATTATTATTAAGAGAAAGCATGACTTGGAGTCAATTAATAAAATTGCATGAATTATGTGCATAAATACGTTTTCTGCTATTATTCTTTTCTGCATATTTTGTTTTTTATTCTTTCAAGAACGTATGCCAAACACACACACACACACACACACATATATATATATATATATATACATCTTATATATATATATATATATATATATATATAAGATGTCGTTTGCATGACTCGTTCTTTCATGAACAACGCAATCATCATGTGCTGAGTCAATTTAAATATCATATAATTTTAATATTAATAAAAATAAAATATCTCGTTAACCCAATGCCGTCACAGTCCATATATGATACGCGGATTTTTTGTTTTTTTTGAGGACTAATGGTTTTATGTTATATTTAAAATAAACAGGGATTAATGATTTTGCAGGAGAAAAATTGTACTTAAAATAAACAGTATTAGGAAAGAAAAGCTTATAATCTAGAGTAGAAATTAATCTGGGTGAACTCATTTTAACCGGTATTTATTTTTAGGCTTACATGTGACCGTAAAGTTATTTTAGTGTTTTAAGAAGCATAAATTATATCTATCGCATTTTTTCCATTATCAGATTTAGTTTTAGCTATAATTTCCCATGTGATAATAGGTGTATTACCATCATTGTTTAATTGACAAAAGTATTTAGAGAGAGAAGTGCTATTCATGTATTACATTCCATGAAAATAAAACCGAAATTCACAAGGATTTTCATTGCATCCAAATATCAAATTAGACATCTTTACAGGAATTTATTCTAGCTCAGTATGCAATATTTTCATGCATACATAAACAGTTTTAGACATAGATCTTATTTTTTCGAGAGTTGCATTTATTTTTGTAAATTGTTTAAATTTTTTTTGTGATATATTTATTTAGTATAATATTGTTATCATGACATATCGATTTTCCGATGTTTCTAACGCAGCTTTCTTAAAAAATCTTCGTTAATATTGCAGAATGATTGAAGTGTTTAGGAATGAAATTATGGAAAATTCTGATCATAAGGCTTTACAGTATACGTATTTAGTTTTACATTTTTTTTTGTTTTTTGCTAAACATTCTATATTTACTTTATGGTTCCTTAGTCCTAATGCTTTTATACATTTCATTTTATTAATTATCAACTATTTTCTTATTGCTGGATAGATAATCTATATTAGACGGATTTATGCAAATTATTTAAAATAGAAGGAGGATGAGTGGAGTCATTGTTAACGTATTCATGTTTATGTATATCTTTGTTAAACGATTTATAATAACCAGTACACTAGTACCAGGTCACTTTGAGAATGCTGGTCAATCATTTATTTCATATATATATATATATATATATATATATATATATATATATATATATATATATATATATATCGATTCATGTATATGTGGTTGCATGTGTGTATATATATATATATATATATGCGTGTATTTACGAATTTATATATGTGATATATATGAATATATGTATAGGATATAGTTGTATGCATATATATCTATATGTGGGTGTATGCTTTTATATATAAAGAATTCTAATGGAAGGCCAGAAATTTCTTTTATTATCTTTTAATCTTAATTTTACCTTGAAATAATTTCTAATTCGACTTGAAAGACTGGAAGATAATCTCAATTTAATTTGATCAGTTTAATCAGCGTTTAAATAATGCTTACTAATACATATATTTGGAAACTTGAGGCCTGAAAATACGACAGTTTTATTCTGAAAAATGCACTTATAATAATGTAAAGACCCTCTTTCGATTCATTTATAATTATGCTAAACTTAGCATGTACGTTTTAACGTTCATAGTAGGTAGGTTTCTAGCTGCACGTTAATTTATTTTTATTTTTATCACTAGAACGTTTTTTTGGTAGTCTATTTTTAGATAAATCCTAACATTACGTGCTTGCTTATAATTGTTTACCACGTTCCCCTGGTCTCCCTTATAAACTTGCATTTAATTTATTGTGGCTATATTTCCATTAATGTGTATAATATTCTTGCTTTTTAATTGATTACTTCATTGTTATTCAAAAAGCTTAGCCAAACCCCTCCAACTACAGCCTGACAGTAATGCCAAGAAAGCGAAATCCTTCACTTGGACGTGTTACTACTACAGCCAAACGCATGAAATCACGGAGAAGAAACGCTTCGCAACAAGAAATTCAAATGAAACTGACACAAAATGCTATTCGTACAGCTAAAGCAAGGTCAGCAGAAACGAATGAGCAACGGTTAAATAGACGAGGAAGGAACGCTGCCAGAACTACTGCTACTCGAGCTGTCGAAACTAAGGGGCAAAGAACAATTCTATACAGTCTTTTTAAACGTTAGTTTTCAGCCCTTGGCACGGCTGCTAGAAGTCTTTGTTGAATTTCTTCTCCTTTCTATACATGTTGTTCATTCGATGTAGTTTGAGCAAAAGCTGTCAACAAAGCATTTCTCCACAACAATTTTCGAAGATCGATTGCGAGTAATGTATTCTTCATTTGCTGAGAATTTTTTTTGTATCTTCTGTGCTTCTGTAAAAAAACAACTTTCTCCTGTTATAAACATTTTCACACTTCATGTCATTATAATTTTTCGCCATATCAATAAGAGGCACTAAAGAAAAATCTACTTTATTTTAACTTTAAAGATTGGATGAGGCTCGTGATCTTTTTGTGAATAAACCAGGCAACGCCGGGTAATGCTACTAGTATATATATATATATATATATATATATATATATATATATATATATATATATATATATATATATATATATATATAGTCTTAGGTCCATTTATTTTAAATAAAAATTTAAAAATAATTAATCCCCATTTATTTGAAACATACAATAAATCATTTATCTTCGTTTATTTTAAATATCCCGTCTATTTTAAATACATTTAATAATAACATAGAATATCTTTTTAGTTGATGCTAAATTCACGTGGAGCAAAAGTTTGCGCCATTTTGCCCTCACGTTTTCCATTGACATGAATATAAGTGTGGCATGAGACTGGCAACTAGGTCTCTCCGTTTTATGTTGAACTAGCTAGATGCAACCGTCTATACACAAACACACTCATATATATAGATATATATATAATAACTTCAGAAAAGATGATCTACTCTTGAAAGCAAAGTAGTATTATACTGAAGACTTTAAGTATGAGGGTGATAATATTTAAATTTTTTATGGGTGTTGTCTTATTTGACGAATCCAAAGACGTAAAAAATCTAGGTTAGAGGTTAGGTGTGGGTATGTAATTCATGGCTGTCAAGATGGACATCGTGTATTAAACATGTGACCATTGCTTCCTGTTAGGTACATATTCATAAGATACAATGATATAATACAGAGAGGTATATGCATCGAACAAAAGGCTAATTTTGGCAATATATTTTACTTTCTAAATTTATTTTTCTATACTTTAGGACTGTCTTAAAGGGGCCTCTAGTACGATTATAACATTTTTTATATATTTAATTATTATGATGTAAAATGCAATATTTATTGTATTCAATGGTACATTAGACATGACAATGTTAAAATTGCTTGCTTTTCTTTTGTCGGAAATCCTTATTCGTAGATCCGGTTTTAAGATCTCGTTGCAAATATCTTCTGTCGGCTTATTCTCTCTTTTCTTGACTTTTCTGAATTGGTTAAGCATCTCACCTGTGAAGGTCTTCTTTTAGATAAACAACATAGCTTTCTCTTCTGTACGTCAAATACTGATGTTTTAACAGTTATTGTGGAACGACTCTTTCAACAACAAATCAATCAAGTTTTAGGTAAGAATGGTCAAGCTCGATCTCTTGCATTGGATATCTCAAAAGCGTTTAACTGAGTTTTGCATATTGGTTTTCTTCAGAAGTTAAAAGGTTATGGTATATCTGACCGAATTTTTGAACTGGTCCAGTCTTATTGAACTGTGAAATGAAATTTATCTTGAACGCTTACTCTTTTAAATCTTTTTGCATTAATACAAGCAGCCTCCAAGGCTGTATCCTTGAACCTAAATTCTTTATAATTATCAGCAATGACCTTACTGGTTGCATCATTTCTCAATTCGGTATCTATGATGATGATATCACTATTTATTCATTTCTTAATAGTAAGTTTGATTGGTTCGAGAAGCTCAAATTTGCAGCTGATTTAAAAAAATGATTTACATTCTGTTGTTAACTGGAGTAAAGAATGGCTTGTTAATTTTAAAACGAATCCTCTATTTTAATCGTCTAAGAAAAGCATTTTACCTTCCATCAGCATGACAGATGTTAAGCTCCATAGAGTGACTTATTACACTTTCTCGGAATAATGTTTTCGGCTAACATGAAGTGGAAGCATTATATTGGATCGATTGCTAGGTTCAATGTGTCGTGCAAGATAATTTCTTATCGCCAGAATCTATCTTACAGATTTAGATATCTACCATTCGTAGATGCTTTGAAAATTGCTGCCTAATGTCTAATCTGATTATCCTGCTATATATTTAGAAATGCTTTCTAAAATCTAAAGAAGAATTTGTAATGTTATTGGTCATGACCTCGCATTTTGGCTTCAGGTCCGTTCTCACTACCTTCATATACCTTCTCTCTTCTTTTTCTATAAATACTTTCATGGTAATGGGCGCGATGAACTTTCCTCTTCGGTACCTAGACTTTATGGATTTAAGAGCAATAGTATATTGTCGGTAATTTTTCTTCATTTCAAAGTTGAAATGGCTAGATATAACCGTAAGTTCTATGTTAATAGTTTCTTCTCTTACACGTAGCGCTTGTGGTGATTTCTTCTGGTTTATTTTTCTCCAGTTAATATTGAACTTAGAAGATTTAAATGCAATGTCAGTCGTTAGCTTCTGACTGAATTCTTATTCTTTTTATTTTTCTTTCTCCTTTATAGTATTTTCTAATATTCTCTAACACTCAATAACCCCTTTTATCTTAGTGACGTTGCTTGAGGTGAAAAGATTAGTATTCTTATGTGAATATTTGTGCGTAATTGTTGGAATAATATAAAGCATTAATAGATGGACGCTTGTTAAGTATACACATCTTCTTACAAAGAGACCAATAATTATCAGGTGAAATATAATTATTCTGTGATATAATGAATGCTTAATTCTGAGATAACCGTCTAGTAATTTAGCAAGAGTTATTTTGCCCTTGAGTTAGAACAAAAGTCACACGTCATGCCGTCAATAACATCTCTGCCAGCAAGACATGAGATTACAAAGCACATTTAATTCCGAGAACTATTGTTTTATATGTTTATTTTGTATCATATATACATTTTGCTCAGTATTTTTTCCTTTTCTACAATTGGTTTATGGTGAAACGTTGAGGTAAACACTAGGCGTGTAGTTAACTGATGCGGTACAGTTCATTTGTGACATGACTTAAATACTTAAATAATCAGGAGATCAGTTGAATCCGATACCTTGGTTTCAAACTTACGGTATCCTCAGGCGAGGATACCGTAAGTGAAACCAAAATTGCAGATTCAACGGATCTCCTGATTTTTAAAGTTAAAAGCTGTACATGTTATTTTTACTTTAATTTATTTTACGATGATTTTTAGCACGTTTTAATACCACTGTTTCCTGTTTTGATTCAACTCTGACTATTAATCTTATATATATATATATATATATATATATATATATATATATATATATATATATATATATATATTTGTGTGTGTGTGTGTTTGTGCGTTTGTGTGTGTGTGTATTTTAACATTTTGAAATCTGAATAATGCTTAAGAACAGCCACATTTTTTGAAAATTTATTTCAGCATTTACCAAATAACGTATGTTAATTATATTTGTTTTTAAATTTACTGTAACTGGGTTGGTAAGAATTGTCTATGGACATAGAAATCAACACTGCATAGTGAATATCAGTTTGAGGTAGCAGCTATCTTCTATTTGCTCGGGATTTCTATAAAGCCCACTGGGTCCAATGTAATGTTGTGAAAAGTTATAATAGTCCCATTTCAATTCTTTTTTTTTTTAAATTTAGAGCTGATTTTGCTGGTATTCATACCCCTTATCACGTGTTTTTTATTTCTAATATTTATTCATTGTTTTTATTTTAATCTTTTTTCTTTGAATCTTCGGTTTTAAATTTTGATATTAGTTTATTATATTTCTATTATGGAATATTAGTAGATTTATCTTATTGTACGTCTTGATCTTGAACTCCATCCTTCTTATCTTTTCCTCGAACCACCTCCTTTCTCTTACTTTCACTCTATGTAACCCCCTTCTTGGGGGTGAAATTTTGTAACATAATAATTATTGCAGGTAACGTAGTAGGAAATTGTTTACATGTTTCATGTTGAAATAAAAACTGCACTTTTATTTAGGAGTTTTATTGTTCTGGAAATATGATTATTGCTGTTTTCTCCTATAGGCAAAAGTAACATTGTTTTTTAAGTTTCGTTATAAGGTAGTCCTGTTTTCCGTGTTTTACAAGTTATTTGGCATTACATATTAGATCATTGCAAAGCCTCGATGCTATACGTGATACACACTTATCATGTACCTTTTGATATATGACTGACGAGGTAGATCTTTTCTCGCAGCAGGTTGCCATTTCTTTTTGCAGTAGACCAGTTGCTATCCAAGGCTGCAGAACCCAATCTGTCCTGCTATTTACCCATTGCTGGCGTGGGGAGAAGAGGAGGATTCATACCTTTCCCAAGAGTATTAGCACGTAAGGGAATGCAATGGATTCGACTGGAATTCGAACTGGGCTTCTCATTGTTTCACGATCAAAAACTCACGATTTCTCATTGTTTTTAACAAATATCCCCCATCGTTCTATAATCTTGTTGATGCCATTTTCGTATAGACTTTTTCTTTGTTGGAAGAAGCTTCTGAGTTGCCGATTGACTGGATAGGACAAATAAGCAATACATCTTCATCGACGTCGTATGCTTGCCCGGAGCGTGGTTAATCGTGTAGGTTAAAATCACCATGACAAAATCTGCTAAACTACATTTTGATTGTCTTAAGACTTGGAACACGATTCAAATACATCTTCTGAATGTTGTTGTCGTTGCTCAAACGCTTTTGCTCGTTTCTGAAATTCATACCGAAAATAGAACATATCATTCTCCATATTTAAGGCAAAACATCAGCATTCAATAAAATCCTATTCGCAACTGAACGGGGAGAGTTTCAAATGTAGAGGCCACCAGAAATCACCATCAAAGCAAATACAAGTGACAAGTTGCGGTCATTTTATATTAACAGTGAAAAATCGGTTAAACATTTTTACAATAATTTGATAATTTGTTTTTTAGAGTTTCAACATATTTCGATACATTAAATGATGATTTAAGCTGGTTTTAAAGGACTTTCTATTATTCCTATGTATAAGTGTTAAGTTTTCCTTTGGATATCATCATAATTTTATATACTGTGTTAGTTTCTAGGCAGCTACCGTTTAATGCCCAGTCCAGTTTTGTTATTCAAGTTTTGTAAATGTATATCTTTACGCATCGTGCAACGATGAAGATTCAGAAAATATAATCTGCCGGATTTATTTCGAAGTATTTTCTTTTTAAAGCGATTACATGAAATTTATTGTCAATTAGTTTTTAATTCAAACGAATTTCATCATCGATTAATTTATCAATGATATCATAAATTCCATGAAAATTGTTAATTTCATCCATTTGTTTGTGTCAGCCACGTTGAAATTGAATTAGTAATTTAAATCTTTATTACATCTTATATTTGTCTGCTGAATTTTTTCGTATATTTCATAATAATCTTTAACATTTAGTGTTTGTGGATTTTCCTATAATTATATGAACCGATGATAAAATAATAGCATATTTCCTATTGTTCAGCGTTCGATACCAAATCAAAGCCAGAACCTGAATGCAACATTATATTGGTCCTTTATATGAAAAACATTGTTACAAAAAGCCTTCTGACTCACTATTTTCATTATTTAATTCTAAGCTACATTAATAACTATTATATTTGCCAAAGTTTTCTTACTTTTTTTATATAAATTGAAAAATAAGAATGAAAAGAGTTATATTTATTGACAAGTGTTCAGGATAATTCCACATATATTTATTTTGATTTATTGGTATTTGAACTTATTAATACTTTATACTAAATATAAGGCCTTTAAAGTCAAATTTCTCCTTTCATAAATAGTAACATTCAGAGAGCAAATAGGATTTTCTTTCCTAACCTGATCTATTTCTATATAAGTTGATGAAGGTAAATTACAAAATAGATGAAAAAAAATAGAAGTTTCAACCTATTGCACCCTGAGCAGGTGATTCTCATTTCAATAATTAATATTTCGGTAATAGAAATAATTCCTGGGGCTCTCAGCGACGTCTACAGGCTCGCTTGCATCACCGCCAAAGCGACGAGACGCCACCAACATCGCTGCTAGCACCGCCCTCATCAGACACTCTCCGAGTCTGGGTTAGGGAATGTTAAACATATTTCATTTCGTCAGAATGCTGGCCGCTCGTCTTTCAACACGTTCTAGTGAAAAAAAGTAAACAGACGGACAGAGACTTCAAGAAAGAAATCGTCCGCGTGTTAGGGATTTACGGATGCGGCACCTCTCGGGAAGACTTTAGGTTGCTTTTGAAGACAGACTGACACATGCTCAGCCACTGCTGGCATGAAATTCTTCTCCACTTCTGTCTTCGAAGGTCTCCTTCGAATATTTGCTACTACCAACGAGATCTCAACTTGGATTTGCACCCAAGGTTTCCATGCTCACCGCATCGCCCTCCTTCATGTCACATCGGTTAGACATCGGGCGCGCGATCCATACCACAACAGTCCAGCATTGGCCCGTTGCTATAGAGCCATTCATTTTAGGGTCGTCGATTTGGCATGTGATTTGTTACACACTCTACGCGAGGTTTCCGTCCTCGATAAGCTCGGCTCAGGATACCTACTTTACCGTTTGACAAATTCTGTCAAATTCCCTGCCTGGTAAAGTCCTCGGATAAGGGTTGAGTGATAGCTCCAGTCGTGTTAGGAGAAACCGCGATCTTGACTCTAGCAAGAGAACCAGCCAGCGAGACCTCCCTTTTTCACAATAGAAGCAAATGGAGTTTAGGATGTTCTTTCATTTTTATTATGAATAATAAAGCCTTTTATCGATTTTACATATTAATCCTTCTTATTTACATTTCTTTTGTATATAATTGAGTTTTAATTGCTCACATTAAATATAATGAAAGGCTACGTTTTGCATCTAGAGATTGACAGGTTAATATTTGTTACTTTAGCGGTCGAGTAATTTGTAAATATTTTCAAGAGAATTTTTATGTATTAGTTTCCGTATCCTTGCCCTATTTGAAACAAAATTATCATTTTCGTTAACGCTACACAAAACATATTAAAATATCGTGAGTATTCTATAATTAACCATAAATTTTATAAAAGCAATAACTTGAATATTTCATAGAAAGAGTCGACTACAAAATTAGATTCCAATAATCTGTTTATTTAATGATAATCATATCATTTCAGATCTTAATTATATAATAATTAATAATTGAATGTTTGATACTGGAGTTGGAATTGGATTTGGTAATAGAGGCGAAACTAAAATGACTTACAATAGTTAGGTTAAGTCTTAAGGGTTTTTGCAAAATTTACGGTCTACAAAAAATTTAAGAAGTGCTTGGGCGTGTATCGTCTGCCTTTCAGAGAGAAGGCAGACGTTGCTTTGGGCTCTTGTTTAATTTTGAATTTCAAAAATATTTTTGCTGTATTTCAATTTGTAGAAAAATAGCAGCGTTTTTTTCCAAAACCAATAAAAGGGTTTCCCTCCAAATCCAAGAAGTGAAATTGGCGCCTATCTGTAGCTTATGAAAGAGTTCATTTTCAGAGTCGACGAACCGCTGCTGCTTGAAACCGGTCCAGGAAGAAAAAAAAAACAGAAGAAATTTGACAACAACCAGACGAGAATTGTAAGGAACATCAAAGTGGATCTCAACCACAAAGAAAATTCTTCAACTGATGTGAATGTTCTAGTCTTCGCTGTTACCACGGACTTTTCTTGCAAAATTTTACCTATTCTTTGAAATCTGTTTAGAGAAGTTTTTTTTTCTTTGTTCGTTTTATTTTTATGTTATCTTTTCTGAGGAACTTATGTAGCATTTTGATTTTTTTTATTGTAAAAAGACATATTTCCTTTGCCTTGATTATTTTGACATTCATGCTATTGGTCATCATTTGGCATAAAATACATTTAATTTGTGTAATTCTTTCATTTTTTGTGTTTTAATAAATTTATCGTCTGTTTCTTAAACTCGGCTTGTGTCGTCTGTCTTTGTTGCGTACCCATCTAAATTAAATATTACCTCAAAAATTTGTTTGAACTATTTTTTTGTCGTAGGCTTTTTTACCAAATAAAAATCCGATAGTCTTGGCTTCCTCGGTGACCTATTTGTTTCTAATTTGTCCTTTGAGATATTTGTGCATTTATTTGACGGGATCTGCAAAGGCGTCGGTGATGTGAGGATCTGTAATTGGCACGTAGGCAAATGTTAAAGCAAAGACGTCAGTTGTGAATAACACAAAGGGAAAGTGCGTTCGAAAAGACAATCAGCGGCTTTAACGTGGGAAAGAAAATACTAAGCAATAACAGCAACAAGAAGAATTTTAGAAAAGAAAAATGACGCAAATGGATAATAAGAAACATTAATAGGAGTAGTGATAAAAATCGAGAATACCTTGGATAAAGAAGAAGAAGAAGAAGAAGAAGAAGAAGAAGAAGAAGAAGAAGGAGGAGGAGGAGGAGAAGAAGAAGAAGAAGAAGAAGAAGAAGAGGAGGAGGAGGAGGAGGAGAAGAAGAAGAAGAAGAAGAAGAAGAAGAAGAAGAAGAAGAACTAAACAGAGAAGATCCAGAAAGAGAAAGAGATAAAATGTGTACTAATGAATAAGAGAAGGAGAAGGTGAATGAAAACAAATGAAGAGCAAAATTATTGATAATAAGCAGGGATGGGGGAGAAAATAAAAAAAAATGTAGGAAATAAAAGAAATTAAGGAAGATGAAAAGGACAAAGTTAATAGAGCTGATTAATGCAATGATGTAGCCGTCGGTATTTTAAATGTTGGCTTCTTGTCTAGTTACGTTTGCAAGGCCAACATCATTACTCTGAGGATTAATTAGCAATATTAAAAGCGCTTTACATGTGGAACCCTTCTGCTTGCGTTAATCAGTGAAGTTAGTAGTGGGCGACATTCTGACATGCGTGACTGATTACAATGAAATGCAAGGACGACGTATCCGCTTTTGGCTATTTTTTCTGTGTTCACTAACTTCAACTGTGAGTGTTAATCGTGCGTATTTTGAACTATTCAGAGGCATGCAGACAAATACAGGTGACACACATTCCTCCTACCACGCGTTGACTCTCCGCATTTCCCTCCTACACGCACGAATATATACAAACCTACAGATTGTATCTATATAAATATATGTGTGTGCAATGTGACCGTGTGTATCTCTAGTTGCATCACAAAATATATACTTATATATACGTCTTAGTAAGGAAAGTAGATTTGCAATGTGGAAAAGACATAGCTACGGAGACATTTACTTGTTTTGATATATCTCTCCACGCTCTTTCTCCCTCCTCCTCCTCTCTCTCTCTCTCTTTATATATATATATATATATATATATATATATATATATATATATATACAGAATATCGTGCATTAGTGGTGGTTTAATAAAACAGTAATCGCTATAAATTATATATTAATAACTAAATATTCTTTCCTCACATGTAGCATAACTTGAGGGTGTCATGCACAACGTAAATGTTCAGTCCCAATTCTGCAGCTGAAGATTGCGTTTTGCGGAAACTCAGAGTCGTGCTACTGGTGAGAATATATATATATATATATATATATATATATATATATATATATATATATATATATATATATATAGGCATTTATATATTTTTTGAATGATTATTAGTGATTTTTAAAATACAGTTTTAAAATTTGATAGAATCTGCATTTTTTTCTGTCAACGCTCGTTTTAAAAGTGATGATTATCTCATCCAGACATTATTGATAACCCAAATAAATGGAAAGGAAAACATCAAGGAAATATTCGATCTTTATTTATGCACATTATCGTTCAATGACTGTCCTCAGTTTATCGACTGTTTCCAATTTAGTACGGAAGTTTTATCATTTAATTATACCCATAAAAAAACGTCTGGCGTTGTGATGTCTGGTAAAAGTCTTTCTTTATTCGAACCACTTGTTTGGTAAAATGTATTCAATATAAGCCTTTACATTACGATGATAGTTGTAGGAATGACCCCTAACTTACAGGAAAGAACACTCCTCATCCTCAACGTCCTCTTGAAAGCCTGACATGACATCATCTCGCCGCAAGTTCAAGTAAACAGTACCATTCTTATTGAATAGCTTTGATGATAAACTGTATCATACTCTAATTATTAATAAATTGACATGATGTTCCTTCATAATATGCGGATTCCTAGGTGCAAATATGGTGGTTAATTGTATCATTTATTTTAAATGTAGCCTCATCAATTCAATCGAATTTTGTTGGAAAGAGTGTATCTTCTACATTTTCTGTCTGATACCACTCGGAGAACTTGGTTCTTTGACTCGAATCATTTTCACTGAGATCGTGGACTATTCTTGGAATGTAACATCTCCAATGACAGTTTTTCAAAATGCAATGGACGCTTGATTTTGAAATTCCTATCTTACTATTCTCTTGCTGCACAGATTTCTTGAATACTGGCGATGTGTTTCTGATAAACAGTTTAATCTGTTTCAGACTTGTCTCTATTTCGAGTGATAGTAAGACGTGTAGGTGCATCTAATAGAACCCCCCTCCCCGCAACCGGGACTATTATTATCCCTTATGGGTTGAATCTAAAAGGAGATAAATGCGGTTATCAGCTATTCCACCTTTCTCTCTTTTAAAATCTGTTACGATATATACATATATTAAACAATCTAAATTATTTATCGTATATGTACGTATATACTCAAGTTTACAGAATCAACAGAGCGTTTCAAAGAAAAATGTAAGTAGTTTCTACAAAATAGTAAAAATACAAGGCTCTTTTGTTGCACAGCCAAGGCTATAGAAAATATAGAATCCAAATGCGAAAAATACTTCAGTCATTATTTTGAGTCTGTATATCACTGTGTTCATGTTTGTAGATCAAATCAAAAGAAAGGCAACGTTTTTATATGAAATAATGTCAACCTAAAGATAAATGAAGTTAAATTCATAGATATTTGTGTTCACTGGAATTGGAAGTATTGTTCAGTAAATGAAGTGACTGTCCATTTTACAGACGTTTTTAATCGAAAAATCTCTACGTAGATTGTCTAGGAATAGAAAAAATACTTTCATTATGTATTTAGAAATTATGCTCATATGGAAGAAACGATACATATTTTTGTCTTCAAACGAAAGTACTATCTTATTCATTTAATTTTACGAAGGAAAATCGGGAACATGATTTTTCCTTTTTTTTTCGTGTAATTGCGTCTTCAATTTAGAGCTTCTGTCGAATAATATATCATATAAAAGTTACAACAAGAAATCCTCTGCCGTTAATATATCCTATAACATTAACCATGAGAAAGCCAAACACATTTTGCTCATTTAATGCTGAACAGTTTAGGTACGGCATTAGCTATCAGTAAACACCATATTGAATTCGCTACCTCGAACTAATGATAATTTCATTTCCTATATTAACTGGCATATAGCTTGATTTCCCAACGTGCACCAAGCGTTTCTTTTCTATTCGCACAAAGGTAAAGAAATTAATTGTAAAAATAAAATTGTATCTAGGAAAATTTGTCATATGAATATAAATACATAGAGTGATATATATATATATATATATATATATATATATATATATATATATATATATATATATGTGTGTGTGTGTGAGTGTGTGTTTGTGTCTGTGTCTTTGTGTATAATACAATAATATTAAATCCACTAATCACTACTCAGAATTTCATACAATGACTATCATCAGGTAGAACTAATTTAATTTAATCAAAAGATATTTTTTAAAAAGAAATCCAACCCATTCCAATCCAAACTCAATAGGACATTACAAACATCAGAAACTCAAAAAAACAAAAAACAAAAAAAACTATGGATCAGAGGTGATAAATCCAAAAATATTTATAAAGTTGATCCATATGAATACCATCATAAAGTCTCTCTTATAAAAAAGATAAAAGCTTTAGACACTTATCCTCCATACACAGAGAAACTGATAAATTCGCCTATAAATATAATATTGCGGACAGAATGGGTATAACTCACCTAAAGGACGCCTACCTATTTTTTAAAGACCATAACAGTCATTCACAATATTAAAATATTACTATTAGTAAATTTTTATTTTTATTTTTGTTTATTAATATAATATTCGGCTTATATTAAATCCCTAATTTATTTGTGGAGAAGTTGAATATTTAAATTGCTAAGAAGCATTAAATTTAATTTGTTTGTGGAGTTTTTACTATCAAAATCTGTTCTTATCTAAATTGCTAAAGCTATACCACCCCTCTCTTTCTCCAAAAAATCCTACGTACATCACTTATCTCTTTACTTCCCCATTATCTTTCTTTTCCGCTGTTTTCTCTTTTTCCTTATCCCATATCATTTCCGTTGAGTTGACCGATTAAATATGTCAATGTCTGATCCTTACCCACTTCTTCCTCAATATTAAGTATTGTAATAAAAAGAAATATAAAAATAAAATTTAAAACTCTTCCTTCCCTCTCTAAACTCGACCATGTCTCTTACTCTATTACGCACCACCTTCTATGTCAACTTATATAAGCTTAATACTGCCCTTCAAAAGTGTAAATTTTAAATTCGTTTTTCGTTTCACCTTTTGAAAGTGAAGTCTGAAGATCCAGAGAAAAATAAAATTCTCTGGTGAAATAAATTATTACAAATGGAGCCTTAAAGTTGTCTGTTTTTCTTTAAATTATATATATATATATATATATATATATATATATATATATATATATATATATATTTCAGCCAACCTCACCCCTTTAGTGTCTTTCGTGTGGGGTTAATTAAAAGAAAAGTCTATGTTACGAAGTCACAAACAATGACTGAAATGAAAGTTTTCCAGGGCATGAATGCACATAAATACTTATCGAAATGTAGATTACTTTTTGTGATTCCATTGCCTCTTTTTGTCAGCAATCTCTGAACCATAACGGACATTAATTTGGGAATTTGCCATGAGAAAATATTAAGAGCATGCATTCATAAATACTTTTTTCAGATGCATTCTTAAAATTAGATGGAGTTGCATACAGTTGCTTGAATTATTTCTTTAGAAATAATCAAAATGGTTGTGTATATATAATCATATAAATTTGGGCAACCATTGCAAAAACTTTTTACCCTGTTCTCTGATTACAATTTAGCATGCTCCTTCATTTTGCAATGAACCGTGTATAGCGTTTCAAGAAAAGCTTTCATAAAAAATAATCTACAAATATATTATTCTGCACTAATTGAAATATTATGCTACAAAATTAAAATTAAATATAAATTATAATGCTGGAGTTTTTAAAAAAAATCCACAAATCAGTTGCGAAAATATCTTTTCTAGTTCTTCGTGTATAACTATGTATACAGCTTGTCTGGCTCAGCTTGTGAGAAGTTGACATGCGCTACACGTATCACACACGAAAAGTATATTGTCATCATCGATCTATTGTTGCTCTGTTGCAACTCATTTAGTCTTTTCGTGACTATGACACTTCTTCAAGGGATTTTTTCTCTCTCATAATTTATCTTTCCACCATATTAATAGGGAAGTAGGATCATACTTCATGATGGCTTTTAAAATCTATCAATTATTCTGTTGAATTCATGAAACACTCTTTTGGTTTATAATGTGACATTTTCTCTCCATTTACCTGTCTAAAGAGTATATATGTATTCTTGTTATTATCCTTTCTGATCCGATAATATATATATATATATATATATATATATATATATATATATATATATATATATATATATATAATTATTCATATATATCATTTCTATATTATATATGCGCGGTACTTATTGGAAAGTGCTCAATATCAGTGATAGAGCTAACATATTTAGTTGGATCAGTGTGAGTTTGTGATCCTATGTTTCACGCTATTTGCGATCGTCAGACACAGTTTATCTGACAATAGCAAATAGCGTGTATATATATAAATATGTTAAATATATTTTATATATATACATATATATATATGTTACATATATATAAATGCAATTCAAAGTACCCCTAAGATACGGTAATTTTATACAATGTTCAATTAAATAATTCCTAAGTTGCCCTGCTCTTCATACAATTTTCGGTAATTCGCTGATACATTACCTCAATCAGATCCGAGTTGAACAAAAAACTTTACAGTATTCGTTGTGATTGATCATTAACCTAAGCACAGTCTTCAGCGAAAAGTAAATGTCATATGAAATTTTTCTAGTGAATAGAAAATCTCAGCTTGAATAATATACCCGTTCTTCTATTTTGTACATAAATTCCAAGGCCACAAGCGTAAAATGAATGTACCTTAAATAAATATAACAAAGAAAAAATGTAGAAAAAACAATATCGGTCGAAGAATCTATTCCTGCCTCCAACTATTTTCTATCGTAAAAGATTCACTAAAGATGCCAATTATATTTACAGAATATTTCATGTCATCACGAAAGAAACCCCAGCAGGCTGACAGCGTGTCCAGGACATCCAAGTCTAAACAAAACATCTCATAAAGGCCTCTATTCATAATACCAAATTAATAATAATTTATAAAAACCTGGGCTAAATCGACATTTTGTCTCAACATATTTCTTGTATCTTCTTAATAGTAAAAAGCATATTGATCTTTTGTTTAATCTAAATTCACATTGAGATTCCAGAAAGGGAGCTGTACTGGCATTCAACCTTGAAAGGAGAAATCCAGCAATTATGTATCCAAAAGAAGATAGGATCTTAATCTCTTTTGAATGGCCACAAACCTCACATATACGCTTTCCTTTTTAAATGGCTATCATAACAACTCTCTATTATTAGCGAACAGTTGCTGTATTCCATTTTTCCCTTAACAGTTTTGCATTATTCCGGCAAGTAAGCCAAGGGATTAACCGAGATTTGATTTTTCGATTCATGTTTCTAATTCCTTTTAGTGACAGAACACGAAACAAGTGAGAAGTGGTAACAGAAAGTTTTCTGTATGAAGAAATAAAAATGTAAAGAAAAGGTAACAGGTACCAGTTACAGTGATTACTACTCTTTGTTCCATATATATATATATATATATATATATATATATATATATATATATATATATATATAAGAGGATCATATCTATATCAACATCTGAACCTCGATTGAGCAAATCAGAAAAATATTCTTTCCTTTGCTTTGCACTGTCTCCAGAGGAATCCAAGAAGAAAATCCCACCATTGTTGTTGCTGATGTCATCAAGGACCTTTTGGTACACGTGATGTTGACCTTGGATCAACAGGGGCTCATTGTTTTCATGACATTACTGCAGTTTTTCCATAATGTATCTTGTTTCTCTTAATATATCTCTGTTGATTTGTCCAGTTTCTCTGTTTGGATTTGGCAGGCCAAAATTATTGCGATTGCTTTGCGCCAAGTTCATTTCCTTGTCTTCAGTTTCAGAGAGCACTAAATTTGCAGTTTGTAGATTCAATTCCAATCTTCGATAAACAAGTCTCATTTGAAGAAGATGAGATATTTAAAAGTTAGTGAGTTGTGTCCCTTTAGTTGAAAAAGTGTGACACATACATTTTCGCATTTATTACATAGGAGAAGATGAGATATTTAAAAGTTAAAATTTGTGTCGCTTTGATTGAAAAACGTGGCACACAGACATCTTCGATGTTATTAATATAGAAGGAGGAGTTGAGATATTTGAAAGTTAGAGAGTCGTGTCTCTTCGATTGAAAAAGCGTGCCACACACAGAAATTTTCGCATTTATTATATAGAAGATGAGGGGGACTTTAGAAAGGAACTACTCGAAAAAACAAGCGTGTAATATGATGAAATTAGATTATCTGAAATTATATTAGATGAAAGAAGAATTGGAGTTTCGAAAACGATGACATTGTTGGTTTGTTTGTAAATAATACTTTATTGACAAATAACGAAAAGAGTAATTAGATTTTAGACTTTGAAGCAACGTTTCACATGTACCATGGCGTGATTTAATCAGGCAATGAGCAACAAAGATGTACGTTGTCTTAGCTCAAATTATCGTACATTCTACAGTGTGTATCGACACTAACATAATCTCGGAAGACATTTCTATTCACCGAGTTAAGTTGTCGAGTTCTGGATGGAAAACAAACATATTGCGAAATATATCAAAATTTGAAATTTGTACCATTAAAATTGTATTGAGAACGAGAAACATCACCAGCAGCAATAAAAATGTTCTAGCAGTGATACAAAAGTACAGATTACGCATCGACGATATGGTCATCCTGTAGCAAAGAATTTACAGAAATAGTAATAGATCGCTTAATAGATGGCCTTGACTCTGATTTGAAAAAAGGAAATAAACTTTTGTGAGTCAAGCGTGGCTGAAAAAAAATCAACGTACTTCGTTTTAAAAATCTGGTGGAAGCAAATCAACAGAACTCCACGGAGTCGTGTACAGAGATGTGTGTGGAAAAACTGAGACAAAATCAGTTGGTGGAGCCGAATACTTTGTCGTGTTTATTGATGATAAATCAAGATTTATATGGGTGTATAAACTTAGACGCCAGAAAGAAGTGTCCAAGATGTTTATAGAGTGGAAAACCGTAGTGGAAAAGTCTAATGGTGAGACAGTTAAAGAACAACGCACTGGCAATGGTGGAGAGTTTGAAAAGTGCTTAAAGACGGGGTCTCTACGCCATGTCCTAAGACACCAGAGCAAATGAAATAGTTGAAAGGATGAATGAAACATTTGTAGAAACTGTATGAGTTATATTGTCCGATTCGAAGCTACCTAAGAGATTTCAGACAGAAAGCTTCGAACCCTAAGCACAACAAATGGAATAGAATAGATAACGTATAGACAGGCAACAAACCAAATATGAAACACTTACGTGTATTCCGCTGCAGTACATATACACACATACTGTTATATCCTGCTCCTTGTACTACTGTGAGAGTCCAAGGTAGAACCAATAAACGGGTTCAGGGTCGGTTTAGCTCCTCGAAAGAGACTCCGCCCTTCGGCGTAGCTCGTTCGGCTTCCTCCCCGCCCGAAGGCAGAGAGTTCAACAGATCAACCGATCAGCCGGTCGTCCGACTTCAGACTGAACGGCATTTAGTTACCCCCCACGAGGGCATCATGTGGCACAAGGCCGTTTTAACGTGGGATTTCCGAGCCCGCGGGCTCGTCCAAAAATATGCCCTTTGAACCCGTATAAACGGGTTCAGGGTTGGTTTACCTCCCCGAAAGAGACTCCACCCTTCGGCGTAGCCTCCTTCGGGTTCCTCCCCGCCCGAAGGCAGAGAGTTCAACCGATCAGCCGGTCAGCCGGTCGCCCGACTTCAGACTGAACTCTCTGCTTTCTCTTCAGGCACAGTAATTATTACGTATGGAATAATCCATTATGTTATTATGGGTAAGGTCCCATATCACATACTAAAAGAGGAAAGAATTTAAATCAATTCTAAAGCAAAGAAAAGTATCGTTCTTTATATATGGAGTTGGTGTTAATGAATAATGCCTTTATAATAAAGAGATGTTATCTATGATGTATTAAAAGGACAAAAGAAAACTAAAACAAAAGAGCAATGTAAAAAAGAAACCAGTTATAGAAATTGAAGGTCAGAGTATCAGTGAGAATGGTGATGATGACAACTCACAAGAAGATTCAGAAGAATGAAGATGAACAAGAGATTGAGCAACTGCGGATCTTGGTGGTGAGTGGGTTGAGTGGGCTTACATCACAGATTACATGAACCATTAAACCTGAAAGCAGAACAGAAAAAAAATGAATAGATACTAATAATGTATGAGACAATGTTGACAAAGTCGTTGATAGAAATTGGGTGTTGAAGAAGACGTAGAATGACAAAACACAACACAGAACTCAAGGATTTAATAACAAGTATGGAGTTGATTATGACGAGAATTTTCCAGTTATACGGTTTGAATCAGTGCGAACTGTTAATGCATTGGCAGCAAATCATAAGGTCATATTAGTTGGATATAACTACTGTATTTCTAAATGATTAACTGAAAGAAAACATCTACATTAAGCAACCAGAAGGAGACGAGGTAAAAGACAAATACCAACCAGCCTGCCGATTAAACCTGAGTATCTATGATCATCAAGACATTGGAATGAAGCACTAGATTCGTTTCATCAGCTGTTTCACTATTTTAGACATTATTCTAGCAAGCAAGTCTTTGACAGAAGTTAGCCAAAAGAATCTCAGAATGTTTCAATGTCAAGGACATGGTGAACCTATGATACATTTTATGTGTATCAAGGAACATGGATCGGACAACGAACGTACAACAGAAATTCTGAAAAGAATTCAGTTGGAGAACTCAAAGCTTGCAGCAAATCCAATAGATACTGGAAAAAAAGTTAAATAAAGCCACTAGAAACAGCAAACTATTTAATCAATGTCGCAATGTAGCTGTTGGCAATGTAGCAAGATTTTGTTCCTGGCCAACAAAGCAACACTGGAAGATTGTAAAGCATATTTTACGTTATTTAAATGGAATAGACAACTATAGCTTGTTTTATGACAAGATCATATCACGTAACCTCATGAGATATAATGATGCAATATATATATATATATATATATATATATATATATATATATATATATGTGTGTGTGTGTGTGTGTGTGTGTGTGTGTATGGGATAGATAGATGAAGAAAAAGAGATAGAGAGACAACATCTGGACATGATATATTTCTCTGCAGTAAATAAATAAGAAACAAATTAAATTCTCTATGATTTAATTTTTTAATTGAATCAAATTATGTTTCGCGAAAATTATGTAAAGACAAGAGACTCATAAATAATATTGGGAAATTTAAACAGAAAATGTCCAGAATATTTAGTCATCAGGATCTGCCTTCGCTATTAGGAAATAAACAAATATGAGAGATACACGCCATCTTTCGTGATTTTGTCATGTCGATGCTATGTAGAACTCTGTCTGCCTTGTTTATTTCTTTCATATTTATCCAGATTTTGAAAACCCAAATAATTTGTAAGTACACGGCATTTCAAGACATGAGTATTTAATATCGACTATTTTTCCCATTTCACTTTACCTCGCCAAAAATGACATATATGTTGTAGTATGCTATTTGTAGAGAAAAGATACATAGGAATGGTAAACTTGACTCATACTGCAAGCAGTGAGACATTGCGTCTGTGTACTTTTTTTTCCATTCGTCATATGGTTTTATCCTGATTTTAGTGGTTGTTCTTATCAATAAATATGTTCCTTTGTCATATCCTCTTCAGCCAGCTTACCCTGAAGTTCCATTTAGATGAAACCTATGTAGGTAGTTCCTGGCTCAGTAGGATTCTATCTATCTATCTATCTATCTATCTATCTATCTCTCTCTCTCTCTCTCTCTCTCTCTATATATATATATATATATATATATATATATATGTAATTAAAATGAAAATTTAAAATTAAAAAGAATAATAAGGAATAAAGGAATAATAAAATAAAAATATGGATTAAAAATAAATATAAAAGTAAAGAAATAAAATATACAAAAAAAATTTAAAAAGTAATATATAAAAATAAAATAAAATAATGGTTTAAATTTAAAATTAAGAATAAATAAATATACTCATAAAATTTGACGCAACAAATATAAGCTATATGTAAACTCTTGATTATGCATGTTCAAAAATAATATCATACATTACATACAGTTAGCAATGGGTAAATTATATTTCTTTATTTATATCTTTAATTTAGCGCATGCGTCTTTATCTGTCAATCTGAAGACAGTGCAGAGGACTCGGAAAGAGTTGGGAGTTAAATCCAGTCAACATTATGGTGTTTGTAGTGAACACTAGTGATGGCGACATTATGCCTCCATTCTTCTTCGCACAGGGTTTTAGAGTCACAGGGGCTTACATCAAGTGCTTTGAGGAGGTAGTGTTACCCTGTGTCAAGAGGGAGGCAGACGAAAATCCTATGTCTGGCAACAGGACTCTTCAACACGCCACACAAGCAGGAGATCCCAGTCATATGGCTGTCAGAAAATTTATTCGTACACATGACCCTTTACATCTGGTCACCTCAATCCCCAAACTGCCCACCCCCTTGATGTGTGGAGCGGAGGATTAGGGTTAGTGTTAAATAAACCAATAACACTCCTTGTAACACCAAAGATGAACTGAAGGCAAGGAGTATGGCAGAATTCATCAGCTTAAACAAGGAGACCATCCAGAGTTGCAAGAGATTCCGAATTCGTCTGTAGGCCATGGTTGAAGCCAATAGCGATTTTATTGATTTTTGATTTTCAAGGTATTTTTGTGTAATATTAATAAATATATCTGTTAAAATGAGATGTCAGCGTTATTTTCATATTCACGTAATTTAGAGAATAATTTAGCCACCGCACCCTTTGTATATGTAGACTAATCCAGATTTTTATATACACTCATTAATATTATATCTATTAAAAGGATATATATATATATATATATATATATATATATATATATATATATATATATATATATATAAAATACAAACGTACATACACACATTTTGGATAAACATATACATTTATACTTATAAATAAACACATATGTAACACGTATATATGTTGATACAATCAGTATCAATATATATATATATATATATATATATATATATATATATATATATATATATATATATATATATATATCAGGTCATCCATAAGTTCTGTCCGAATTTTAACTTTTCGTTAAAATGAACGAAATTTAAAGAGTATTTTATAATGTCTAATGGAGCCGAACATTATTTTTATGTTTCGATGCATTTAAACTGATCAAATTATATTTCAGAGAACAATAAAATTAATTTTTGTTTGATTAAACTCTGCTAACATGGAATCATTTGAGGCACATAATGCTTTATGAGTTCAAGAAAGGAAACTCAGCAGTCGAAGCGGCTAGAAACATTCACTCAGTTTATGGATAGAAATGTGTGAATGAAAGAACTTGCAGAAGATGGTTTGCAAAATTCAGAGGTAGAGATTTCATCCTTGAAGATGAAGATCGAACCGGACGTCCAGTTGATGAAAAGCTTCTTGAAGCAGCCCTTTATCAGTTGAGGAATTGGCAGTGGTTCTTAGTTCAAACCATACAACTGTTCATCGTCATCTTCAACAACTTGGAAAAGTTCCTAAACTTGGAAAATGGGTGCCTCATGAATTGTCTGAAAACAACCTCAAATCCCGAGTTGACATCTGCTCTTCTCTCCATTCTCGCCAACTTGTTTCACCTTTTTTGGATAGACTTGTGACTGGCGACGAAAAATGGATCTTTTATCAAAATGTTAAGCATCGTAGACTGTAGCTTGGTAAGGGGGAAGGACCCCAGCCACAGCCGAGAAGGGAACTTCATGGGCAAAATGTTCTACTTTCAAACTGGTGGGGTCGCCAAGGAATAATCCACTTTGAATTCTTACCGCCTAATGCAACAATTAATGCTCAAATATACTGTCAGCAATTAGAGCGTTTGAACCAAGCTTTGAGGAAAAAAGGACCAGCTCTAGTGAATCGAAAAGATGTGATGTTTCATCAGGACAATGGGCGACCCCACACAGCAAGAATCACGTCACAAAAGATCGAAGAACTTGGTTGGGAGAAAATTCCTCATCCACCTTATTCTCCCGATCTTGCTCCTTCAGACTACCATTTGTTTCGTAGCTTACAGAATCATTTGGAAGAAACAGCTTTTGTAGCATAGGAAGAGGTTAAAACTGACATTTGTTAGTTCTTCGAATCAAAGCCAATAGAATTTTACAGTAATGGAATTAGTAAGCTTGTTAATAGATGGAAGGAAGTCATAGATAATCAGGGAAAATACATTGTTGATTGAATCTGTAATTAAATGTAACATTTGGTCACTTGTTTTCTTTATTCAAAATTCGGACAGAACTTATGGGATGACCTGATATACAAGGTAACCAAAGAAGTTCTGTCCGTTTTTTGATTAGTCATTGAATGAAGATGAAATATATACGAAATGCGTGTAGCAATTGTTTTCAAATTCGGACAGCCGGAAGTAGGAACATCAGACGTTATAAAAAACACGCGCACCGTGCCCGGCCATCAGCATAAGCCGGACAGCTGTGAGAAGGATGGAAGTGTCTAGAGATCTCGTTCGGGGCTGTTTGCTTTACGATTTCAAAGTGGCCTTATCAGCAGCTGCATCAAGTCGCCGCATATGTCAAGCGTTTGGGGATAGTGCTGTGGATGAACGTAATGCAAGGCGTTGGTTTCGAAAATTCAAGTCGGGAGATTTGTCTCTCCATGATGAGCCTCGAAGTGGACGACCACAGGTCTTGAATGACGGAGTCCTGAAGGCGGCCATTGAAGAGGACAGTAGTCTAACGTGTGGTGAACTTGCAAGACAGTTCAACGTTTCCGATGAAACAGTTAGACTTCACCTGTACCGCCTAGGTAAGACATACAAACTGAGCAAGTGGGTTCCGCAAACGCTGTTGGAGGTCCCCAAGGGACGAGTGACAGCCTGCGTATCGCTGCTTTCTCGCCACCGTACCGCATCCTTATTCAATCGGCTGCTTACGAGTGATAAAAAGTGGGTTCTGTACGAAACTCCCAAGCGTTCCAGACATTGGTTGTCTCCTCAGGATGCTGTCCCTCACACCGCAAGACCGCCTATACACCCACACAAGATTGTGCTTTGTGTCTGGTGGACAGGTCGTCAAGTGGTTCATTATGAACTGCTACCAATAGGCCAAACGGCCACTGGAGACCTATACTCGCAGCAATTGAAACATGTGCAACAGGCATTGCGCCAGAAGGAGCCAGCACTGGTGAATCGCAAATGGTGGTTTTCCTCCACGACAACGCCAGGCCGCATGTCGCGCGAATGGTCAGGGATACCATACAGGAACTTGGGTGGGAGACTTTCTGCCATCCATCTTATTCACCTGACCTTGCGCCATCCGATTACCACCTTTTCCACTCCCTGGATAATCATCTTCTTGGAAAATCCTTCACCAATGAAGCAAACTTGCGCAAAGTCCTCACGGACTTCTTTGCTTCAAACCCCACCGAGTTCTACCGCAAGGGCATTGAACAGCTGGAGACAGAAGGTGCTGGATGCCGATGGCGATTACTTCGAAGACTAAATATAAGTTACACATACTGTAAAGCGTTTTCTTTTTTTCCTTTAAAAACGGACATAACTTTTTTGGTTACCTTGTATATATATATATATATATATATATATATATATATGACAATTTGTATTTGTTTGTCTTATTAAAGTTGCTACCCACCCCGTGAACCAATATTGATGAAACTTTGTAATCATGTTAAACTAACATCCAGTTTGTTATTCGGCTCATTGTTTTTATGTTTTATAAACATAACTAATGGGATCGCTAGGGGCCCCTTGATCGCAGCTCTCCACCAATCATAATGCGAGACGCTGTTTAAGCAAGGGAGCTAATTGGTCTTGCAACCTTTTCAGAAATTAAGGTACAAGTGTTACGAAATAATAAGTCTTATAAAAGCTTAAAATTCCAGACAGATATGGATCTTTGTTCGATTATATATAATTTAGGGGGCAGCATCTAATCAAATCATGTTATTTTCTACTAAAATCTTTATTTAACACATTTATTCAACATAATTATTCTTTGCATACGTTCTCCGTGATGTGTTTACATTGCGAAGAAAATAATTCCATTACATTGCAAAAGAATTAATTCGTTTCAAATTTCGCCTTATGCATCATTATATTCGCCAGATTAGAATTTATTAAATATAAAGAAATTGGCTCGATTCATTCGGTCACTTAAACGTAAAACAACATTTATGTTAGTCTTATTTTGGAATAGTAAGCGCTTATTTCAATTTACCCTTAAAAATCATATTGTGGTCGTGGTTGTTGTTATTTGTGGAATAACAAACTGTTTGAAGGACACTATCGTACTATACACCGCCTGTATAAAAAAATCTAGCTGCAGAAATAGACATCATTCTTTAAAAAGCCAAACGTCATAATCGAAATGAGCCATGTACCCTTCCTCTTTAATGTTACTTTTAATTACAATAGTTTAATTAGACGATATCAAATCGCGACAAAAAGACAAGCTGAAATAAAAAAAAAAGAAGTAAGAATTATTTTTAAAACCTTTCACTCCATTCGTTAATGAAATCGCTATATATAATCCATCAATTGGAGAGAGAGATTTCCTCTTACGAGGCAATGTGGCGCATCCTGGGCTTCGAAGATACTGATCGAAACGTAGTTGACAATACACCAGAAAGCACTTTGACAGCTTTCTTCAAATTATGCCGGAGTCACCTGTTTGTCCGAACGCTACTGTATGTTGAGGTTTTCCATCTACTACACCTGGGCACCTAATAGATGGGGCAAGCGCAAGCAAAGAGCACAAGTTGAGGGCTGGGTGTACACTGTGAAGTCCAGTCAACAAGAGTGCTTCCTTTTGCATCTGCTGCTGCACACTTTCGGAGGCTCTGCATCATTCACAGACCTGCGAAGATACAATGGTGAATTCTGTAAGACATACAGAGAATCCTGCGCCAAACGTGGATTACTGGAAGAAGATGCTCACTGGGACCAGACACTGGAGGAGAGCAGAGTACTGCGCAACTATTTTCCATCATGTTGGTGACATGTGGCTTGGGTTAGCCTCTCAGGGTTTGGGATACACAAAAAACCCTAGCATGGCTGAGGATATCCTGCAAATGATTCAAAGACAAACTTCTGCAGCAATTGTCACGTTCAATGATGCAATTTAGAATGAGGCATTAGTTGACCTAGATAATCAAGTGCAAACTGTGGGTGGCCATGTAATTGCCACATTTGTGCTATCTGAAGAGGCAGAAAACAATCTCGCAAATGAGTACATGTGGAAATCAGCTTTAACACCGAGAATTGATGGTATATATATATATATATATATATATATATATATATATATATATATATATATATATATATATATATATATCTGATAACGAACACAAACTAATGGAGGACCAATTGGGTATTTATAACATGATTATTTCGAGCATTGAAAGTGAAAGAGGAGATATATTCTTCCTCGATGGCCCAGGTGGAACTGGCAAATTGTAAATTTCTTTTAACACAAGATATCCCAAGGGCTATATTCTCCGTGAACGCACAAAAGCTCTTTCTAGAATTATTTATTTTGAATTGTTACTTTTGGATAACCAATTTGGCTGTTATTACGTAAGTTGCTTAACGATTTTGTTATTCATAACTTATTGGCATTTCCTTAAAAAATCCTAGAGGCGGTGGTTGGGTATTCATTGTGAATGCACAAAAGACCTTTTCAATGATATTTACTTTGAATTGCTACTTTCGGATAAACGTAGAAAGGATATAGAACCGGAACTGGGGACAACATTCGATTCCCCAGGAATTACCGGATACGATATCTAGTAATATATATATATATATATATATATATATATATATATATATATATATAATACGATATCTAGTAATATATATATATATATATATATAATTATTTATTTAAAAATATGATTCCAAATCGCTACATAAGAGGTCTCATGTTTCTAAACTAGAGCCGAAAACTTCAATATAATCCTTTAAATTAAATTGAGTTGAAAGTAAAATGGGCTCCGTTCCATCCTCAAGCGAAATTTTTGTTGGAATAGCGTATATATGAAATTTACTTGTTTTAAAATTGAAATCAAAATCCCCATGGTAACAGCTATGGTGAATTGTCTAAATTGGGTAGGCGAGTGTAGGGTGTTTATAATAAGTAGCGGTATAGAGATACTTTCAAGGTGTCAAGTCGGGGAAAGGTGGTTGAACGGAGGGGTGTACCAAATGATATTTCTTTTCCTGTTTTTTTTCCTATGTCCAGTGTAATTTTCTCTGTAGTTAATGTTAGCATTTTTATAACCACTATTTTTTAGGGCAGTGTTATAGAAGCTATTGTGTTGTTGGAATATTTCCCTGTTTGCGGAGTTAATGCTAATTCTATTTTCTATTGATGAGGGCATATGTTTAATTATTGATGGAGGATGGTTTGACTTCGAGTGTATGTATAAAGGGTTAGCATTTGGTTTTCTATAAGGTTGGTATGTGTTGCCTGGTAAGTCTAGAGTTACGTCGAGGAAGTTAACCCTTTTCAAATTAGAAGAGACAGTTATCTTTCAACCAAAGGCTTAGTATTAAACTACGACAGAAATTCTTAGCTCTAATTAATAAACACTTCCCCACCAATAGTAAGCTTAGTAATATATTCAATAAGAACACCCTAAAATTGAGCTACAGCTGCTCTGATAATCTTGAACGCATAATAAAAAAACACAATAATAAGATCTTGAACAAACCCCCATGCCAAAACAGTATTAATAAAAACTCTGCACTTAAATCAGACGATAAAAGGGAAAAATTATGCAACTGTAGAAACGCAGAAGACTGCCCATTAGAAAATAAATGTTGTATTAATTCTGTGGTATACCAATGTACTATTTCATCCACAGAGAGCCCTAGCACTAATATGATATACATTGGGTCCACGAAGAATAATTTTAAAGATAGATGGAGGCAGAATAAGTGCTCCTTTAATAATATAAACAAACGAAATCAGACTTCACTATCAAAATATTTTTGGCACCTGAAGGAAACAAATAAGACACCAAAAGTTAAATGGAAAATTATTGACAAGGCTAGAATATGTAAAGCTTGGGATGACCCATGCCCTTTGTGCCTCCATGAAAAATTGCACATCATTAAACTTCAAAATAATAATAATCTATTAAATAATAGACACGAGTTAACGGTTTTTTGTAGGCATCATCAGATTTTTGGTTTGAATTATTAGATAAAAAAAAAATTATATAACTTGTTTAACAAATAGCCCATTCATCAGATTCATAGTAGGAATAATTAACTACAAACATGCATACTACATAACACACTTCATAATCCATAGCCTAAATTAGTAGTTTAAATACCTTACATATAAGATAACCCTTTATGAAGTCGTCAAAAAACAAACGTTACGAAAGTTTTTTTTTTTTTTTATGCACAATTCCCTTTCATAATAAAATAAAATAAAATAAAATGAATAAATAAATCTCCATAGACAAGCAAACTAGACGATGGCCAATACATCTTCCGTTTCATTTTTGACACCCCCACCTTTCCCCGACTTGACACCTTTAAAGTATCTCTATACCGCTACTTATTATAAACACCCTACACTCGCCTACCCAATTTAGACAATTCACCATAGCTGTTACCATGGGGATTTTGATTTCAATTTTAAAACAAGTAAATTTCATATATACGTTATTCCAACAAAAATTTCGCTTGAGGATGGAACGGAGCCCATTTTACTTTCAACTCAATTTAATTTAAAGGATTATATTGAAGTTTTCGGCTCTAGTTTTGAAACATGAGACCTCTTATGTAGCGATTTGGAATCATATTTTAAATAAATAATTATATTTATGCTCTACTTTTGTATCGAGCACTATTTTTTAAAAATAATAACTAAAAATACTAAGGGACTTTTGATTATTTACCTAACCAGTTCCTTCCTATTTTCTATATATTTTCACACACACACACACACACACACACACACACACACACACACACACACACACATATATATATATATATATATATATATATATATATATATATATTATCCTAATTTTATCCTATCTTCATTTAATGATACATATATGCAAGTTACAAGTATACACATAAAACAAGCATCAAAACATTTTTTAGCTATTCATATAAAAAAATACATGCGAGATCAAAATACACATAAGAAAAGTCCTCTACGCCCGTTTTTAAATATCATTGTGTTCGGCGACTTCAACACTCACCATACCAGGTTGCTTAATCATTATGCCATTTACCTCAGTGGCATCCAAACTATAAACGTCGCTATCACTCAGTCCCCCATACAAGTGATAGAATCCTCCGTGCATTTGCCCAGTAATCCAGAGACATTATTATCTTCTTTATCTTTTCTTTACCAATACCCCTAACTCATGTCGAACTCTGAATCTCAGCTCTCTTGGCAACTCCCATCATGTGATGGTGTCTATTGATATCTATTCCTTCTCTCTCATCAGTCATAAACCTCTTACCAACAGAATATATTTCTGTTATTAACGTGCTAACAGGGACTTGTTTTGTGATTTCCTTCGCGATGTCCCTTGGAACTAAGTTTTTAATCATCCAGTTAAAAATATCCCACTGAGGTCAGCTCCTAGGTGAAAGCCGGCATCAAGGATTTCAATTCAGCACGGAAATACCAAGCGAAGCCACGATAATCTCCTTGGTTCTAACCTACATGCTATAGCCCACAGGAATCACATATTCCGTCTGTACCAGAGCGACAAGTCGTCGTCTCTTTGTCACTGCTCGTAATGAGTGCAAGCATCACCTCAAAGAAACGAATTTAATGTTTGTTGATAGAATGAAAAAAATATATGTTCTCTCACAAGTTAGAATCTAAAGTGCTGTACAATAGCAAATCCTAAGTCCCTCTTCTCTTCAATCAATTTGAAGTTCTGTCATGTACTGCCTATAAGGTTGATTGACTTTGCTCGTAAGTTCTCTTCCAGCTCTACTCTCTAGTAATCTAGAATATTCCTACCTGATTTCCCAGCAAGAACTCGGGTGCTACTGAGTGATATACGCATATCCCCATCACTTCTTTAAGACATCATTTCCAAATTAGTATCACACAAGGCAGATGTCAAAAAGAAATGTGTTCCTGAGCTGGCTCCTCTCCACTCCAAACTTTACAACAATTACCTTGCTGCTTCTTGCTTTCCAGTTTCTTGGGAGGATTTCTACATAGTTCCTGCTTTTCAGAACTCTGGAGAACCCCCTGAATCCTCAAATTGTCGCGCAATTAGTCTATTACCGCTTTTCAGCAAAGGATTCGACACTTTAATCAATGCACAAGTGGTTAAGCATCTTATTTCTCACGTCCTCCTTTCCGACAAAAGTACAACTTCTGTTTCGTCAGGTCTACCGCCGACGTGTGAACGGCCATCACTAAATATTTTATAGTACGCTCTAGATAAGAACGGAGAAGCTCGGGCTGTGACAATAGATACCTTGAAAGCCTTCAACAGATACGAATATTTGTTTCATCCAATCAAATCGGGAAATGAAGTTCGTGTTGAACATGTTCGCTTCCAGATCCTTTCATACGAATTCTGGTTTTCCCAAATCTCTATCCTGGGTCCTATGCTGTTTCTAATCTTCATCAATGATCTCCTGATGTCATCAGTTGCCAACCGAGTATTTATGCAGATGACAATATCATTTACTTCTGCCTCAGTAGCAAATTCGACAGATCTGGTAAACCTGGTAGTTGCACTTGAAGATTGCCTCCTAAACAAATTGTTTTCATTTAACGACCACACAGAACCTTTTATGTCTGCCATCAACATGGTTGATGCTAACCTTCAGGGGATCAACAAACTACGCCTTCTTGGCTTCACGTTTTCCACTGATATGAAGAAGAGCCACTATAGCGAATCAATCTCTGTATCCACCACAAGGAAATATACGTCATTGTTTTGTGTCAGAAAATTTTTTTCGTCAGAATCCATTTTTCAAATGTACCATTTTCATCAATGACCTGCCTGACAGCTTCAGCTCACAACTCCGTATTTATGCTGATGAAAAAACTATTTACTATTCCATAGATAATGTTGAAATCTAATTGATTTTTTGGACAGCAAAGCACACATCAAACATGTGCATGTTATAAAATAAAAGAACAGAAATGAATGATTACCGTAAATTATTTCTGTTCTGGAAGCAGGCGGTGTCATTAGGGCTAATGGTTGTTTAATTTGATTGCAATACAGATTTAAGAATCAATAACCTTGAATGTTCAGTGGCTTTTTCGGTGACAGTTTCCCCATTTTTAGAGCCACTGAGGTTCTCAATCATTTTAAATATTTCCTTAAATCTGAGCCTTCAAGCGGTAGATAAATAAAAATCTGCGAAATCTGTATGGAAATAATATTGATTGATTTCTTTTAATACATGTTTCAGTTTTAGAAAGCGACGTAGAGTCGAGTTCTTTGTATTCATTTAAGCATCAATCCTGTCCACCTACCAAACGAACAAAAAGAATTCTTCCTATAATCCGAACTTTAACTTTAAATAGCCAACACCATTTTAATAAGAGGTTAGAAAGCCATCAATCAACCATTGATAAAGCGATTGAATGTAATTAAAGACGAATTTTTCTAATGCAAAGACGACGTGGGATTGAAAAGACAAACTCATCATATATAGTTTAAGAATAACTATTCCGATCTCTGATCTTGCATCAGCTATATTTCCATAATTAAATTTTCATGGAAATAAGAATTTGTTTTTCGAAGCTATTATAGATTACTTAAATACTAAAGTTCACCCAATAGAAGACCCAAGAGTCACTCAAGATAGAGATGTTTCATGAACGTAGGAAAGGCCAAGAGAAGGTCATGAAGTAATGCAAGAAAGCCAATGGTTAACCCGAGATCGGAGAGGTCAAGATTGTAGTGATTGGGAAAGTATTATGCTGGGTGTTTGTTCCACAAAGCAGAAGTTCTTGGGAAGAAGTAATTCCAGTAGAACTTACTGCTTTCTAAAGTAATACGAAGGCAATATTTATGATTAATCCTCGTGTCCGCAGCATGATGAGTTTCAGTTGCAATGGCCAGGGCTGGATTAAACATAGAATGTATCTCGTTGGAACACATGTCATGGAAATAGCAACAAAGCAGCGAATTTCTTGAGATGTTTCATCGCTGGGAAATAGGTTGTAAGGTGGAATGTTTATCACCCACATAACCGCACAAACGCTTTTGATCTCTATCAAGACAGGCAAGTGATGCATGAAAAGCTCCAGTTCAGATTGTGGTAGCAAAATTCAATTTCTACTCTGATCTCGCTCATGTATAATTGGGAGAGCCAGATTACTGGAACGTTACAATGAACTGATCATTAGCCATCATCATTATCAATATATCGTATATATGGGTTCCACTTGATGTCAATATTCACAAGAGCCAAATTTGTTAGAAGCTATGTAGTGTCTCATTCTATCCGCACACAAAAACTTTTAAGAGCACATTTACAGTTGTTACGAGCAGACATATATAGGCTTTTATGATGATCATGCAGGAACACCCAGAAAAAGTGATACCTGTGGACTATAGCGGCATAATTAGAGAAGTCTCTCTAAGCGCTACCTACTACCAGTAGCATATGCAGCATTCAGAAACTTGACAACACTGTATCTGCAAAATGAAAGGACGCATCCACTTATAAGTAAGATCACCAAAGGTTAATAAATCTTAAATCATTTCGTAAACAAGAAAAATGGGATAATCTCTATTCCTGTTCAATAAACATTGAAGAAGTGCTGACTGGGTGATAAGCGAACTTATCTACTCCAATTAACCTATTTACACTACAAGATGCTGGGTGCTATTATCGAGACACAATCTCTAGAAAGGTTATCAAATAGGCCTCTAGACATCTTCCAGACAAAAGTGAAATTATAAGATTAATAAAACACCTCTGGAGGTTATACCAGTACTTTGAATCAAAGGAATATTAACCAAAAAAAAAAAAAATCATAAATATGTTTTATTAAGTAATAGGGAGAAATCGACAATGCGAAATCACTGGTAACAAAATGAAAAAAACAAAAAACAAAAAACAAAAACGAAATCGGCATTACGAATAAATGTTACAAGTTGAGAGCATTCCTAGTGAGATATAAGCTGAAAATTTATATCAGAACTTAGGCAAAGAATCAAAGAAATGAAAATAGAAATAAAAATAAAGATTTGTGTGGCATTAATTTCATATATATATATATATATATATATATATATATATATATTGGTTATGGGCTTAGGAATCTTTGGTATATTATATATTATTATGTATTAATACTAAGGTATAACTTAATTCTGATGTCTCTTATCAGTTACAAAATCGAGCAAGCACTGTATTTTCTCTTGTCAGAACAGATTTTACAACGTTTATATTAAGGAGGCTACGAAAAATAGACTCTTTAACAGATTTTTTGGCACCGAAATAATGAGTAACAGTGCGAATTTAATAAATGCAAACATCTGTCGACAAATTAATTTAACTTTATATTCTTTAAGAAAGAACTTTATTAATTACAAGCACTGTCAAACTTTTTATAATGGTGGAGTAAAAATATTAATTAAAAAATTAAGATGTGCAAAAGTAAGTAGACCCTTACATTTACCCTCTATTTTTTGTAAATGTTTGCCAGTGCAAGTAATTACACGTGTTCATGTTTTGGTAAAGTGTGTATATTACAGTCAAATAATGTAACTCATTGTGTATGCGAAAGTGTACTATTAAAGACTAAACTAAAACAAATAGATATGTAAAGCTCAAAATAATCACCTGAAACGTTAAAAATCGCATAGTTCAAACCTAAAATGATGGAGAAAGCTACAAAAAGCTATAAAACGATTTGGAGTGCACTTCTCCATCGTACAACAAACTGTTTATAAATGGAAGGTGTTTGGGATGACGGTATCACAATCAAGAAGTGGCAGTCTGTGAAAAATAACAGAAAGAGCAAGCAGACATCTAGTTTGACAAGCCCAGGCATGTACTGTAGGATTTTTGCAGTTCTCCAATGCTCAATGGACAATTTAGGAATCAATGTGCATACAACAACAATGCCGATCTTCATGGAAATATGCCAGGAAAAGGCAACTGCTTACGGACTAACACAAGCATACTCGCTTCACCTATGCCAGTGATCGTATTATTAACCTAGAAACATTCTGGCAAGAATTTTTATGGACGGATAAATATAATATAGTATATAATATAGTATATCTGGCGAGCTTCTGATACAGCTTTTGATGTGAAGAATTTGATACCAACTATTAAATATGGGACTGACAGCATTATGAATTGGAGATGCTTTACTGGAATTGGAACAGAGAAAATAGTAAGCATTGATGGCACAATTGACATTGCAAGATACCAAGCAATTTTGGATGAAGTTCAAATGTTGCGTTAAGATCGGGGCTGGAACTCCCAACAGAACAATGAAAAGAATCATCAAACCAAATCTACAAAAATTGGTTCGTAAAAAAATTTCAAGTCTTGGAATGGCCTAGTCAAAGTCTTGATCTAACCGCAATTGAAAATCTTTGACTCAATTAAAAGAAGGCAGTGTATGCAAAAAAAAACAGGTAATATCGAACAATTTTGGGAGTTTTGCTAAGAAGAATGATTAAAAATCGCACTCACTTCTGTCAGAAACTTCTTAGAAAGTATTAAAAAAAAGGCTAGTTCGCATTGTAACCTCTAAAGGAAGAGTTACCGAATATTAAATGTAAGGGTTCAGTTACGTTTGCATATCTTAATTTTTAATTAAGTTTTATTTCAGCTTGATAAAAATTGTTGAAAGTGGTGGTAGTTGATTTAATAAAGCTTTTTCTTAATGAATATATAGTTTAAGATTTATTGAATATCTGCAAAAAATAGACAATTATTTTAAATTAGGTACGTCATCTAATTTGGTATACGCAAGGTGTATTTTTAAAAGGATAAAGCTTTCTTGAATCTTTCATTTTAGCTTTAATTCTATTTTCAGTCAGCAAAATATTCTTGGCTGTAGTTCAAGAAGAAGTTATATAGATCGGAATTGACTTTTTTCCCAGTAAAATCAATCAAAACGGACTATTTGACACATTTCTAAACGAAAGTTAATTGTCAGTTTAAACATCTTGCAAAAATTAAAAAAAAAAAAAATTTCTGAAACGTTATTTGAGGAATATTAGTAGATTTAATTTGAAATTAATGTGATTTGAAACAAATATTACTTGCATATCACATAAAATGTTTTATACAATCATTTCTTAACAACAGCGTCTTGGTTTTTGAACGTGCTCATAGTTAAGTATAGTGAAGCAGACTATAAAGTTTATAAGGTTGGGGACAACCCTTAAAACACGTGATCTTTTAATGATAATGTTATTGGTTTCAAATTCTGCACGTATATACACAGACAAAATCAATTCTTTAAAAAATATTCGGGATCGTCAGATTGTAATAACCTTTACAATATATGATTAGTAAATATAATCTTACTTAATAGCAATATTTCTTAAACTGAAACTGAATTTTAAAAGTTTTAAAACCTCATAAATTATCCCATTTAAAATTATGAAATATGAAGTCTTTTTTCATTGAATAATTTTTTTTTCTTCAGACAATATTGTCTTTATTAATAAAAGCAATTAAAAGCTTCTCTAATTAAGTAAAGTCTTAGTTTTATTTATTTTTTTTTATTCAGAACACATTTTTGGTAAGACCGCGTTTTTGCTAAAGAATTCGGTGATTTAAATTCTTCAAAGAATTCTATTTTTAACTAATATACCCACTAACATTATCATATTGAATTTCTCAAGTTTTCATAAAATAAATAAGGAGGTGAAACGCATGTAAAAAATATTTTTCACAAGATTTGCTAATAAAAAAAAATAATAATTTCATTGATTTGTGAATAAGTCCTGGAAATTTCCTTAAAATTCGACAGTTATTTGATTCTTGTACCGATTTCGTAGAGGTACCTATTTTAAATTTTGAATTGTATTGAATTTTTTAAAAATTCATGGATATAAGGAGGGAAATTCTTTTGCCTTGAGAAAGTCCACATTGGACGAAACGCGTTGGCACCTATTACAGTTTCCCTATTGTCATTTATTTTTATAAATATTGTCTTTTCTACAGGTTAACTCTGAGAAATTTTCATATATATATATATATATATATATATATATATATATATATATATATAATTTTGTGTGTAGCTATATGAATAAGCAGGTACAGACAGAGAGTTATGTGCATATGTAAATTCTAGAATTAACTTTCTCTCATCTGAAGCCAAATAACCGCGTTATGCTTAATCTGCGAATTCATCAAAATATAAATTATTTTTCATTCAAATATATATTCTGTTGCTAAGCCTTACCAACATCTTTCAGAAGATAAGAATTCTAATTTATAACTTTCCTTATTGAATAACCACATCCAGGTGGGGTTTCATAAAAAGAAGAAAATAATTTTACTTGATTAGGGGTCAATCTAAAAAAAAAGGAAAGAAAATAATAATAATAATAATAATAATAATAATAATAAGTGTGCAAAAGTAATATTCAAGAAAGGTAGAATTATAGAAACACCCTCAATAGATTTAGATTTTGTCACAAACATTAGGGAACTGGAGCATGATGAAGCTTATAAGCACCTAGGAATTAGCGAAGGAGATGGCATACAACACCCCCAAATGAAGGAAAAATAAGAAAAGAGTACTACAGGCGTATGCGTCTGGTAATAAATACTGAACTAAACTCAAAAAACAGAATATCAGCTATAAACACCTTGGCTGTCCCTGTGGTGCAATACAGCTTTAATATCCTTAACTGGACCATAGCTGAAATTAAGCGAATGGATGCCAAAACGAGAAAGCTTCTCACTTGCTATCGCATGCATCATACCAAAGCTGATGTTGATCGTCTGTATGTGCCCAGATCCGAATGAGGCAGATGATTAGTTCAACTAGAACTGTCCTACAAAACTACAACAATTGGCCTCCAAAGATACTTGGAAACTACAGAAGACTGGATGATGGTATGCGTCAAGGAACATGAAAGTAGTAAGCGTCTTTACTCCGTAATGAAAGAAGCCAACAAATTCAAAATGGAGATTCAACTGGGCGTAGAGATGCAACTACAGCACAATACACCGGCTGAAACTGCAAAATACTTAAAAAAGACAGCAAAGACGAATGCAACCGACCAGATACAGAAGCGATGGCAAGATAAACCACTTCATGGCCAATACTCTGCCCGTACCAAACAAGCTGATGTAGACAAAACCCGTACCCATCAGTGGCTACGCAGTGCAGGGTTGAAAGCGGAAACTGAAGGTTTTATCCTTTCTGCGCAGGACCAATGCTTGCTAACTAGGAATTATCTAGCATATATACTAAAATATTGTGTCAGCCCAAAATGCAGATTCTGTGATAAATATCCAGAAACGATTGATCATCTTGTATCAGGTTGCACGACATTGGCACCCACTGAATATAAAACCCGACATGACAGAGTGGGCCAATATCTGCACTGGAAAATCTGCAACATCTACGGGAAGAAAACTGAAAGAAACTGGTATGAACACCACCCAGACCCGGTTACGGAGATAGGACCTGTTACAATTCTATGGGATTACACAATACACACTGACAGAACAATCAATGCCAACCGCCCAGATATTGTTATTAAAGACCACAAACAAAAACGGTGCCTCCTTATTGATATGGCAGTCCCTGCTGACTGCAATGTATCTTTGAAGATATTCAAAAAAACTGTCAAAATACAAGGACCTTGAAATAGAAATCTCGAAAATGTGGCATATGGTAACATCAACAATCCCTGGACTGGTTGGAAAAGATTACAGTAGACTAATTGAAGGGATTCCTGGAAGTCCATGCCTAAAGGAGATACAAAAAATTGTTCTGACAAGTACAGCCCACACTTTACGAAGGGCTTTATCTATGTAATTTTTTTTTTTTTTTGTGTCAGTGGAAAGTGTCATGATGCGATTTCTAACCTTAGGTCCCTGGGCGGGACCCGGAAAGAAATATGTAAACGCCAGAAATCAAAGAAAATAAAAAAATAATAACAATAAAACAAGAAATGTGATAGTACTGCTTCTTATTTCCAACATTTGCTTAGCCTAGCTTCAGGTTATAAACACTGTTTAGATGATAACGAAATTAATACAATTCGGCAATAATAATACTTGTTTTCGTTTCTTTTTATTTCCTAAAACAAAAGAAAATATGCTGAATGTAGAAAGAATGATTTTTGACGCATCTTTAGACCTGATTCTGCTGACGAAAATAAAAATTGATTCAGTTTAAAAAGATGTAGAAGAAAAGACAATTAGATTAAATTATTTTATTTATATCTGATAGGTCTTTAAATAACTTTCAAAGAACATTTCAGTACTCTGAAAAGAGTAATGCGCAGGCATAGTTTAACTATAACACTACAATATAAAATTGGCAACAGTTTTCTGGTCTTCTTTAAATTAAAATATATAATCCTTTCGCTAACGATTTTTAAATGAAGGCAGTGAAAAAGATGAAGAAAAATATAAGTTATCAATGATAAAATATTGAAAATAATTTGTTTGAATTTTCAAATAAAAATAAGATTCCTGCAATTAATATTATTCCATCTGAAAATAGGAAACCTGCTTAGTTGCACATAATATTTGGTAGTCTTTAAAGATTGCTTCATATTTTGCAGCTGCTTATTGTTCTCTCATACACATTAATGCTTGAGATTGAAATCAAGTGATTCTAAACTGTTCATGGAATATGTGATATAATCATGGAAATCCTCACATATGAACTGAGTGTACCTCACTTCAGGCCATCACAATAATCTTTCGGTTCTCCACCTCAGGACATTTAAGAAGGTGACCTTGGCTCCTAATACTCTGATGATGTACTTTCATTTCCTGTTTCTGCTTGGGAAATGACATATTAATATTCTTCATTATTCTGAAAGAGATGGAAATATTAAAATCTTACATATGTTGCGTAATATTCGATTAAGCAGTCCTAATGTATGCTCTTAAATCATTGGCAAATTCTACATTTCTATTCTTATTTTTGAATAAAGTAAACTGAAAACAGTACATAATCAAATATGGTGTTTGATATACGGAGTTTTTGTACCATTTTTTAGACAGGTACAATTCTGGCTTCCATCAGCAATCACGCTCAGTAGCAGGGAATTTATAAATATCTCATTCACAAAGAAGCCTAAGTTAGTATTCTATCTAAATTAAATGATTTGAATATTCATGATGGAAGGTGAAATTCAAAAAGTATTTCCCGAATCTTAGACATGACGTTTTCGAACTTCTGTCTAACATACACTTTATTTTTTGGTGCCTCAATCTACTTAAAAATCGTAAGTTTAAAAACAGATTTTCAATGACATTAAAATTTGTTAATTTGGAAGTTGTCATATAATTACTTTCTTTTTTGTCGTGTGCTTGTCGAAACTAAATATAGAGACATTTATATTACAATGACGCTGTTAAAATATGAGTTAATTCATCACATTGGTAATTTGTGACTTAATTGTTGGCATTTTCTAATCAAATATAATTTCGCTTGTTACAATAGATTATTTTAAAATCATATATTCATATCAGTTGCTGATAATATAAATTCATCTTGATATTTTCTGTCTTCAGTGATTAATTTTCATGAAAGATATCACTGAAGCTTATTATGTTTAATGCTGATAATCTGATCATGATATTTCAAGACTCAATATGAGAAGAGAAACGAAGAAATTGTGTCTAGAACAGTATAAAGTCTTCTTACATGGAATAGGATTGGTTCGTCACTGAATCCGATTTCGGTAAAAACAGACATCCCAAAATGAATACAATAAGTAGAAATTTATTGATTCCGAATATGAATACAAAATATCACTTATTGAACAATATTTCCTGCCTGACCAGCTACCAGGTAAATGTCTGAGGCACTTAGGACATGCAAAACTTGCGAAAAAGGAAACATGTTTAGCAGTGGTACTCTGGAAAACGTGTAAAATACTGCTGGTATCACAAATTATTCTAAGGATATTTTTTACTAGCAGTAACAATGTTTCAGTATTTCAACAATTACTAACGCCACTGAAATTTGCTATCAGCAACAAGAGGTGTAATAAAAAAAATGATACAGTTTTTATACGCCATCAATCGGCCTATCAGTCATTATAATGATTTCATTAAAATTGAAATTTAAAAAAGATATCCTTTGTTTTGAATCAAAGCTCAAAGCAAGGAATTTGATAAAGTTAAAATACTGCAACTGTCAGTTAAAAATAAATAAAAACGAATTAAATGAGCAATTATGAGTTTGTAAAATCTGTAGGCAAATAAAAATTATTAAATATTTCTGATATTAATTTCGAAGGGAAATGTTAATGAGAAGATAATGAAAATATGTTCAAGTCTAAATATTAAATAAATATACGCCCCCCCAATAATTATGGATTACAAACCATTAATACTGTAGAGAGTCTGAGCATTGATGGGTTCATATTTGATGCTATGTAACAATCGGAGAGGGCACAGGGAGGTGGTTTAATTGTTAGCAAGTTTGTCTTGCTAGAACAGTTATGAATGCTTAGTAGTTCTTCACTGGGTGCACCATACTTTCGGCCTTGTGCCCCATCTAAGCTACGCTTCGAAAATCACTATGCAGCAATCGGAGATAAATACTCCTCATCTTTTTCCTCTTCCTTCTCATTCCGACTCTCCTTTTCAGTTACTCAATATTCTCTTCTTGCTTTTTAGGAAACCAGAACAATAATAATTCAAAGGGCGAATTGTTCGAATGCGTCTTTCTTCCTCAATTTGTTTGAATGTTATTTGTCCAAAAGAATAAAAATGAATTCAAATTTCAAAGGGAACTGATGTCTTTACTTTTCATAAAAGAGGAGATAAAAAGGAGATCATAAAATAGTTTCCATTTTCATTAGGAAAAATGTTTTTACAACAAATATTTGTAACAACAAAACACAGATATACATTTCTAAAAGGATATGCACTTTATTTACTATATTCTTTTTTCCCTTAACATCTTGTTTCATTAGTAGAACTTGTGTCGGTAAAAGTCATTATTATCTAAAAAAGTTTTCAAAATCTAAAAATATTTTCTGTCTTTAAATAATCTGCAAAAGGTTGATAAGCCGTAAAAAGCCAACCAATAAATCTTTGATTCAGTGCCGACTTTCACAGGTGGGGAAGGTCTGATGCAGTTACTTATTGGTTTTGAAGGAATTATTCCTTAAGAAGGGAGCATATCTACTACCTATGCTTTACAGTACCTCTTGTACCAAACTAGTTGAGATAGACGGCCGTGGGTCAGATGCCCCCCCCGCCATTCTTTCGCACAGTTTGTTGCCTATGTCTTTCTGCAAATGCCAAAATTTCAAGATCTGTCGACATAACTTACGATTATATTTTCTTGAGTTAATTTTTACGAAACTGGATGATACTAGAAGGGATAATGCTATAAAAGTCTTTCTGGTTTGAGAAGCGTACACTCTGGTGATGAAGAGGTCTGTTGTTTGTTCCGAAACGAGTATTCCTTATATCCCAAAAGTCGACATGCTCTGTGTGTATTCTCCAAGATAAAGATTGGCTTCTCTGACACCTGCCATTCTCGATAATACCATATGATCAGGTGTTACTAATGAGATGGACATGCGAGATCTAGGTGCGCAGCCTGACGGGAAGGGAATATCGCTCCCTATAACATTGGGCATCCTGGTTAAATGTTCCAATAATGACAAGGAAGCATCTGACTTTTGATTTGAGGTGCGCTTTGGTTCAGGAAAAAGCCTGAATATGTTTCTGTGTTTATTAGCTGTGATGAAAATGGTGATATAGTTGACATCAAAGGAATAGATTATTGAAAAAAAGGTGTGTTGTGGAAGTGGTCCGATAAATTTCAAAAATCTTTAGAAAACATAAAGAACATGTTAACATCTGAATTATCGTTGAGGTATTTCAATCCTGATTTAGTAATAATAGTAGCATTAGATGCTATCTATTTTAGCACTGAAGTAGTTATTTGTCATAAATTCATGGATGATCAAATAAAAACAGCTGTTCATTGTATCAAGAAGGCTGATAGCGTCTGAAACAATTATAGTCAAATTCAAAAAGAAGCGCTGGATAATTGTTTTTGTAGTGAAAACATTTCACAAATGATACACGGTAGGGAATATGTTCTGAAAATGGATCACTGCTCGTTATTGTCTATTTTAAGTTAAAAAAAAAAGGCATGCCGACAAATACAGCCAACTGGTTGCAAAGTTGGAGAACGATTTTTCTAAAGTATGAAGTTAAGGAGTATGTACCATCAAAGTAACTGGGACATGCAGATGGTTTGTCCAGATTAACGTTCCAAATTTAAGAAAGTTTTTGAAAATGAGATAATATTGCTTTGTCTAACAAAATAAAGGGATTACCGATGACATTAAACGAAATTAAAAAGTCAAAGGATGATGACTATAATTTGAAACCGATGAAGAACTTAAAAGTGAGAGGGAAAGAAAGAAAAAAAAAACCTGTGTTAGCGAAAATAAGGATTCTTTTCTCATCTGTCCACTGAAAGAGTAGTAATTCTTAATTCCTTGCAGAAAAAGAATTTAAAGCAATTCATATTGGACATTCTGGAATTTTAAGAATGAAATCCCTTATGAGAAGTTAGATATATTGGCCTAAAATAGATCGGGATATTCTTAATTTGGTTACGCCATGTAGAGGTTTTGCTATAGCGACCATATTACTATCTGTAAATTATCAACCCTGGCCTAATATTCGTAAACTTTGGTCTAGGTTGCATGCTGATTTCGTGGAACCTTTGAATGGTGCGTATTAACTTATTGTCATCGATAGTTTTTCAGAACCGAAAACAAAATTTTATCGTCTAAATTCTTATGTTATTATTAAGAGGAAAGACCGAAGTTTTTTTTAAATTTAAAAAAATTTTTTTTCCTTCTTTTGAGAACATTCTACATTTTGATGAAAAAAACCTTGTATCACCGGAACTAGTAAAATAACATGGACAATTTTTAGCACTTTTTTTGTACAACACACATTAATTTGGAAAATCTTGCAAAAATAAAAATTATTGTCGGATGTTAATGAAACTTTAAGGAACTATTCACAGATGATCGAAATTATTATAAATATGTTTTTTTTATTAAAGTCATGGCAGAAATATTTTTTTATATTTATTAACCCCCACCCCGCTAACTAATTTTATGAAAACGCTAGAAATTCGATCGCATCGGGTTTAGTGATTACAATAGTTAAAAGCAGGTTTTGAGAAATGCAAATCATGTTTTTTTGTGTTTAATTAGACCCCCCTACCTGAAAATTAGTTCTGAATTGTAACATACAAAACTCAATAAAACAAAGATATTATTTAATTTCAAATGCTTTTATTTGCTTTTAGTTGTTTTTATGAATATGGACAATATTTTCTGAAAGCAAAAAAACTTTTTCGATGAAAAATGAATTTTTAATACAGTTATTTCTTATTTCGTAATTATAATAGATTTTTACATTTAAGTTGTTAAAATATTATAAAATTATTTATAAGCCGCATCGGGTTTCCTAAGTATTCATATGAGATAGATCTTTTTTAGCGCGTTGTAAATTGTATCATTTTGACTAATCAGAAGATCCGCAGTAATTATGAAATGTAATTTTGTGTTTATAATCGGGATGTAATTATAAAGTATGGAAGACCAACCAGAATACAATTAAGTTGTGTTATTTGAGTTAAGCATTGTTCTCCGCTGTTAAGGCCTTTACTTTTGCAAAACACGTGTAGAGAAGTTAATTTGATTTTTCAATTTCAACTGAGAAGGGTACCTACAAGTATCAGTATCATCTTATGAAATTTATATCACCTTATCTTTATATTAATTTCAGTTATGACATTTTTCCATGAATGAAATATCAAAATTAATAATAAAATGAATGGAAATACAAATAACACAGTAAAATGTAATAAATGTTCATAAAATTATAGTATTTTATGTACACTTCTGATAAAATTTCATAAGAAAGGTACCTTTAAATTAATTAGATACCTTTCTTATAAAATATGAAATTTAATGTCACTCTTAACAGTTTTATTTTAATTTCTTTATAATATATTTTCCATAAAGCATCGTAAACGTAAAGGTGAAAGCTAAGTACAAAAAAAAAAAAAAAATTCGAGCGCTGAAAGTTTTCCTTAAAAATAACGAGGTAAATAATTTGTTCATTTAAATGTAAGTTATTTCACTTTTTCCTCCATAGAACAAATTATCCTCACGGAATCCGTCAATATGTCATTGATCTTAGATTTTGACGACGCGTTTCGTCTTCCGACTTTTTCAAGAATTGATCTGGGAATTTAACTATATTGTCAACAGGGGAAAAAAATCCCTTACTATAAAGGTAGTTTACGTTAACCAGAAAAAAAGGATTAAACAGAAGCGTCTATCTTTTTAAATTTGGATTTTTTTTAATGTAACTATAACAACAAAAACATTTCGATTCCCTTTTTGCCTTGAAAAAGTCGGAAGACGAAACGCGTCTGCAAAATCTAAGATTTTTTTTCCAATTGTCATTTTATACCAATCTGCCTTGTCCACAGAATTGATGTGGGAATTTAACTATATATATATATTATAAATTAATTGATTTAAAATATGGTTTTTTTCGCTACACAGTTCTAACCATGTTTCAAAAATGGAAGCTAAAAGCCCCGAATTTAATTTTGTAATTAAATTAAAGACATTAGTTCCATTTACTTAGAGATAATCGAAGTTCTCTCAAGAGCTCCTGTCGTGCTGGTAGTTTCGTCAATACTAAACATTTCCACGTTTCCTCTCATCATTTTTAAACATTTATAAACGTACACATGGAATTAACAATAATCATAATATGTGAAGTATATTAAAAAATGGTTTCCTACAATAATGTGTTTTCATCATATTCATATCACGTAAGGTCTGGTAATAAATATTTGTACATGTGTGTGTGACTGAGTGTTTATTGATAGCAATAACTATAGGAATATATTATATCAAATCACGATATGTATATGACTAATGTAGGGTAACTGGATGACAAAATTCAAAAAGGAAAGAACTTCTTCAGATTAAATAATATTATTATCAATGGATTCATATTTATTTCAGAGGGGGAGGAAGTCAATTTTAACCTTCGTGTGACGCTTACAACTGAATTTTAGATATTTATAGAATAAATCTGGTAAACCCTACAGAGGGGTCATCATAAAATTAATTTAAAACGGGTAAACATTAAATATTTTTTTCAGATGTAACAGCGAATTTTAGTGTGATAATTTCGTATCGGAAGTAAATCTTAAATATCACATTCATAGCATTTATTTGTTATCATGATTTCGTCTAATGTTGATCGGAGTTACTTCATAGTTTTCATTTTAAGATTCATTATTCATTTTCAGTTTTAAAATAAAGATTTGATTCAAAATCTATTTTTTCTGATCGTCACTACGTGTATTTTCCTTTATGATTGTAGAAAATGAAAATTTCCGAGAAACTTGACTACTTTGAAAATCATTTTGAATCACACTGACAGAGTCTGTGTCAAAACAATTAGGAAATATTAAAAAAAGATCTACAACGTGGAAGCGTAAGTATATTTTGTTTCAATATCAAAACTATTATTATTTCTCATGGGAACAGCAAAAAAATGGCGTACTGATTGAGTAAAAACATCGACAGACAACAACAACAAATGCCAGCTTTGATTGGTTAGAAAAGAAAAAAACATAAGCAATTACAGAAAACTGCAGCAGACTATTAAGGCAAACCATGAAAATTATTTTTAAAAATAGCCCAAATATTAGGATTATTTTTGTCAGACACCACGAACTATATTTTCGCGCTAAGCATAAATTTCCTTTGCTCTGTTTAGTCTGTGATTGGATATTTGCAAAGTGACAGCTCAATAGCAGATGCAGGGGTAGGTGCATATTTCCATTAGACTTTAGGTGTATTGAAGCCGATATAAATGATAAGATTTCAAATAGTTGCTGACACACAGAAAAAACTGAGATTATTAAAATAATCTCTAAGTTCTCCTACCTTGTGACTCCCGTTCGGCTTAGAAATGTCAGAATAAATATCAGTGTCGATAATGTGTGCTTTGAAGATTATAACAAGTCATTGAGTGAAATGAATTAAATATCCCTCAAAAGAGCATAAAATGTTATCACTCAGTGGATTTTCGTTTAGTCAGCATATTTTCATTCAAGCATGTTTGTTTAAATAATTTAGATGTATTATGTCTATTTATTTTAGTTTTAATGCTTTCAAGTCCACCAATTAATTAATTTCTTGGTGGCTGTAGAAAATTGATTAGGAAAACTTACAAAAATTTTCTTTCAAATAATTTTTATTTCCCTAAGTACTTCATTCTTATCTGAGACCATCTTCAGGGGGGCTGCATATCTATGGATGTGTTTGTTATGTGATAAGATCATGAAGTCAAAATATTTTTCCACGGGTATGCAAGGGAGATAACTTATGCGATTTTTAAAAAGATTTATATTTATATAAGACTTTACTGCTACAAGCATTTATGAACTTTCTGGCTATCCTCGTAGTTGAAATGATTTATTTTTGGTCGCAATTCTTTTATATAAAGGGCTTCCAGAATTAAAAGCTTTTGCTTATTATTATCTTGATGAAGCACTGTTGTATACACAACATTTAACAATGGAGAATCCGAGACGTTTATCGAGTTTCACGCTCTCGTGATCTTCAAACAACGAGACGCCGTTCTAGCCGCGTGAACATTGCAAGAACATGAGACTGGAAAAACGATTCGAGCTGTCCTTTGTTATATTCTGTGAATACTCTGTTACATTCAGTTCTATTTTTAATATTAATCGATTTGGAATAATCCTTCCCATATAAAATAGAAAATGTAACTATTATTCTTAATATCACTCTCTTTCACCTAAAGTAAAAAGGAATAAGAATATGAGAAAATGTTAATTTATTAGCGGCAATATTACTGTTTTGCAATTTGTTCGTATGGGAGAACTACACATATAATGCCGTTTATCGCTTGTGGAATGAGCGGGGTATTCGACTGGATACGAAAATTCAGGTTTACAGAGCTGTTTTCCTTGTCATAATTTTGTACGGCTGAGAGTCCATATACGCCAGCTGGATGTTTCCCATAAAAGCTGTCTGCGTGCCATCTGTGGAGTTAACCTTCAAGATAGGACATCTACCGTAGACCTGTTTAACAGGTGTAATATTGGAGGAATCAAGACTTTTCTCATACAGTCACAGTTACGCTGGACTGGTCATGTCTTGAGAATGTTTGATGATAGGATACCCAAAATCCTAATGTACACCCAGTTAGGTCAGGGCTACAGGAATATAGAACGCCTATGTCTAAGATATAACGACAAGCTTAAGAGCAACTTGTCAATATACCTGATAAAACCCTCGAGCGCTTAGCCTTGTAGCGGGTAGAATGGAGCGCAACGTGTTTTAGTGGACTCGGCAGTTTTCAACTTGCTTGTCTGAATCGTCTTCAAGAAGCGAGAGCAAGATCTATAAGGCGAGTCAATGTAACAGGCATCTCATCCCACAATCCTAAATCTTGCTCCATATGCGACCTCCGTTGTAAAACACTAGCGAGTTTTAAGTGCCACATTATCGCACAAAATTTCATAACTGAATCAATTGGTTAAGTTATCAGATCCTCATACGTGAAACCAACAGGAGAGTCCATTATATATATATATATATATATATATATATATATATATATGCTAATGTTTGTCATTTTTAAATATTTCTACTGCACTATATTTACCGTTAAAAAGTTTTCTCTAGAAGCAATTCAATATCTGTACACTCCTCCCAAAACCAGAGTATCGCTCTCCCTCGAATTATTGTTATATCTGCGCGCTCTGACAATGACCAGTGTGCTGCTGCTTTGGAACTCTCCCTAGACGCATTGTACATATTTTTACGAAGTAGCAGTCTCTCTCCCTGGCCTTCTCCAAGAATCACTGTCATATTTCTAGATTCTTTCAAGCACCAGAGTGTCACGCTTTGGTCTTCATCCTACAATCAGTTTCATATATGTGCGCTCTGCCAAGAACTAGAGGATCGCTCTGTGGCTCTATCCACAGAATCAGTAATATTTGTGCGTCGTGCCAGTGTCTTTCTATAGAATCAATGTAATATCTGTGTGCTCTGTGAAAACATTTCACACACGATACAATTGTCAATGGTTTTAATCGACATGTATTTCGTTTCCACATGACATGGAAGCAAAAGAAAGTCACTGTCTTCAGATTTATTATTCATTTGTCTCTTTGATCTTTTAGCATGTGAGAACATTTTTAACATTTATCTTTTGGGGTGTGGCATATACATAATCTGTGATGATAGGAAGATTATTGGCTATTGATTGATTATCGGACACTTTACAGGTTTTGTTTGAATGAGTAATATATACATTTATATGCCAGAATGAAACCAAAAAAGTGTTTTCTGTCCCATCAATGTATGATTGAATCAATCTAAACTATACTTTACTCCCAGTAAACCCTCTGTTTTGGATCATTGAAAAGAATTCTCAAAACATTTCGTATCCCTGTTAACGGATAAAATTTTCTTAACCTGAACACATAGACAGAATTTTTCCATGTTCAGTCTTGATCAGTAGAGGATTAATAAGTGTTTCAACAAAATTAGATTCCATCGAAAACTTTATGATTTGAAAGCCAAGTCTATCCTTCACATCAATTATTTCACTTGAATGATTTCAGCTCTTTCAAACTTGGGTTTTTTTTATGATTGCAACATTTCTTGGCAATTGCATTCCAGCTTTCTACGCAGTATGAAGTCAATTTTGGAATTACGGCATCCAATTTCATTCCAGCAACTTCCTCCAAGAGCAAATGAAATGTGAAAAAATAATAGGCGCAAATCAGTAATAATGTTAAAAAAAAAACAAAAAAAAACTTGATTCGTTTTCTTTTCTGAATGCCATTAAATGCAAATCCTATTCAAAAAATAATTAATTCCAATTTCGGTGAATTTCTTTCCACATATATCAGTGCTTCTTGCACAGTCTCCCAGAAGCATGAATCTACATGATGGCTTCTTGCATGTACTTTACATAGTTTCTTGAAGCTCTCTAGAATAAGTTTAGGTTTAATATTGCAAATTTTTATTACAAACTTAAGGAATGTAGATGACATTACTTCGAGCGATGCCTCGTAAATCACTGCCTATTGGGAGCGATTATCGTGTCTAAGCTAAATAAACAATCCACTTGTAGAACGATATATCGAAAGAAGACCAGATAGATTAATTCGATAATCTGGACACTAATATTTACTGAGAAAACCCGTCGATGTTCTGATGCCAAGGTTCTTATATTTAGGGAATGATTAAATGGTTAAATCGACTCAAATTTACATGTAATTAAATATGACATAATTTTGAAGAATATTTGTTATTAGTTTGATAATGAACTCTAAATTCTTTAGGAACGGATATATGAAAAATACACAAGTTAAACATTTATTAACAAATATTTCTAATTTAATTTTCAAGAAATATTGACAATATGCATCTGTATAACTCGAAAAATGAATATTAATTATCGCATTGGATGTTATATAATTGAATATTACATACGATTGAGTTAACCTAGTCGTAAGCGTTTATGTAAAAATTGTCTGTAAAATACATATGCATATGAAACGCATGAATTATTTTCAACCATTTTATAAGGACATGTAATATCCAATTCGCTATCAAGTAAGACAATTCAATTTTTTTCCAGATTAGAAGAGTATTTTTAATAGTTTCAACGAGATGTATAATTTAAAATTTTTAATATCCGTTGCCGGCAATGTTGGATTTTTAAAAGTCTACAGATTAATTTATACATCAAACAACTGTGCTTTACCACTAAAATATGTTGTATATCTGGTGCTGGATATTGCGTAAGCATTTTGTTGGATTTATTCGGATATTATGCACATTAATATGATCAATTTTTTAACATTTTTCATGTTTTTTTTTTTAATTTTTATTTAAAGACATTGACGCATTTTTCACTGATTGTGTTTTAAAACTGAGCGGAAGAATTCACATGAGAAAGAATTTCTGTTAAGCCTAAAACATAAAACTTAGTAGACTGTTTGTTATAAAATATTTCAATTTGAGATTTGGAATGTAAGACAGTGTTTGACTTGCCATTTTGTTCTGTTAAATTTATTGGACATGACTTGACCGTGTAGATTTCAATTTGTTTACCACGCCTGCATCTGCGCTGATATAAGACATTTCAATCAACAAATGACATTCTTCGTGTAGAATACGTTGTATGCATGAGACGTGATCTTATCACCAGATTATTTCTACATACTCGGTACATTAAGATTTCCGTCAAATGAGTCTAAACCAATTTTACACATAACAGGAAAGAAGTTACATTTTAGACAATTCGATACATCTAGATTTATTTACTTTCCATCTCTAATAAATAAAGTATTAATACAAAATATTAGCAGCTATGAATTTATTATCAAAGTGCATTTTATTTACATTAAAAAGAGAAACAGATCTAAAGTTGATATTACAGATGATTTTATGAGACAGTGAAATCGTACTTTGTTTTCAGTGCCATTACGATTCACTTTATTGTTTCTTTCATTAATTAGAATATAGGCGATCATGATTATCAATAGTTTTCTGTCCTTTAATAACTATAATTAATATCTATTAATGGGAAAAGTAGTTGAGTAAAGTGCAATTCCCTTTTTCATGATTTCCTTCTTTTAAGTCGGTTGCCACCTAAGGCTATAGAATTTAGTCTGATATTTAGCCCATATCTGTGAGGGAGAAGACAGAGATTCCTACCTTTTCAAAGGTCAAATAAATGCAACTGTCTAGGCTGGAATCTAATCTCGGCTCGCCAATTCCTGTTTTGTAGCTAATGAACGCCATGCAGCCGGCACACATCCATTTGATTAACACAAAACACACATCAATGAATTAAAAGTCTTTTTTAGCAATTTGCTTTCTGTCAATATTTCTGTCAGAGTTAAATTCATTCGTAGATGACCTTAGATATATTAAGAAAAGTTCTAAAAATAGGATGTATATTCTTGTCTATAACTTTGATTTAACTTCTAATCATTGAAAAAGCGGTTGAGGAACGAAGACATGAACGATTCAGGGTTTGATCTTCATTGGAAACAGTATATCACAAGATCCAAAGATAACTTGCAAAAAAGTATTTCATATAACACTTCTTTTTTCTAGGCTTTGTTCTCGTAACTTCCTTTTCTACGAGATGTATATCTAATAATATTATCATCCCTATAATTTCTTCTGCTAAATTTAATTATTTTCTTATGAATATTTATAGGTAACATTTCATATGGATAGGTAACATTTCAGTCTGACAGCCGAAGGAGGTAGCTGAGTCTTTCCAGACAAGGCAATATTCAAGTGTAGATAAAACAAGTTTAATAAATGCTGATTTTCGAGTTTGACAAGAAGGTTGGAAAGCACGTAAAAAGAAACTTCACTACGCGATCTATCAATCTACCGTTTATTCATATTTGGCCTGGGCCAGTTTAAGCTGAGATTGCTAGGTAAACGTAATGTTTATCAAAACATAATCGGAATTCTAGTTTCGTTTGCGATTATGCTAACTTAGTATTAAATGGTCTTGGGAAAGGTATGCATTCAGTTCTCGCTGGTATCTGTCTCATTGACAGTTATGTCTAGTTGCAGGCATCATGTAATAGTTGTTAGAGTAGAGATTGGGCGAATCGTCACTTAGGCAAACAAATCTCTGGTAACAACTTTACTGCCCAAGACGTATACTATATTACAATTATTGTTATTCTTGGAGAAATTTAGTCACAATATAAGTATACAAGTATGTAGATGTATTTCTAGCTACGTATAAATACATGTAACAATGTATGTACTCATACATTTTTTAGGCAATATAAACCTTTGTGAACATAACGGTATAAGTTATTTAATATCTATGATTTTACACAGAAATGTACATTGAATTTCAGTAAATATTATTGCAAATCGGCGTCGGTTAATAGAAACACCGCAGACAAATAAACACCTTGCATGTGAAAATCGTCACTTATTCACTGGCAATGGGTAAGAAGGGTGACGTTCACTAACATTATTCAGATAAGAAGGAAGTTCACAGTCTTGACGATTTGGTAAGTCTTTGATAGAATTTTAAATAATACAATAATTGCCTTGTGCTTTTATTTGCAATACGTGACAACTGCATATAATTAGCTGGTCATCGGATAAAATGCAGTCTGCAATGAAAATGCAGAAAAAAGAATTTCCAAATGAGAGTGGATCGAAAGCTTGTTATTTAAATTGATCGGACTCCTGCATTTTTAAAAATATATTTATCTGTCTCCAGATTGAATTAGTTTTTATCAGAGGAAAAGATTTGTTTTGGTATACACAGTGAGTCTTTCTATACAAATATTTGAATTACTTGAACATAAATGAATTTCAACAGATTTAATGCCTCACGATATCAAAGCAAACAAAATCTTGCATCTTTTATTAAACGATACATTCCTCTTATTTTGCAACATTGTTTCAGTTTACATGTGAGTTAAAAATTGTGTCTGAATTTCTGGGACTAACATTATTTACATTTTGGCTATCGTCCGCATCTTTTTGTTTCTATCGCAATAATTGTGTCGATATAACCCTCAGCCTTCATCAGGTGCTTGTTGATCCGGATAAACTTCAGTGACTTTCGACCTAAGCCCTTTATTAAATACACGGGTGCAGACTTCTTACCTTTCATTGAACGTGTGTAGGGTTTATCTCTTCTAATCCTCATTTAGTACTGCGCAATTATTGCTCGACTCGCCAAGTGGATTAAAGCATTGGCTTGTGAATTTGATGACATAGCAATTATGAGTTTAATTTTTGGGCCTGCACTCAGTAGAAACCCGGCGAGTAGTACAAAACTGCCGAAAGTTGTGACGACAAAAAAAAGATAAGGACATTCGTCCGCACGTAAATAATGCAAATAATAAGTTTTCGTTAATCTTCTAGTGAATGGCAATTTCGATCTCAACTCAATAATTTTCTGATAAGCAGAAATAATTGTTCTTTGTTTAAATTTCTATTTATTTGTATCAGCTACGTTAATATTATGCTGCACATACACATATACATATATTTGTACATGGTGGGTAGTTATTTTTGTAGTGTACGTGTAGACGCACACATGTAGTAGTGATTTATTAGTTCATATATTATAAGTGTGTACGTGGTTGCATGAGTTGAATTGATTAGAATCCTGTGGATACGTCTTTAATGATGAAAACGAACAACGTCAGATAAAAACAAACAGCTTTGACCTAAGCCATGATGTTCTATGAAAGGTCTCTCTTTAGTGAATAATGATGAGGTCGAGTCGGTATGAAACCTGACGCGCACCAAGATTTATACTATTTATATCGCACAACTCTTTTTCTTAACTTCCAAAGGCTTTTACATCATTCATAGCGGCACACTCATTGTGGTTGGTGGCATAGCGTTTCCTCTGAGATCAGCGTGACTTGCACAGAACTTTCCACCTTTAACATTAAAAGCATTGATTTCTCTCTTATTTTTCTGTCTTTTTCTATTCTGTTTTATTCTACTTCTTCTTTGCTGTCTGTTCTTTTCTTTCTTATTTTTTATTTTTACATGTCCTACAGTTTTCAGGACGTTTTGTTCAACTCTCTTTATTGAACTAAAATGGAACCTCACTTAGATTTGACATAATTTCTTCCGGCCCTGATTTTCTTCAAGAAATTTCCCTTTAATACTCAGTATATGAATATGACCTCAGTGAAAATTCTGTTTGTCGACGGTGTTGAATTTTAACAGGGAAGAGGGTTAATAATTTTGATGAAGTATACACGAGAATTAACAGGACTATATTTTGTCTCTTATTGAAAGAACATAAGACAAACAAAGAGCTCTACGGAAAATTGTCACGTAGGCAGAATTACTGTAAATTAGAAAACTGTGATTCATTAAGCAGGAGGGAAACAGACTAAAGCATGTAGATCAGTCCAAGAGACGATATTTGGTTTGAAGCTCATGATACACAGTGACGAATAGAAGCTACTAGTTGTCTTCGAGTTCGCTCAATTCAGAAGAAAATAAATATCAAACACAAACGTTTATTTATTTTGCTCGTAATTTTCAATTCTTCCGTGTGTTCCCAAACTGCTTAGTCTAAAGCTTAATATATATTTCAGTAGAGATTGAATCAAAATGGAATCGAACAGGTATTACTCTTCGTATTATCCACTAAGCGATGACACTTAAGATACTAAGGAAGCACAACAAGTCACTATCATAAGAAATGTAAGTCAAGTCTGGCTACTGGACTCTCATACATCTGAAACGACGGGAGCGTCCATATATATATATATATATATATATATATATATATATATATATATATATATATATATATTGTCATCCATAGGCAGACTGTTTCGCTGTATCACAGCTCATCAGTGTAGTTAGACGTACTAGGATGGAGAACCCCACTAAACTGCAATCAGTCAGGGATTCTACCACTAAGCCGTTGGCGCACGGCATGGATGAAGGTGAATTTAAGCGTATTTATTTTTAGATAAACACACAGTGAGTGGGGAACTCGATTCGATTTACCGAAGAGTCAAGCATTATTAGCCTTAATAGTAATAGTTTATATATATATATATATATATATATATATATATATATATATATATATATATATACACCTACTGGTACGCTGATTATATCTTATTTACTATTTTACCTATTTTATTTGTATTTAATATTTACTATTTATTCCTTTTTATTTGATATTTTATTTAATAATATATTTATTTGTATTTAATATTTTATGTGCCATTTTATTCAATATAATATTCTATTTAGAGATTTATTTTCTCTTTTACATTTAACCCAACTACCCGGAAAAATTATTTCCACGCACATAAGTTGCTGAAATGTAAAAAAAAAAAAGACACCAACCCTCAAAAAAAAAAAAAAGAAAAAAAGAAAAACCTGGATTTATGAATATCAGGATGTGCTCGAACATAACAATTTGCCCAATGAATTAATTATAGACAGAAATAGATTCAACCAGAATTTGAATCTTAAAAAAATGCTGTATTAAAAAATAAAATAACATAAACGAAAAATTCTTCAGATTACAATTATCATTACCTGCCAAAATATTATCTTACATCCTGGACTTTTTGATAGATAACATTTCTTAAAATAAATGCCCCCGCTTCTGAGCCCAACATAATTAGGGCATGAACATAACATTTAAAAAAAATAAATAAAAAGTAAATAGTTAAATAATGACTTAAAAAAAAATTCGTTAAATAAATATATGGAACAAAATCAAATACAAATACAAATACATAAGTTACTACTATATATATATATATATATATATATATATATATATATATATATATATATATATGTGTGTGTGTGTGTGTGTGTGTGTGTGTATGTGTGTGTGTCTTTGTTTGCATGTATATATATATATATATATATATATATATATATATATATATATATATATATATATTCTATTCAACTAACCTGAATATATGAGAAAACGATCGGACTCGAACCTGCATCATTCGTTAGATCTATCCGATGGACCTTAACTGACCTGGTCAAAAAGAAGATTAGATATCAAAAAAGGTTTGAACATGGACTTTAAGTGAAATGCTTTTCACCATAGATTCCTTGAAATTACCATATCTGCATAATTTCGTATCCAAAAGTAAACAAAGTAATTTTCTAAAGATAAAATGGATTTTTATTTATCAATTCGACAGTTTTTATCACATTAAACGATTTTGTGAGTCTACTCATATTTGATGTTGCTGTTCCGACTGGTCTTGATTGGTAAAACTTCTTTTTGTCCGAGTTGGTTCAATCACGTCCGATCTAACGACGGTTTCCCTCAGTCAATAAACTATTTAATATATATATATATATATATATATATATATATATATATATATATATATATATATATATATATATATGTGTGTGTGTGTGTGTGTGTGTGTGTGTGTGTGTATGAATATATATATCATTTTATATGTGCAGTAATTAGTATACATTAGAGCTAACATATTCAGTTGTATGGATAGGAGTTTGTAACTCGGGGTTTCACGCTTTTGCTATCATTAGACAAACTAGTTTATTTTTTAAAATTGGATCTATTTATGCTTGTTTGTGTTTGATTATGTTTGGTAGTGGGTGGGCGATTTTCTTCTGTGTTTGTTTCGGATGACACTCTCACAGACATAAACACACATACATACAGGTGTAGGCATTTTAGTTCACACATAATCATCCATATAAACATTCCGAGGTTTCTAACTGCCTTTGTAACGAATATTTCAATCCATCTCTATATATCCTACACGTCAATGATTAACTGTTAGATGTTGTAATTTTATGCAAATTACTTCAAAATTAAAAAAAAAATAAATAAGAAAATATGAAGTAAAAACTCTGAAAATACTGTCCTGATCGAACAATCACACGTTTCTTCAAACAGAGACAACTACATATGTTTTGCTTAGAGTGAAAATGAAAGTAAGCATACTGTTGCTAATGGAATTTTATCTTTTACCTAAAAAATGTTCAAAAATATATATGGCGAAGATAACGGTTGAGCCTAGAGCTGAACAGTTTAAGATGGTTGTGATCGGGGAATCATCTTTTTGGGCGTCGATTTCACAAACAGCAGTTGTGGAAAGAAGCTACTCGAGTGGATATTACTTCATACCAAGGGATATAAAGGAAATGAGGATGGTTCGCTACAATGGGCGTGATATGGTGGCCCTTACTGGTGATGGTTAGAAATGGTGAATCTAAAGAATTTCTGAACATTTTTATAGAAATGGCGATAGAGCAGAATTGTGACGTTTTGACTATGAGAAATGCAGTCGCTTTAGGTAAAATATTTACTCAATGTTTTCAATGCTATTATTAAAGATACTGTGATTATTTGCCAGGTTTAGAATATTATTAAAACATTGTGCTTTCCACTGGTTACTTTGTTGATCGAACTGTTTATTCCATAGCTTTAATCGAACTACGTTTATATATAATGATATTCGTTAGATGGTTTGACATCTCGATATTGCTTCTGTTAATGACTTGCATATATACAAAAAATCCAAGTTTCTATGAAAGAATCCTATCATTATTTTGCTAAATAAATTTATGTTCTATTTGAAGCTTATATTACTGATATTATTAACTTGTGGAAGTGATTGCTTACTTTCCCAAGTAAATCTCGTATCGAATTGAAAGAAAAAAAAACAGACAAAAATATGTATCGAAATGGAAGAACGAAACTCACACAGATTTGAGCCAATTCAGAAGAAAAAGAAATTTTCCAGGAAAGCAATTACGAGCAAAAGTAGAAAACGCCTTAATAAAATAGGAGGAAAATATTTGTCAATAAGTAGAAAAAAATAACTTCGTGAACAAGTGTGCAATTAAAAATACCGGGCGTATGACCAAAACGAATAAAATGTATCAACGTAATGAATGTGAAAAAACACAAAACTCTACATTTTCGTGTTGGAAATTATATACGAAGTATTGAAGCGAAATGATAACAGAAGAAATTTAAGTGTGTTATATGTGTCATTGATTTCTTCATTTTGCTGGCAATTTTATTGCAAAGATATTTCTTTGCTTCCACCAGCGTATTACAATTATCTCAAGCAAAATAACTACAAAAAAAAAAAAAAAAAAAAAAAACTGACAATTTGCTTGGTTTGGGCCGTTTGACATTTAACAATGCCAATCAAATCTTACGAGTAAATTTATGTTTTCTTATTTTCTAATAGAATTCCTCTTGGATCAGTCCTGTCACACATTACGTTAGAATTCAGGTGAAACTGTTAAATTCACCGAGAACTTTCAAAATACATATTGCTTAGTCACATGTTATGATTTTGGAATCTGTGATTTCATAACACTCAATTAAGAGAGATAACTTTTTTAAGTTAATTCAGACACTGTTTATAACGATAATCCTAATAGTAAGACTAATGGATCTATGCTCGTTATCGTTCTAATTAAGATTAATATGGCTTTCTGGTTCTTTGGTACTTTAAAGAACCGAGAATTCAGTAAGATGAGATCTTACACACACATACATACACACACACACACACATATATATATTTTTTTTCTTTTGTCTCAATATATATATATATATATATATATATATATATATATATATATTCAGACAAGAGAAAATCTAGCAAGAGCCTGGATTTTCATTTGTCAAAATGTGGGATAGCCAGGGATAAAGGTGATGCAGAGAAAAATTAAAAGAATCTGGATAAATTTGGATAGAGTGAAAAAGTATCCTTTCAAAAAATATTCTTTCAAATATATTCCTTCAAAAAATTTTGAAACTGATACACAAAATAACGGAGTAAACAACAAGTTATGTAATTGCAGAAACAAACATAAATGCCCTTTGGACAGAACCTGCTGAACGGAGGGTATAATTTACCAAGCCGAAGTTAAAGATAATTGTGGTCAAAAGAGACTTTATATTTGATGTACAAAGAGTGCCTTTAAGAAACGCTTGTGCAAACATGCGTCTTCATTTAGGATACAGAACCATAGAAATTGTACAAAGATGGCGGACTATGTTTGGAAGCGAAAAAAAAAAGAAAAGAAAACGGTAAAAATCCAAGAATACAGTACTTCTACATATTGAGAAGTGTCAAATGTGGTTGGATTAACAGAAACAGCTGTAAATTGTGACAAGAGGATCGTACAAAGTTGTCAAATGAACGATCGGAGTTGAGCCCAGTTGAATGGGAATAGAGAATTTTCTTTCACACTTCGTCCGCTTGTTGACTTCCGGTATTTTAATGTAATTGAAAGAAAATTAGGCTGGGTTGAAGAATATAATTTGTCTTGCAACCTGACGAGACCTCATGGTTGAAACCCGGGTAGTACCCAAGGTGAAATATTTTCAGCATTTTATAGGATTAACCTGTTCTGCAATTTAAATTTTCTGAACGTTACACACACACAAACGTGTGTGCTTGTGTGCATATATATAAATATGTGAGAGATACCAAGGTATGCTAATATCAGTTCTTTTTCTCTAAAATGAAATAGGTATTAAACTCTCAATTAAGATTCAAAAGACGATATCGATTCGTGAGATTTATAACATCCACGATAATTTTACAGTGAAATGACTGCATAGCACAATTTCTAATGCTGGTATGCATCTAGATAAAGCGATGTTTTTGATGTCTTCTAAAGCATTTGTTAGTTGGCTTTTTTAAATATTGCAATCATTATTCTTCAAATCAGTGAAGTTTCACATCTTATTTGAAATAAATACCTTAAAATAGAAAAATCGAAAGTTAATTATCTTCTTTTATATGCAATGACGCAACCCGAATTTGGGCGATTATAGACCTTTCACAAACCCCAGTCTTTTGTTGTTTCGAGTAAGTTGTAAACTTTTATAATCACTTCATTCTTGTTCTGTGAATCCATTCACAAAAACTCGTTGAGTATATTGCTTGCTATTTCTCTTGCTTTCTCGATTCTGTTCTAGGGGTGTGGCCTTTCCAAATATTCTTTCCCCCGTTACATATTCCAGAAAATTCAATTGTTTGTTTTTGATTGTAAGTATAAGTTTACGTGTAATTTCTAATTGCTTTAAAACCTCCTTGTTGCCCACAAGTTTTGTCCATAGTATATTTATCATTCATTGGTAGACAAAGATATGTGTCATTTCAAGTGTCCTCTACATTTGTGAAGACTTAGTCCAGCATCACATTGAAGATTACCTATTATAGGACAGTTCAGCAGTTTGACGACATCTCCCCGCCTTTTCCTAGTTTGCCTTAAAAAAAAACACCTCTTCCTATTCATATACACTTTCGTATTTCTATGTCACTTTTTCTGTCTTTTACTAGAATACAGAAATCGTTACATTTACTTGCCTGCTAGATTTTGACATCCACAATATTGACCTTGGGTTGTTTCTTTTGTTGAAAGTGTTGCATTATTTTTTTATTCTTTCTCTTTGTATGCATTTACAACATTATCTAACATTTCATTCAATCGTTCTTTATCTGTCTTTCAACATATTGCCATCAGCGTATCTGATGTTATTAAAATTTGGCCCGCCTATAATATATAATCTATAGGTATTCTCGTTCTCTCAAGATTGTCTCATTATATAAGTAAAATAGATCTGGTGAGGCAAAACATTCTTAATTTTTTTACTTTTAGTGCATTCGCGAAACTCGTACCCTTTTTATATTCAGGCTGTTTGTCATCCTTTTTATTTTGTACTAGAAAATAAGCATGTATTTTCTGTAGGAAAGGACATTTTTTCAGTCATTGTCACGGGCCTTAACTAGTGAAACTTTTTACCGCTAAATACTTCTATATTTTGAAGATGTATACTCCCGGAAAACCCACGTATTGTTTTTTTTATTTCTTAACTCCTACGTTTGATAATATGAAATAAAATAGAGCATCAGAAGAAAAAAATGTAGAAACAAATCTGTACTCTTTTAACTGTCAGGTTTTATAGCCAGGGGAGTAAGGTCTTCTTTCCCCACGACTCAATTCTTTAGTAACGTCTTCGCTGAGTTTCTCATATTAATTACTATAACTCATACTGTAAGCCATTTCTTTTGCTTTTTAATTAAAAGATGATACGAAATTACTTTCGTCAAAATTATTAAATCAGTTCATTTGCGCCTGACATTAATGAGGTTATTATTGCTATCATTCTGCCACTTTTATTAAAAAATCTAAAATATCATATAGAGTTCATCAAATAAATAAATATTTTTCTCTCTATTTTCAATGAAATTCAGCAGAATTTAATGAAGTGACTGAATTTAAATAATGATTTTCACAAAGGTGCCAATAGGTCTTGGATCAGAGTGTTCGGAAAATAAATACATTTTACCGGAAAGAAGAGGAAATAAGTTTAAATTAAATTTATTGAAATATTCTTTATCAAAAACGTAATCACCTTCAATTTCAACAGCTATGGCCCAGTGGGAAAGCGCATTTTCGACGCCTCCTTTACAGAAATCTGAATTCTTCCTCAAAAATATTGAAAGACTTGTTTCCAATATTCTTTGTTTCTTGAAGTGCTAAAACATTCTAGTGATCGAATCAAAATTAGAAGATTTAGAAGTTAAATCTGGCGAATATGGAAGATATGGAAGAAAGTAATATCTATCTATCTATCTATCTATCTATCTATGGTGAACTCTTATTTTGTGAAGGATAAATGAAGGTCAGCAGTGGATGGTACCTTTCGTTTTACACTTATGCATGCTAGCAGGGGTTATTGTAGAGTTAATAAGGTTAGGGAAAGATTCTTAATTGCGATACTAGCCCAACCTTGCTGCGTGCAACAAAGCCACACTGTCAGATGAAATTTGATAAAGCACGATTTTGTGGCGTCTCTGCTTCAGAGCTTGACAAAGCTGATTACGGTGCCTTAGTCTAGTGTCTTCAAAACTCTTAATGAAACATGACTTACGCCACTCCTTTCGTTTTGATGCTTGGGCTTTCCAGGTTTTCAAATCAAAATTGCAAGTTTCAAGTTGTCTTTCAATTTGTCTTTGTAGCGTAAGAATGAACGCTTGCAGATTACTAGTTGTCCATACAGTACCTTTTTTGAAGACTATGCTCATCTGTTCTCACACCATTATTAGTCAACCTAAGTTGTATCTTTGCAAGAATGGTTTCAATGCCTATGAGTTGTAACATTTCTTCAGTTTTGCACTATTCTTGACACTGTCATCTCATTTTATATCACATCTGGCACGGAGACAGCGAATGTGAAAGGTATCAAGTTGATTTATGCACTTGTGTTATAATGTTCAAGCTTCAGCACCATAGAGAAGGAATGAGAGAACGATTGATCTCTATATGTCGATCTTTAGTCCAAGAAACAAGTTTTTGGTGTTCCATAATATATATTTAAGATTACCGAATGCAGTGTAGGATTTGGCTGTTTATTCTGGATTGGATTTCTGTATTTTTCTACCAGAAGAAACTTTTGATCGTTGGCATTGGGCATCATCTCTAAATTAGACTACCATAATGTTAGCGGTGGGGACGGAATACCAGACATTGTCCTTAAGAAATGTACTCCTGAAATTATCTATTATCCATCACAGAGAACCCTCCCTGCCTCCTATTAGAATGTCTGATGCTCAAATCCACGAGAACACCTCTTTGCAACTGTTTGGTCTCACACTGTCCGCTCACCTGAGATGGAACAATTGCAGTGAATCAATAGCTTCATCTACCGCAAGGAAAGCTGGTTCTCTTTGCCGCGCCAAAAAGTTTTTCTCGCCCATCCTTCAAATCTATAAATCAATCATTCGCCGCCCTTGCATGGAATATTATTGTCATATATGGTCTGGAGCCCCCGCAGTTCGTCTTAGGGTCCTTACAAAATGCAGAGACGGAAATGCAATGTCGTTGGCCCCAATCTGACATCTCGTTTACAGTCGCTCTCTCACAGACATGCTGCCGACTCTCTCTGTCTTTTCTATAAGTATTTTCACGGTAACTGCTTCCACGAGCTATTTTCGCTAGTTCCCAAACTGCATGAATTTAAACGTGCCACTAGTTCGGCATCTCAGTCCCACCTTTTCATTGTCTAAACGATTAAATGCAGGCGTCTCTTTTATTCCAATAGCTTCATGTCTCGCACTTCCCGTCTGTGAAACTCCCTTTCTCTTACTTGCTTATCTGATAACTATAATATCCAACTTTTCAAATGCAATGTCAATCGACATCTCCAGAGGTCTTTATCTATTCCGCGCCCTTTTCTTCGTCCTTTTCTCTTTCCCGCCTCTTTACTCTTACTTCCCCCTAACCCCTTGCGAGGTTGTCGCACACCCACCTTGCTTGGGATGTAAAATATAAAAAGGAACGTGTATATATATATATATATATATATATATATTTATATATAATTAAGAATTAATTAATAGAACTCGTATAAATGAGTGATTGCTGCTCAAATACAAAATTATACACACACACACACACACACACATATATATATATATATATCGTACATTGAGTGCTGATGGCAATTACAGTACGGTATACATATCATTATATAAATTTTACACCTGTCAGTTTTCAATTAACACATGACGATTGCATCATCATGTGTGAAAAATCTTGTTACCGTTTAGAACAATATATATATATATATATATATATATATATATATATATATATATAGAGAGAGAGAGAGAGAGAGAGAGAGAGAGACAGAGAGACAGAGATACAAGTATATAATTGGTGTATACGGAATGAATTCCAATAACCAACAATTATTTTTTTAAAAGAGTGCTCAATACAGAGTAGAGCAGATATAATTATTATAATTGTTATAAAATCACTACAAAATAGTCATTTTCTTTCAACACCCTCGGTGTCTTATCAAGTGATGATGTTGAATATAAAATAAATGGTTTTAAAAGTTTCAAATTAATTATCCGTATTTTAAAGATCTGAATAGCTATTTCATAACATGATTTAGTTGTCAAGCTTTTGAATCTTTCAATACTTGGGTTTTGATTGGTCATTCTAGCTTTTGTAACAATGTTTTCCCCTAGCGAAGGATCATTAATTAATTTGAACCTTCCATTTATTTTATATTCAACATCATCACTTGATAAGACACCGAAGGTGTTGAAACAAAATGGATATTTTTGTAGTGATTTTATAACATGTTTATAATTTTTTTTTTTATAAAAAAAAATTATATATTTATATATGCTTAACTTTCTTTTTTATTTATTACTTTTATATAGTTTTGGCATGGTTTCCTAATTAATTATTTATATAAACATCTATAGTCAGGATAGAAATGCAATTGCCTTCCTAATTTTTTAATTGTTTTAAAAAAAACTTGTAAAATCTCTCCTATTTTATTGTCTGTAATTCACTCAATTGAAACTTTAATATGTCATCACTAAATATAAAAAGTTAACTACTTTGTCTGTTATATCGGATAATTTGTTTTAACTAAATATTTTTTACATTTAATGAATGATTTCAGTGACATTCATTATTTCATATGAATCTGATTTTAAGGAATACGTGTACTGAACTGAAAAATACATTTCTTTTAATTCATTTCTTTTATCTGTAACAATCATAACATTTTTTAAGAACTTTTCATACTACTGTCTAAGTTAATAACACTCTATTTAGTTTTGTCTTGTATTTCTTCAACTTGTTGCAATGGTAGAACCTTCTCCCTTGAACTGGTGATACAATGAAATGGAGGAATGTTCCAAATTATTCATGAAGCAAAAAATTGAAATCCAATTCCATGAAAGAGGAAAGTACTAAAGTAATAAGTGAATAACTTTAGTTGAATCATTGTACAACAAACAGGACCAAAAGGACATTTATTAAAATATATTATAGCATATAACTTACCTATTTTTATCTAATTAATATTCCATGTGTGAAAATCGCTTAAAAATCTCAAGAAAATTTTTTTTTTCTCTTTTGTACAACTGAAATGGCGTTACTTATGTTGATCACAGATGATGCCTACATTAAACTTGTATCCAGTGTCTATCAGAAAATTCTGGTGCATCAGCACGGGTGATCTGAGAGATGACTTACTACTTGTGCCTTTATTAGATGTCATTATCTGCCCTCGATATGTAAACATGTGGCAAAAATCATGAAATTTGCACACTTAGATCTCCATATCATTTTATTAGTTAACAGTAAATAGACTAATCATAGATAAGACATAAAACATATTTAATAACTGAGGGTTACAACTTCACAAAATATACTTTAAACACATTGCACTAAATTATTATTTTTTAACAATTATTCTACCATTTGATATAAGATTGAATACACTGACATGAAGAGGAAAAATAATTTTGAATGAATAAAATTACGGTTTTCGGGATTTTTGTTTTACTTTTAAAGTAAATAACAATTGAAGTAAATTCAGAATTTATTCTTGCATTTATAACTCGAATTACAAGGAACTATCGTGAATAAGACTTGTTACAAGATATTAACGTTGAATAGGAATCAAATAGAATTTAGTTTATCATAATTTCTTCAGCTTTTGTGATCTGGAATTTGAGAACTTAGCAAAAGAATTGATTTGGTTCAATCTATATTTTCCACATTTACGTATTTCTTCTTTTCTTAATGTCGTATGTCTGTTTGTTGAGTTGCATTTACGTCTTCACAGCCACAGCATTAAACGATTAACTGGGGGTGATACGAAGTGAATTGATTGTTTAAGAAATGAACAGTCTTTCCAGGAAACCACAGGTAGAAATGAAAGATCCAGTAAATGTTATGAGTTGGAAACTGGATTTTTATTAAATTACGAAATATGAAGTCGAATTATTTCCATGACCTGCAGCGATTGGCCTTATTTAAATGACAGGCATTTTATTATCTGTTTGACTGACTCATATTCGTTTTTGGTCGAATATTGAAAATTATTATTCTTTTTATACAATCGTATATTGAGCTAATTAATAAGACATTTTATTTCAGTCACATTCATTAAAAGTACCGTTTTATAAACATAAATAGTAACGGGGACTTGTGGGCGATGGATTATTCCACCCTACAACCACTTTACCAGAGAAAAAGCTTTGAAAGTCTCTAGCTGTTCCATTGTCATTTCCTTGACAAATGTTCTGGCAAGTTTCATTCCTTCATTCCACCAGTACTGAACTTTGCAGCTGAAATCTACTATGTCACTTACACAAGAATGAATCGCCCTCATCCCTTTTGTATTTCATTAAGAAGGAAGTTCCACTCGGAAATCTTCTGTTGTGGAAACGAGTTCAGGTAATATTTTCCTCGATCACTACAATTTTGACCTCTTCAAGTCTAGAGTTAACAATTATCTTTCCTTCATAGACTCATGAACTTCAGTTCTTGCGTTTTCCTATGATCATACAGAAGCACATGGTAATATTCTATCATATAATTTACTTGCTAGCCTCGAAGATACTGTGAAGATTTTCATTCTATGTCTTATAAATACAGCATTCTTTTGAGCTATAAGCATCTTTCAAAAAGCAACCGATGTATTTTTTAATTGAAAGCGATTATATCTGATTATATTTCTACACACCAAACCAATGAGTAGACACAATCACGAAAATTCATATTTGGACAAAATATGAAAGGCCGATCATTAACTATAATCCGAGAACTCGGGATACTATGGTTGACGGTTGACAAGAAACAAGCAAGGTTAAAATATAGACATGATTTGCAAACAAGATAAACTAACCCAAAAATATCGACTGGTTATAATAAATGAACATAAAACGGCCTATATACACAGTGTTGAACACAAGAAAAAGTAAGAAGTATTCATAAAAATTATTATCTTTATTTAAATGTGAATTGTATCTTACAATGTGCATCATCCTCTTGTTTTGTTTTGGCGAAATACTTTAGAATCCATATGCAGCTTCCGTATTTTCTTCGGGTGACAAATATCATCAAACTTTCTTAGGCGTAAAGACCCTCTGTGTTTCAAAATCCATACTATTTTTGAATACTATTAACGCACATCAAGGCTGTGCACTTTATTGGATTGTCTTTTAGTTGCATTCATTTTGTTTACGTAAAAAACTCGAAACAAAAATTATATAATAAAATTGTCAAAATGATAAAGTAATTTTACCAGTATAGAAATTGAATTTTTAAATAGGATTAAATTATGTATTTGCTAAATTTAGTTCAGTTTCTCAAAATTCACGCTGCAATCATCGAACTGACACGACATTGTATAAATAGAGCTTGATACGATAAGGCAATGTAGCAAAATTCGATTCACCTGGCCACAAACAACATGATATATGAATCCAGTGATAAGAGAACTTAGCACTTGTGGAACAGGAACCGCAACTATTTTGCTAATCATCAAACAGGCGGTTCACCTGATGGTAAAAGAAATTAGCATCTAAGTGATTATTATACGGATTACTATTCGATGTTTAGTTTTTGAGTGAGTATTATCGAGCAAGTACTATTAGTGCGAGTATATTCGAGGGCGTTTGACACCAGTATTGTTCAACGGCGTTAATACAGTCGTATCTGCGATTACAAAGTCTCTACTACGACGTGCATTGCGAAAGTGACAACAATTGTTCATTGGCATCACAAAAGTAGCAACGAGAATTCGTTGACTTGACAAAAATTTATGAAATAACGATATATATTTTTATATGACAAGAATAATATTGGGGAAAATGTATGACAAAATGGAAAAGTTTTCTTGTGACACGTTTTGTCCTTTAGGATTTCACTGGATTCATTTTATTATTCTGGTACAAGTACATATGGGAACGAACGAGGGATTCTGGGAAGTTTTTAATTTTAATTAACTACTTTTTTTATTTAGACGATTTCAGTTATATTTTTTCTTTTCTCTTCAATTCTTTTAGTAGGTGGATAGAAAAAAGAAGAAAATCTAAATGAAGTCATCTACATAAAATATTTAAATTCCCAGCATCCCACGTTCATCTGCATGTGTAATTGAACCAACGTAACAAATTTAATCCGATGAAGTCCTAAAGGATGAAACGCTTCACAAGAAAACTCTTTCCACTTTTTCATACATATATATTTATATATTGTTCAAAATATGCTACATTTATAGGGGGAAGAGTGCTCATTATCGAAAGTAATGCGTTTATAGATAGACAATATCGATTACTATGTTATCTATCTATCTATCTATCTATCTATCTATCTATCTATCTTTTTCTCTATTTATCTATTTAACGCTAAAATGTGTTATATATAGAGGGATGTTAATAAATATAGTGTTTTTATTGGTATACACATTAAAGGAACCAGCTTTGTACACAATCTATCTATCTATCTATCTATCTATCTATCTATGTTGTGTATTTAGACAGCTAATGTTCTTTAAGGCACACACGACATACATTTTATATCGATTAATTTTACTGATCGACTTTTCCAAATTACGAAAAGATTCTTCGAAGACAAGGAGGGAAATTTTGTACGAAATTATCCGAAGTTCATTTCAGAAGAATAGTACAGGAAATATAACGTAAACTTTCGACTTCCTTAAGTTTGGTGGCACTAAGGTCTGATAGGTAGCAAGTATATCTCTGTGAGAATTTGGCTCTGATATATCCTATGCAAGATATTTTGTGTTTTTTATTTACAGAGAAACAGTCTCCGAATGGGCAGTTAACTTCATACACAACATTGGTTTTATATAGGGGATTGGAAGTTTCAAATATATTATTTTAATAACTATGTTTCTAGTTTTTTTGTAGTAGATAATAAATCTAATGTATTTTTTATCGATTGGTGTTATATATATCTGTATACTTTGTTTTTTATTGCTGTTTTGTCTTTTTTTATAATTGTGGTACATTTGATTTTGTTAATATATGATGTTATTGCCAATATTATGTTTTTGACCATAGTTATTATAATAGAAATTCTTTTTCTTTGATTTGAATGTTGACTCTATGATTAAGCTACCTGTTATTGAAAAGCGTATGTATTATATTATTTGATTCTTTAAGAAAAAAACATTTTAAATGAGGAAATAAATTTAGCTCTTTTGATTATTAATGACAATAACTTTATATTTTTCAGGTAATTCGTTGTGTCGTTTTGCCCTCTGGTGTGGTGGTCTAGGATGACGGGTTGATTCACTCATATGTTGTATCTTCTCTCTCTTTCTTTCTCGTTTTTCTCCCGGTTTTGGTTTGGAGATGAAAGAACTTTAACTGAGGGAATTTTCTACAACACTCCACAGCCGAAGAGTTAGTCAGTGCAACCACAGCAAACAATGACATGCCGACTCTTTCTCTTCTTTGATCGGGTCGAGTCGGTATACGCATTTCGTGTAACAAAATTTTTCTTTCAAAAGTGAAAAAGACGTCATTACAGAGACAATTTTGGAAGGTAGCTATTACACTAGGTAGGCCATTATTCGTTAATATTAAATAGCCGGATATGTATTTATGATTATAGAGCCTCAAATAATGTGTAAAGATATAAATTAAGAATATTGCTTATCTCAGTGGATTAGGGCAAACATTTATTGGCCGAGTGAACTATTTTCTCATAGCGTTGAATGTTGACTTGACTTGTTACACTTGATTAAACTTTCAGCTGCATTTTTCTCTTGCCAATTCTGTAGATGCTTATTTCCTGTTTCACACCAGTGACTCCTTTTCATACGACATACATTCTTGTGGTCGATCCCATGATTGATTTTTATTCGTCTATCTTTGCTTCGTCTTAGAATAGATTCTCTCCTCTGAATATTTACGTATTTCAAAACAACACCGGCGAAGAAAATTAACGTTGGGTTTACTTCAATCGATTACTGCCAAGGGAACGTAAAATGAAATTTGCATATTTACCCTTGTTGCACTCGGTAGCTTATTTGTTACACTCTAAATATTCATAACTGTCTACTTATATTACGGCAAAATCTCAATTTCTTTAATATCAAGAAACAACATATTTAAATTAAACAATACAAATATAGACAGAAATCGAATAAGGATATCACATTATATTATCAATAAAATTATCGGTGTGGTTTTATATACATTAAAGGAACAATTAATTGTTATTAGTTTATACTTTTTCGCGATGATCTATTGACCTTATTCCATCAATATTTCCGACGGTTGTCTGAACTGAGTCAAAAGAAACGTTCGTCGAATACACGCAGTTCTTTTTTTTTATCTTTAAGGCAATGTTATATGAAATGATAACACAATTTAAACCTTTCATATCACAATGCATTAATGTGAGTACAAACGAATCTCTCTCTTTCACTCGCAGTTAGTTGATGACTCGTCAAACGAAGTAATAAAAAGTAGAACTAAAACTAATGTTTTTCAGCAAATTTACAGAATGAAAAAATATAAGGATATAAATTACGTAATAGAGAATTTGGGTTTCTCTATTATGTAATATATATATATATATATATATATATATATATATATATATATATATATATATATTGTGTATTTAGGCAGCATTTTTACATTCATACATGTTTCATTAAAAATATAGACAAGTGTTGTCTATTTATTTTATGTAAATTCTTTTCATAATCTCTAAGCTTAATAACATTAATATTGATCCATATTTTTCAATCCAATCTAAACTTTTGTCTTACATAAGCCATTATCAAAGATGTCAATTACTGTACAACATATTAAGCAATATAGGGACAAGACAGTGATGATAGTCTGTGATTTTTTACATGGATGATTTCCTAGCAACGATAAAGACGTACATATAAGACGCTAGAAGCGAAAATCGCACCGCAGCTCATGACGTCACACATGACCACGCGAGAGTGAATTCGAGAAGTATTAAGTATGGGAAGCAGTTAGTATAAACCAATGGATTCTGTTACCAATTATAGACATTTAAGGATATTTGTAGAGATTCCATCGTTGATTTTGTTTTGGTTGGGTTTCAACTGTTTGATGTATATTGCTTCAAGGATTTTTAGTTTTTGTCTATTGTTTTTATGTTGAAGTATAATTGTGTTTTCGACAAGGATTTTACTGAATTGTGTGTGCGGTCAGGCATGTTGTTTTAAATGCCTAAAAATGTTAGATTTTTCATTCAAATATAGTGTCAAGCGTCGTGAAAACCAGCTTGTGGTGTGACCAACATAAATATTATTTAATTCGTTGAAGATACAATCTCCCAAAGGGCACTTGAATTTATAAACTATGTTGGTTTTTTGCAAATCGCTAACCGGGGGAGAAGAATCATTGCGAATAATTACGTTGGATATACTAGATTTAGTGTAGTATATGATTAATTTAATTTTTTGCTAGGATCTGTTGTTGATATATTAGTATTTAATAATTTTTTTAGTATATTTTCATCTTGTTTATAATTAGTATGCGTTTGATTACGATATACGAGATTAATATATTTGAGATTAGTAGAAGCAGTATTATGTACTATTAATACTGCTTCTATTTAATAACTTAGTAGTTAATGTACATGAATTTATGCTTGTAGGTTTTTTGCACGGCGAAATAGTAAATTTGTTATTATTTGTGTTTATCAATATGTCAAGGAAGGGAATTTTATTATTAGTATTGAGTTCATACGTGAATTTAAGGACAGAATTATTTTGGAAACGTTTTTGAAGTTGAAGTATTCAAAAAGAAGAATATCATCAATGTATCTTAGGTAGATGGATGTTTTTTTAAAATCTGTAAATATCTTATTTTCGAGGTTCGACATTTAGAAATTGCTAAATGTCGGACCCAGTACTGAACCCATAGAGACACCATCACGTTGTATACATATTATTATTATTATTATGAACTCAGGATGAACAACTAATAGAAACTACACCAGAATTTAAAGACTTACATATATATATATATGTGTGTGTGTGTGTGTGTGTGTGTGTGTGTATTATAAATTGTTTTTTAGGCATTTCCAGAGAATAACTATCAGCAAATATCATGATGGGACCAACATAGTAATTAGCGTTTCTCAGTTTTATACACCTGGTGTTGTTCCATTGTACACATGTTTTGATATTTTGCAAATGAATGATCTGACATTGATTTTATATTATATTTTCCCTATGTTATAATGTTCCCAAATAATCATTCTAATTGTCCATGTCGGTTTTTTTTTTTTAAATCTCTTCTACATTATTGGGATTATTCATTATGGGCGTTTTTTCAGTGTATCAACTTTTGGTCGAATGGGTCTGCTAAACATTGTTTCTGCATGTGAATCTTTTTCCAGCGCATCAAAAGTGTTCTTCATAAGGGAAAATGTTTATAATTTCCTAAAAACATATCTCTTCATATTGCTTTGTCCTTCAATAAATATAAATTTATCATTTTACTATAAGTATTATAATTAATTGTATTGTAGTAGTTTCGAGATATGTTAGATACTCGACATTATATGATATTTAACACGCTGTTTTGAAGTAAAAGTGAAAGTATCATGTTTGCCATGATGAAGATAGAAAATGAAGGAAAAGAATCAGGTAGCTCCTCCCATATCCTCAAAAAGTTCATTTCCTTTCAGGAAAGATTTCCTACATGAGTAAATAAATGCTATCCACATTGGATTCTGTATAATCAATGAGAATAATTGACGATGGATAGTCTTCTCCTGGCCGAGGTTCTTTTTCCTGATACAGTCCATCAGTTGATGTAAAAAATAAAATAAAAAAATGAAATAATGCTGGTAACGTTCCAAAGTTTCTTCTCCAAACTCTTATAGCCAAAACGTTTATCTTTCATCGCAGACTCATATAATCTTTTCAGATATTTTAAGAAAATACACAATATTTTGCTATTTCCGCTCTTACAAATATATTTTTAATCTATTTGAATTCTGGTAGTTTTCGTCCCGTTACCATTAGTCAATATATCCAATGGCTGATGAGAGGTTGACTATTTCTTTCGGGGTAAGTCTCATCAAAATTGAATTTCTTATTGTAAATAGCAACAAAAGAGTAAACCAATGAAATACAATCAACTCAGTAAGATTAATAATATCTAAAAAGAATTTGAATAAAAGGTATTTGAATAAAAAGTGTGTACATATGAATAAAGGCTATAAATAGATACTTGTTCGAACGGTACAATTTATGACAGTAAACACTTGAGCATTATCACTAATATTTTTGAACTTGTTTTCTTTTATTTTATTTTTGTTACTTTCTATCGTTCATATAATTTATACATATAATTTATGAAAGAATTGTAAGAAAGAATAAACTAAGAAAGGGATTTAAGCTCAGGTTCTTTTAAATCTTAAACAAAATTAAATGGCATAGACTAAAGTAGTATATTGTAAAATGCATTTTGATTGTTATATTTTCAGTTATCCACTTCGTTACGCATTCTAACATCAGATGCAATATTCAAAATTTAAATTGCATATAATATTACGTAAATAAATTATTTCAAATAAATATTGACAATGATTCCCTGTATGAAGTTGGGACTGAATAAGGTTGCGTATTGTTTAAAATATTTACATTTCCCTCATTTTAAAACACATTCGACATAAAAGCTTTGTGAACTTGTGACTAATATGTGTAAAAGAAACTTTATCAAGGTTATTTACATTGTTGCTGTTGTCCTCATATTTATCGTCATATTCAAGACGTTTCGACAGTTGTACACTCCGACGTTTTTCAGGTGATTGGAATTTCGAACTGAATCCTTCATATCGTTCACCGGGGTAGATTTTTCTAGTTCCCCGTGCCATGCTTCTTCCGGATATCTCAGTAATCTCTCTCTAACTCAACTCTCCACTGCAGTAGCCTGGTATTGAACTGAGAACTCTTTGGGTCAAGTCACTGGATCCAATAGACGCTTTTATTCACTAGTCCCTGTAAATAATTACAATATTACATCTCAGAAACATATAGAGATATTAACAAAATTCAAAAGAACATCTCTTTTGTAGACTTTGTTTAACAGAGCACGGGTTATTAACCGTTTCTAAAGAAAAGAAGACTTTGTCTCCATTTCTCGAATGTGGGTAACTCATTTGCATTGAAAAAAACATTTGTTATCGTCGCATTTCTTTGATATCAATCTCTTATCAGTATCAGCGAGTGAAATACACAATTGTCCGGATAATTAAATAAGGGAAAAGATATTTAATATAAGTCAAATTAAATTAAAACGGCAATAAATGAAAATAAGTGCCAATATAATGAGGGTGTCAAACTTCCTTGAACGTCGACTGGAATTTAAGCTCTGCACATACTTCAATTGGAAATCATATATACGGTCCATCAATAAAGATGATGGAAAATAGTTTATTCCTTACATCGCTCGTCTATGTAGCTGACTCTTTCTGTTCTGCTCTACGTGTACAAGAGCCAGATCAGACCGAAAATGGACCAGTACTCCCGACATACCTCGGCTGTTGTTACCCAGTTTCGTCAACGTGGCCTATATTCCACTAGATAACCCATTTCTCAGACGAATGTTGCAATCCACTCGTTATTCTAACGCTATTTCTTTGGAAAATCTTCTGGTGAGTGATATTCTATAGTTCCACCAATTCTAACTTTCACAGTTAATATCCGCCATGCCAGTTACTACCGATTCTTATTGCCTTCATCTTGCATTACAAAGACGGAAGTTCCATTCGAACAGATTCTTCAAAGAAGCGAATGAAATATTTCTGAATAGCACATGACGCAATACTTAGTCTTATGCAAGTAAATAACGTGGCTATCGATAATTAATTTTCTTTACTTTTCTTGACTAATTTATCTAATATTACTTTTAGTTTTATATATATATATATGTGTGTGTGTGTGTGTGTGCGTGTAAAACTATAAGTAATATTAAATAAATTAGTCAAAAGATAATTAATTATATATATAATTATATATATATATATATATATATATATATATATATATATATAGAGAGAGAGAGAGAGAGAGAGGGGGGGTCCGCAAAAGTGTATAAATATTTGAAGGAAGGAAAAGCTGATATATATTGTAATATTAAATTCATTCAGACATTACTTTGGACTTTACAACCACAAGAGATCCTCAAAATAGTGGCCTTTAGCTACTAGGCATTCATTAGTACGACAAATTACTGCTTGGGAAACTGTTGCTAAAAGGTCCAGTGTGATTCCTGCATATGCATTTTCAATTTGATTTCCAAGGTCCGCCAATGTAATGTCATTTGCTAAGGAAATATTGTAGTTCAGCGGTGTTATCGCAATTTTATCAAATTGCCAAAGACATTTTTCCTTTCTTGAGATGTATACATTTTTCGGGGCTGACTCTCTCTCTCTCTCTCTCTCTCTCTCTCTCTCTCTATATATATATATATATATATATATATATATATATATATATATAGAGAGAAAGATTGGGGAAAACTTAAAATTGACTGTCAAGATTTTTTCAAGTTTTATAATGAAAGTAGCATGTTCTTTTTTTGTAGAAAGATGCTGGCAAGAAACGTAGTCTTTGGGGAATAGTTTACCAATTTCTCATTGTTTTAAGACAAATCTCCACACGATTTCTCATCAAGCGTGACGTGTATGTGACAGGAATTTTGTTTGGACATGAGACAGTTTGGAAAGAGAAGAGGAATTATTGCATTTCCCAAATGCATTAGCGTGAAGAGGACATGACCAATTCCAGTCAGAATTCCAACTCACTTCACCGATTCTATTTTGCTGACCAATAATAGTTACGTACATGTTCGATGCAGAAGAAGGTTAGCTTAGTATATGTGTACCTACACACACACGCACATAATCTCTATCACTTACACACACACACATGAGCGTTTTTGTGCGTGTGTGCTTTTTTGTGCCTATACGGTAATAAATAATGAGACTGATAACTACGGATTCAATAATCCTTTCTCGTTATCCGAAAACAATATTCTTCCTTTCGCTGTCATTCGATTTTAGTTTTTGATTTCAGTATATTTACATCGATATATTCCTCTCTCTTGTAGTGTCAATCATTAGTTATACATCGATCTCAACTGGTTTATCGGTGTCGATATATATATATATATATATATATATATATATATATATATATATATATACACAAAGTGAGTGGGGAGAGAGAAGACAAGAAGACTTCATTAATTTACATATATTTAATACGGCCCGTCAAAAATGTGTAAATTTTCTTTTCATTTTTTGTTTGGAAGTAAAATCTGATGATCCGCAGTCCTTTTAAAAGGGCTGTGGTGAAATAATTTATTACATGGAACCTTAAAGTGGTCTGTTTTCATTTAAATTATTTGCTCTGAATTTACATTGAACTCTCTGGATTTTATCCTCCTTAGGTTTACCCATACGGATTATTATTTTATATACAAAGAATTTCAATAACTGGCGCAAGTGGCAATTGTTGTGTTTTGTGTTGAATGGAAGAAAAATTAATAAATAGGAATGTTTACACATATATATGACTAAGCATTCATTCTCCTACTAAAAAATTCACTATTTGGTCCAAGTATCTATTTATTTGAAGATAGTCAATAAAATCGGACGACCCATAAGCAAAGAAATAAGATTAGGCATCTTGTTAATATTATTCTTAATAACATCTAATTCATTATGAGATTGTATAACTTTTTCTTTTCTAAGCTGACGAATACACACTTCATCACGAGGTTTTCTGTACTTTTTCCTACTATATTATTTTCGACACGTTTTTTTTCTTTGATTATTGCGGTGTGTTAATTTTTTCTAAACATTTTCTTTTCTTATTTCTTAATTGCTTTTGTCGCCATTTTAAAATTTCTTTTTGTTCTTATATCTCTGTTTATGTTTCCACTTTTCTGCATGATTTTCTTATTTTCATTTTCCTTGTGCCTTTCATTTTTCTTTCACTGCCATTTCTCTGTAACGTTTCTCAACTATGTCATATTTTATTATGCCAGTCAATGTCTGGTGTTAACTACATAAAAGTATATGAGGAACATACATAATTTTATGTATTATAAATAATTTCGTGTGTACGTAATTTAAAAATACGTCAGTGATATAATTTGACTTGATTCATCAGGGAGTTTCGGGTCTTTCAACATCATACGCCCCATCAGCAAGTCGACCCAATCAGGGGAGATCAATCCCGGATTCCCCCTCGCAATCAAACGCTAACAATTACTCTGGCCTTTTTAATGAATTAGACCACATTTTCCGCACACCCGACTGGATGTTTATAACAATCAATCCGTTGTGAGGACTATGTTTTAAATGGTCCACGGTGGGGACTGGCTTCTTTTCTTTCTTTTTTCTGTGGATTTTTTCTCTTCAGCACTTTGCACGCAGTTGAGTAAAGCTTTCTCGTCTTGAATTAGAAGTTGTTACGTCCGACTTTGTCCAGCCTAAGTTCACCTAAGTGAATTTTGAATATTTTTACGAACTGTTAAGTTTATCAATTTATTTTTGTTAAACTCTTTGCATTTCTCAGTTTTCTTTAATTTGCGTATATACCTGTTTTCATTTGTTCACTTTCATTAGTTTATTTCCCTTTTTGTGCTTTAACCCCCTATCTTTTCGTACTTTCTGTTTTTGTATTTATTTTAATTGTGGTTTATTAACTTTATTTACTTTTATTTTTTTGTTTTACGTGCTTATTATTGTTATCAACTTGTATTTTTCACGTTCTTGTTTGAACTTGTTTTGTTTTACACTCGTCTACGACTTTATTTCGCAAATCGCAAAACTTTTTCTTTTATTTGAACTTTTTTCTTTAATTTGAACTATTCTTTATTTGTAACAATTAGCAAACATTATAAAGCGAACGTTTATTTGTTTAAGCTTGGTGGTTTCGAAAATTCGGATACACCGGCGGTGAAAAGTCAAAATACATCACCGCCTGAACAAACGGCCTGGGGTGAAAACAAGCCAAAAAAGCCCCCAGTTATTAAAATAGTTTAAGGGAGGATCATGACTCGTTCATTAACGGAAACGAGCTCCAGATCATCCCCGAAGCAATTGATGCTGTAAAAACTGCTGACCACCGATGTAAGAACTCGGCGGCTTATTGAGGTCAGCAGGGAAACAATGAAAGAAACCCTAAAGAGCCTTCAAGTAGGGTCCAAGATTTTGTCTAGAATGTAGAATGCTCTTTGGGACACTCTGCAGGCGATAGAGGAAGAGACTAGAAGACTGGCAGGAAGACAGTACGCCTCCAAACGGAATATATGGGTACAAGACAGACAAAGATTACCGTCCATGGAGTCCCGGTGGACATTGGCGGAGATAGGCTGGGGGCCCATTTTGCCCAATACGGCCTAGTAGAGGAAGTAAATGCAATAGTCAGCCAAGCTGGGATATGTACTGAAGATTTTGTCCTGCAGTTCACCTTGACAAGGAAGAGTTTCACGGAGATTCCAAATATTTTGAGGTGTCGGGATAAAATTATGAGTTTGAGGACCGACGTCCCTATTGTTGGGCTTGTCGAGTTTCGGGACACATGTCCAAAGCGTGTCCCGGAAGAAATACAGTACCACAGCCTAGCCAAGTAGCAGCAGCAGAAACAACAGTTACGTCTGGCAAGATTCCCGATAATGTTTGGAGGGAGGAGGCAGAAGAAAAGCCCTGACCCTCAACAGGAGGCCTCGCAACAGCAAGAACAACCCAAAGGGAGACCGGAGCCGGAAAAGAATAGTCACCCGCTACCTCAGTCTAAAAAGGCTTTAAGAGAAGGAGAATCAGCGCAAGTAGAAAAAGCAGCATCAGCAGCAAGACCCGCAACAGCTGAAACCACAAAAACAGCAAAATGAACAGCAACAACAAAAGCATCAACAGGAACATGTCTCACACCATCAAAAAGAACAATTAAGCCAACAAGAATTGGAGGAACAACAACAGCAGAAACAGAAAAGGCGTCAGATTCAGATATGGAGATGGGGAAAATGTCCCCACCTCGGGCCTCCTCGTTGAAGAGAGGGAGGGAGGAGGAAGATGAAGAGGTAGCCATGAAAAAAGAAAAGTGGGTTGGTCTGAGCAGGATGGAGAGAGAAATGGCCAAAGCTAGGTCTCAATCTGTCCCTGCTACTCCAGCGGAAGTTGATGCAAATCCCAGATCAAAGAGACTCCGCTCTTCACCATCTAGGGCTCCGCCGCTTCCACTTTCACACCTCCGCAACCACCCACTTCTACCCTGTTGTCAAAGTCCACCCCACCTCACCTGTCAAGGAAAAAGAAGGGAAGAAAATTCTTTTCCCATATGGAAAACATTTGTAAAGTTGACAAAAGAAAAAGAAAAGCTCTCTTGGGTCCCCTTTTTAAAATCGGCCTTGTTGACGGAAATCTGTAGAGGATCCCAGCAACTTTCCTATGGCCCCGGGAGTGATTATATGTATTAGGGAAACGGGGAGACATCTGAAATTTTGGTCCCACAAAAGAGGCATTTCCCGAACTACGCATGGTCCGCCCGGGTACAGTTGATTTAAAGAAAATCTTTATATTTTGCGTAGGGAGGGTGCCGGTTCGTCTCCACCCCTCTCTATACAGGGCCTTAAAATTATCATATCCCATGGATGTCGGTGGAATTGTCCTGGATGGACGGATGACGTCAGATTTAGGTACAGGGACCCTGGGATAATCCGTCGGGATCCTGACACCCGTAGACTTCCGTGCAGGCTGCATTTAAGGGACTCAAGCATACATTATGTCAATCAAGCTAGCCAGCTTGAATGCGAGATGCCTGAGAGATCTGGTTATGGCTGCCCGCCTGCTTTGTGATCTCAGGTCCTTTGGATTGGTTGTAGCTACAATCCAGGAAACACAATTTGTTTGCTTACTGGACAGACGGGACTTTCATCAACAGCTGACTAGATTAGTGCAGCAGGAATTAGTGGGGGCGGTTATTGAGAGTAGGTAGTGGGAGAGGCTTAAGGATAGGATTAGGACCTTCACCACTGAATATAGTTAACGACTCGCTCTAGATAGGGCTAAATAGGTGAAAGCTCTAGAAGATAGTCTCTCCTGAGCGGTGGATGGGGGGATCCCTAGAGATAGCCGTAGCTAGGCAGGCCCTGAAGCGTGAGGCCAGCAAGCGCTACCAGGGTCAGGTAGTTAGACGTAGGTTAAACAAAATGTCTAACGAAGCCGTGAACATGGGCGCAGAATTACGCAAGGAAGAGATCCGTCGAAGGTTCCGGTCGATGCATTCGCTAGGTCATTACCACGGAAGGGCGCTCTCTGAGGACGACCAAGAACATGTTCGTGGCGTTTCGACGGCATTCTGAGAGCCGTTTTACCAAGGAGCCTGGTAACATTGGCGATGAGTTTCGCAATTATTTGGCTGACTTTCCTCGGCTTTCGCCGACTGAACGGATAGTTGCGAGGGTGAGATCACGAAGGGCGAAGTCTACTTACCATTGAATAATGTCGGTAGAGGCAATTCTCGGAGACTTGATGGTCTGCGCTATGAAATGTACTTGAGGCTGTCGCATATCTTTTTCCCGGTTTTGACAGTGGTGTTCAACAACTGGTTCCTGCAGGGAGCCATCCCGAACAGGATTTCCAGGGGTGTGATCACGCTGTTGAAAAAGATTGGACAGGATTTAGAGGAATATAGGCCCATAATTCTGCTAAACTGCTGATACGCACGATGTGGTGTAAAAGACAACAAGCGAGCCGCGCTGATCAATTTGGATCAGTCCAAGGCATTTGACAGGGTTGACAATCAGTATCTGACTGCTGTCTAGGAGGCCGCCGGATTCGAACCCGACTTCTGCAAGTGGATTAACCTCCTGTATCGCTCCCTCAGTGCTGTGGTACAGGTGAACGGAAGGCGGTCGAGCGCTTTTGCGTTGACTAGGTCGGTTCAACAGGGGTGTCAGCTGTCGCTCTTACTTTACTCTTTGGCATTGGAGCTATTCCTAAGCGACAAGGCATGGAGTCCGGCCCTACTCAGAATCGCTATTTTTCCTGGTAGTGCTCGAGCTAGTATCTGACGTATCTATCTTCGTGTCGTGTCGTGCCACAGAAACATTACGGTGGTACAGAAGGCGCTTAAACTGCACGGGAATGTGACGGGGGCCAAGATTAACCGTAACAAGTCTTCCGGCTTGCGGTTAGGTGACTGGAAGGGGGTTGCGCTTCCGGGGGGGGGGGCTTCCGCTGGACTGATGGACCTGTCCGCATCTTTGGGATCTTGTTCGGGCCCGGACTCCGGCTGAAGAAGGATTGGTCAGAAGTACAGGCATAGGTCGGAGCGTTTGTTCAGATTTGGCTTAAAGGCGGTTGTCCTTAAAGGGTAGGGCCAAGGCGTGTGCCACTTACGTCTTGCCCCTCATCCTTTATCGCTTGGCTGTACTCTCTCTTTGCAGGTTTCGTATGGAGGCGATCGACCGTTTGTTGACCAACCTTTTTGGGGGTGGTCGCAAATATTGGGTCTGTAAAGAAGCCTGTTACCAGCGCCCGTCTCATGGGGGACTGGGATTGCCACATCTGGATAGTCATCGCTATGCCTCAAGGTTAGGGACGCCTTCGCTGGCTTTACCATCACTCCCCACATATCTTGTGGTAAGCGACATCACGATCGTGGAAAGTTGTCGAGTTTCCTCAGTGAGTGTCGGTCGGCCTTGAAGGTCATTCCTCGGTCCAGTGACCTTTCTCGGCATCGGCGACTATTGTACCATGAATTACTGGTGGGGGTCGTGAAGGATCCTCTGTGTGGCCGGCTCGGCTTGTCGGCATCAGAGTTGCGCTCCTTTTAGTCTTGGGCGCCACCGGCGGATTACCTTAGCAACCCCGAGTTTTCGCTTTGTTGGCGATTGATTCGGAACGTGCTACTTCTCAATGATGTACTCTTCAGATAGGGCCTGCCTAATTTACCAGATTATCATCGGTGTGACCTTGGTTTAGAGGAAACGGCTTCGCACGCCTTCTACCATTGTCCTCAGGTATGGCCTTTCTGGGATTATGTCGGCGAGTTGACGGCTCGTATCGCTCCCGATCGGCTCGTGTACAAGGTGTCGCCCCCGTTCTCAGGGATAAAACGGATGGTGTTTTTTGTGTTGCTAGAAGTGGCAAGAATGGTCGTGTGAATGTCGCGAAAAGGAGGGTATCTTGCGAAATGAACGTTATTCATATCAGGATCTGATACTTTTCTTTAAGCATTAGCTTAAGTTGAAAATAAGATCTGATCAAAAGCGTTTGATTTCGACAGACTTCAACGAAATGTGGGTAACTGAGGCGAGCCTGCTTCGTGTAGACGGTGTTAGCCATGATTTTCTTTTTTTTAAGTCCCCTTAACACAACGGCGCCGATTCCTGTGACACCCCGGTTAAGTCAAACACTTTTTTGTTTTCCCAGTTAATGTGAATAAGTGTGGTTCCTGGACTGTTTCCCGGCATTCACTTTTGTTATGGCACATGCTGAGATTCCCAACCTCCTCAGTTTATTTTTGTCCTCCATTTTTATTTCTACAGGGTCATCCTTGATTTTCGCCATTCCGTCATTTATTTTTATCCTTCCCATTCCATTAGTGAATGTGATTCTTGATTCTGTCTATCGACAGAATACAGCGGCCACTTTTATTATTTTGAGGGGTACACTGTTCCTACTAACGTTGCTTTGTTTTAGTTTTATCTTTAGTTGACACTTTTAGTTTCGTGTCTGGGATCACCTCCTCTCCCATCATTTCGTGTTTCATGAAATTTATAATTATATATATATATATATATATATATATATATATGAACATTACAAATTTTTACACCATGAGATGTTTTGTACGACCCTTGTGAATATGTGGTATTGTGGTGTGTGCAGGATTGAGAGGTGATGGATGAGTTCTTGTGGTGAATGTGTAATTGCAATGAATGAATCGGTCATGATTGTTGTTAACTAGGAATAATATAGCTAGTGAACGACCAGCCTTTCCCCACTGCCCCTTCGGCCTTGTGCCAAAGTTTTGTATTTTTACAAAATAAATGTATTCTTTTCGGTGGATAGCAGTTTCAATGGATAACCGAGAAGGTAATCTAAAATTTCTAAATTTAACCCTTTTTTCCTAAGTATGGTTTGATATCTTACTCTAAATATTTGCCGTTTTGATTTTATTTGTACTTTGGTGGGGACTTAAACTCAACCCTACTATGACATTTTTATCGTTTAGCCTGATTCTTAACATTATTCCAGGTCAGGTAACATTTAAATGGATGTATTCGCAAAATGAAAATAATTGACCATAAACATATTGTATGTTTTGACTGTACACAATAAATAAAAAGTACCATAATATTCCTTAAAATTGATTTAAAACACTATTTACAAATTTGGTTTCGGTTAAAATACAATAAACTACAAAATACTCTTGAAATGAATTAAACTACGAAAGAAGGGCGATCTGCCTTACAATATGTTCTTATATCGTTTAAAATGAAATAATATTAAAAAGTAAAAGAAAAAAACGAAGCTTATTATTTATGTATATAGCTTAAAACCGAAGACAAGTAAATAAACTGATAAAATAAAATAAAGTAAAAGCAATAAACGATATATAGCGATGATCGAGAGTAAAACTCATTAATACACTATGTACATGTTATGATGCCGATAAAAATATACAAAATATTCGGGTAAATTGGAAAAAAATGAGAATAGAAGACAAACTGCCTTACGAGATGTGACCCGCTGAAACTGCTAAAGGGTAAATAGTAAAACAAAATTACCGCGTATAAAATTGGGTTTAACATAAAAATACATATTTCCAAATAACACAGTTTACAAATTGACAAATTCGTTGACTGTACCTGTACAATTCAAGTCGTGTATTTAAACATTAAAAATGATGTTTATATTATTGCCATGTTGCAATTATATTAAGAATTATTATTTACAGATTTACCCCGACTTCATAATTTTTACTATTTTATTACATTGAAGTCCAAGAGCTATCACGTTTAATCCATAACCATTTTTGCTGTCCTTTCTGCTGTATTAGTTATGGTCCGAATCGCTTTTCTTTTGTTAGCATCTACTAAGCCAATATCAGGGCTTTGCGTAGGGACCTTGCAGCAAAACCTCTTGCACCCACTTCGATTGGCAAACAGCTTGATTTCCATCCATTGTTTTTACAACTCGTTATTAATTCATCATATTTTAGCATCTTCCGTTCCGCTCTTCCCAAGTCACTGTCAGTTCCCACATTATTACTTTCATAATATTATTTGAAAAGAATACTATATCAGGGATTTTTAGTCTTTTTCCTAAGTCGACCCTTAATTCCCAGTCTGTTGCCAATGACAGAGTATTTGCTATGTTATTTTCATTTCTTTTAGGTATCTCACCATCTCTATGAAATTCTATACCTCTTTTATCTTGGATTAAAGTGTTAGTGCTGATGGCCATACTAACTATCTTTGATAGATCCTTTAAAATTTCATCATGCTTCCATCTATACTGGCCTTTCGTTAGTGCTGTTTAACAGCTATTTAGAATATGCTTTAAAGTTCCTTGACGCAAACACAATTGGCATAAAGGCGATTCTGTTTTATACCATAAGTGGAGGTTGGTAGGACTGAAAAGGGTGTCGTATACAGACTGAATTAGGAACTTTATATTGATAACATTACGCCATATATCCGACCATTTGATTTTCTAATAAATCATGGATCATGGATCCTTAATTGGCCCACGCACCTTATTGGCTTAGTCCTACCATCTTTGCCAACCATTTCTCCTCTTCACCTTTACGTACTTCTTGTATTAAAAGGTTCTTTTCTTTTCTTTTAGCCCAGACCACTCGAATGATAGGAAAATACACTAATGCCGCGCGTCCAGTGGCCACGGCGCCTAATATGGCATTTTGGCGGAGTCTTTCTTTAACTACACGTAATTGGTTCTCTGCTCAACACTCCCTTCCCGAGTAGACATCAATGCCTGCTCTAGCTACCTTTGAATCTTTGAATAACTTGTTCTAACTTTGGTGACTTTGAATTCCTCTAGTAGACTTCTGAAAGGAAATTGCAGAGCATTGATATTGACGTATAGAGCAGCACTGGTCAATGTCTTCGGTAGACCTAAACATCTCCGTAGTCGTATGTTAATTCTTTTTTTTTCTAATTCTTCTATGTGAGATGCTATGAATTCCTAGATAAAAAATGGCCATAAGATTTTTGGAAGAATGGCATACTGATAAATCCATGCTTTAAATCCTCCAGGCAAGCCGGACTTATCACCTCTCTTTAACCAAATCTGTAGTTTGTTTTTTGTTTCTTGGATTCCTATTGTGTCTTTTAGAGAGCGATCTATACGTTTTCCAAGGCTTTTTACGGATTTTCCTTAATTGTTATTATCATGCAAAGAAACTGAACATAAATTCAGATGACAAAATGGCAATGTAAATATATATTTGATTAACAAAATATAGCGTAATTTCATTAATTAATATATTATTTTACATAGTAATAATCGCCCTTTGAAAGTTTTTCTTGCAATTATTTTAAGTTTTGTACGGTTTAGACATTTATATAATTTTCGGAAGTTTATATTGCTTTCTAGACATCCTGCTTTCTTGAATACATTTTTCATTCTAATCCACATCTTGTTTAATTATCAGTTTCAATTTTTCTCTTGCTTTATTATCTGGAGTGCATTGCCGTCATTATATATTCTTTTGTTCAGTTCTTTAACTACTAGTTTTTTTGTTTGTTTCTTTGAAATAATTTCATGAACTTTATTTGCTTCAACAGATTATTTTCAAACATTTTCCTTTCAAACCTATTTTCTTTTTTCTTTCAATTCTCTTTTGTCTTCATTGGGTCTTTACATTTTTTCTCATTCATTGATTTTTTCTCTAAAGACATGACTTCTGCACAAGCATCCAATCGCACAATAACTTTGTTTCATAGATTTCTTTCTTTTTTTTTCTTTCTTTCTTTAGCATCGTCTCTTAAAATTGGATTCTTTTCTATGAGACTTAGACCATTTTCCCAGAGGATTTGCACCACTCAGTTCCTTCTATTCAACCACAATTCAATCGGCCATTCCTTTCACCCACTTGATCTTTTTCTTCTTGTTGACCTCCAAAGCCAACGCCACATTTTCAGATTTTTTTTTCTGTCATTCTTAGAGACTATTGTTTGATTTCGATTGATTATTTGATTTGTCTTAACGCCTTCCATTACGCCACTGACAACATTCATTGACCCAGAACCTGTGTTGTTTTTTCATCTTTTTGTGGCTTCTGCTGACCTTTCAAACTAATAATCTTCCTCCGTTTACAGTGGAACGTTACACTTTCTATTCGACTTGTTTTATTGATTGAGTCTTTTCATAATGTTTAACTGGTGGAAAACTAGAAAAATACTTAATGAAAACGAAATTGTTCGCATTTTGCAAATAGGAAAGATAATCCACTGAATACAAATATGTATATAAAGAAATGAATATATTCATATAAGTAGAATATATGTTGGGAGATTTACAGCGTTTATTTGAAAAACTGATTCTCATTCAATGTCTAGTTTTCAAAAAAGAATGCCGATAAAGTTTTGACAGACCTATATTTCTTTAATTATAATATTTAATGGATATACTTATTTGAGTCATCTAACCTCCTATTTGAAACTGTGAAATTAACGTCAACCACAAGAAGTAAATTACGACAGCTGAAATGACAATGACAATTTTAATATAATTTTGTACAGCATGTTCATGTGGCATGTCGCTAATGCTTTAATATTGACGACAGGAATTAACATTCCTAACCTTGTATATTTGCATCTTGATGGTCACCTAGCACAGATCAAACCATTTTAAAGCTAGCATTAGAAGACATCGATGAAATGTAAAGAAGGATCTATAATGTTATAGGTTAAAACCTGACATCTCGGCTTTAGTCCCTTCCTCGCTACTCTGATGTGGCTTCCATCTGTCTTTTCTATAAATATTTTCATGGCAGTTTTTCTGATAAGCCCTCTCCCTTGGTACTTCGACTGCACAGATTTAAGCGCTGTACTAGATTGGCAAGTAGGTCTCATCTTCCGTCTTCCTGAATCCGGGTTTTTATGTTCTTTCTACTTCCTAAATCATCTCATTCTCTTTCACTCCCAGTAACCCCTTGCCTATTATTGACATTATCACTTTACTTGGGTTGAAATGATAAAAGAAGTATAAATTATATCCATTGTAATTCTATTTGGTCTAAAATCACACTGAGATAGAGTATGAATATGTGGAGATCTATTTGTTTTCTATCTAGAAAAGAAAATATTGACATTTAATTTGTTTGTAAAGATCGGATTGAAATCCTCATAGAATGCCCAGAGATCTCATGTACATTCATAGCTTTTATAAATGCTGGCAATAAGTGAATCTTCAAATATCTGAACAGTTCTCGTATTCCATATATCTCATATCAATTTGTATATTATCCTGGAAAAGTGTTCATCCGCAATGCAAAATATTTCTGCTGAAAGGCTAGGGGCTTTTTCGATTGATATTTGTACTTCCGCGATATACAAATATATATGGGTGCGTGATTGTTTGTGTATTTCAGTTATCTTTTCCTTTTCTTTCTATAGTCTTTAAAAAAAAGGTTATTTTCTAGGCTTACTCTATTTTGTTAATACAACGAAATTAAATAAATCAAATTTTTGTACATTTTTCTCAAAATAATACCAACAGAAATGTATATAATTTACATCATTTCTTCGTTTCGTTTTGCAATTTTTTTTAGAATTTCAATCATCGATTTTTAATCGATAATTGATCGCTTATAAGATTATAAGTATGTTTTATGATCCTACGCTAACTGTTCATTCCTGAAATGCATTCCCTGAAATTAATTATATATAATATATATATATATATATATATATATATATATATATATATATATATATATATATATGTGTGTGTGTGTGTGTGTGTGTGTGTGTGTGTGTGTGCGTGTGTGTGTGCATGTTATTTTTTTTTTTATAAATGTTTTGCGTCGATAGATAAAACAGCTTCTATAAACCATTGAGAAAAGATTCTTTTGTCTCTTCAACCCGAAGTTAAGACCAAAAAGGTGTTTGAAAACATGATAGGCTATTATGTATTTTCTATTTCTTGTTTACGGCGGATGAAATATTCAGTTTGAATTTATTATATACAAAGATTTTCAATAACTGACGCGAGTGGCACTTGTCGTTGTGTTTTGGGTTGAATGGCACAGAAATTAATAAACAGGAATGTTTTTAAAGAGAGAAAGTTTGAATATAAAGAACAAGTGAACCAGGTTGAAATGCATTGGTGTGTGAACCTGAGAAAAGCTTTGAATATCATTTGTATCGTACGATAGGGGAAGAATAGTGTTTTAAATAGAGACAACGATGCGAAGAGAGCGAGAATGATAGACGTAGAGAGAGAGAGAAAGAGAGAGAGAGAGAGAGGAGGGGGACATTGCCTGGATGATTCCGGTAGAAGTCAGAAGTGAAATAGGAATTGGAATTAAAAAAGGGAAGAAAAATGCGTTGCGCAATCTGATTTGATAAGAGGATAAAACGGAATGGAACACTTAGAAATCGAAGCCGAAATGAAAGAGAAATTAATGAAAGAGATGTGAAGAAGAAGAAAGAGAAGAAATTCGGACAAAGTGACATTTTTAAAGAAAAGAAATGAAGTCTAGATCACGAATTCAATCAATGAACAGATACTTGGATTAAGCATCGACTTCAACATTAAACAAAAAGTCCTGTTTATCGCGTGAAGAATTAATTGATAAAAAAGAAACATATCAAGATAATGAAAGATTTAAAAGAATGGTGCATAAAAATGCAAGCAACAAAAGAAAATAGGAAGAATGAGGGGAATGAGGAAGAGATTATAATGAGAAAACAGAAACTGTAAGGAAAGAATAAAATGGCGCTCTTCAATTGTTGCATCACGTGATATTTTATGTGTTTTTATTCTTTGGCAATCCCCGGCCGCCAACTCACTTAGTGTCCACTTGAATGATCTCCAAGTACAGGAATTGAGTAGCCATCTTCATCACCGCTGACAGGCCTCTCCTTCATTAGAAAATAGAATGTGAAGTCCAAAAAAAAAAAAAAACCGTTCGAAAGCAGGAAAACCATTCACTTACAAAACGGATTATGAACAATGCTACCAATGACTGTTCTTTACGTCTTTAATTCAAAATTCGAAATTCATTAACTTTATTTTCACTGTGTTTTCATTCAGTTCTTGCCATAATCTCTGAATCGAACATTGGATTTGAAAAATTGGAAATAAATTTGAAATGATTTCATAGTAAACCGAACCAAGAAGAATAACTTGGACGGAACCAAATTGTTTTATGTAATAAAATGTTTCAATGACTTGCTAAATGAATTAGTAAAAATGTTTGTGGTTGTACCGATCTTCCAGTTGGAAATAAGAAAATTGAATTACTTATTCAATTCTTCTGTGGTAGAGTTTGCCCGAATTTCTAGAAGTGTCCATGAAACGAAAACATTTTCGTTATCATATCATTTATTTATTTTGTCGTATTTTAGCGGGTTTATAATGTTTTTAATTGCAGCAAAAACACTATGTTTATTAGGAAAATGGGAATGTAATATTTGAATTTTGGAATCCTCTACACTAACGCGGCAAATCACTTGAGTTAGCAGTATGCAAAGGAAAAGTTTGGTGGCACCATCATAACTTAAACTCATGAAAATACGAAGACAAATGTCAGGCGTGCTATGATATCTGATAAGTCAGGATGAAAACATCGGTCGATATTTGTTTTTCTGAGAACATATGAGTATTAAAACGGTATAAATTGTAGAATTTCTTTAGGATTATTTGAGTAGAATTTTCTTCGGTTAAAAAATGTAATCTTTTACTTTCAGCAGGAAATACACACACACATATACAGAGAGAGAAGGAGAAAGAGATAGATAGATAGATAGATAGATAGATAGATAGATAGATAGATAGATAGCGTGTATGAGTATTCAATTGAGCACTGTTGGATGACAAGCTTTTTCAAAAAACATCGGCCACCTGCGTAAATGCGAAGCTCTTCAGTAAAAATGAATGGAGCACTATGGCTGCTTGGCGTTTGTTTACGTTTTAAAAAAAAATATGCTAGATTTTGCTGACTCATTCTGTCGAGTGAAGATGGCTCAGTGGTAGAAGCTCTGACCGACGCCAAATCGGTTGGGTTTCGATCCGGGCCCGAGGCATTAGGTTGTCTAGTCGCATTGAGGAGCTGTGATACAGTGAAACAGTACTGTCTGCGAATCACACACACACACACACACACACACATATATATATATATATATATATATTCCATGACATTAATTCGCTCTCATTGCAATCAATTTGTACAAATTAATTCATCACTGGTACGCAATAATGCTTCTTGAGTATATGCAATGCAAATGAACATTTGTGTAAGCTGGTATTCCCTTGTTTTGGCTCTCTCATAAATCTAACAAAATCCAATATCTGGAAAAATGCCATAATAATCGAATTTTGTTGTATTGTTAAATAGTATTATATGAAGGCATTCACGAGAGATTCAGAATGCTTTTTATTTAAATTGTCAATTAATTTAATGTGTATCTGCATCTGAATAAATTTATTTTTATAGTAATGATGTCTATTAATAATAAACTAGAAAAGGTGTAGTTCAGAGGAATAGGAACATTCTGGTGAATGACCTGAATGTTTTCCTTGTTGGTCTTTATCTTCCAAAAGAGACACCAGTGAGCAAGGAGAGAGATAGAAAAACAGTTGGTAAATTCGGATGAGGAAGAGAAACTCGCGGAGAAAAATGGTATCAATGGTTCACGGTGAATGTTCAGGTAGTATCCATCACTCGGTTTTAAGAACACTCAAGACCTAAATCGATATTGAGAAGCCGAGGAGGAGAAACGAAAAACTCAACTTAGATAGAAATGACAGATATTGAAAAATGTTAAGGCAACATCCAAATTGCATGATGAAAAACTTCCGAATGGCTCGAATGTGAAGATGAAATATATGAACAGTATTTAAAGCACTGTATCAATGTATAAAATGAAATGACGGAATGAATGGTTGTCAGAAAAAGGAACATCCCAACATACACATTAGATAAGCAAAGTATTAAGAAACATAAAAGATTCATTAGAAATAAAGAAAGGGCTTCTAAACTGTTAGGTAATATCAATTCTCCTATATGGCAGTGAATGCTGGACAATCCCCTTGCAGATAAAGTTAAAATTTCAGGTAACAAAAATGTCGTTCTACAGAAGGCTGCTTAGAATAACATGAACTGAACACGTGAGCAATGAAGATGTTTAGGAAAACGGCAAGAAAAAAAGGACCTATACTTAAGAGAAAAAAGTGTTGAAATATCTAGAGCACCTAATGAGGAAATCCAGTTTGGATAATTAGATAATCATAGAACAGTTTGAAAGCAGGCGGAACAGGGGGAAATAATGCATACCTAACCGGCTTGAGTAAGTGAATGATGAAACAGGTTTCAGGAGAGATAAGAAAAAGACAATTTATTAAGACCTAAAAAGAACAGAAAACTATGGAGAGCCACGATCACCAACGTCCTGAATGGTCACGGCCAACAAAATCCCTAGTGAGATAAGTTTATATGTAAACTGTCCCGAATTAAACGTGTACACAAAATCCTATATGCTTACAGAGTGCTTATTAATTCGGGTTAATTTGGCACAAAGCCCTAATTAAAAGACACCTTTGATGATATATATATCTGAAGAAAATTTAGTAGCTCAGTGAAATAGAAGAGAATGAGTTCTGATACAGTCATGTGCTCCTTATCTCTCTCTCTCTCTCTCTTTCTCTCTCTCACTATATATAAAGAGAGCAATATTTGTGTATGTTTTTGTGTATGTTTTTGTGTGTATTCATGTGTTTAAGAATCGAAAAGACTATAAAAGAGGAACAAGTGAAAACATTTTGGTTCTTTTTACAGCTGAGCAGCTGGATTTGGCACAACGCACAAATTCGTGGGCGTTTTCGCGGTAAGCCGTTTTCAAAATTGTCCCCTCATTTATGAGCCTAGTATTTTAAAGCTTATCTTGGCTTGAAAGAATAGCACAAACATAAACACAATATATTAATCAATTGTCCTAAACGAACAATCAATTAAGAGAATTAATTATCATAGAGATTAATTTATTAAACTCAGCTTAATATGCTACAAAGAAAAACATTTTAACTGTTTGATCTTCTGATATGGAAAATATCGTTTGTAAATTCCGAATTACATTTACATTTTTGTAACAGTTTCATGTTTATAAATTTCGAATTTTGATGTTACGAATTTTTCAGATGAAAGGAATTCCCTTTGAGAAAGTTCCCATCCAACTCATTTAAGAATCTCCGTAAATAACCGAGCATTTCAATTTCACATCCTTATCTTTAATATGAAATTAGGGAATGCAATTGCGAGAAATGTCTTATTTGCAAATCAACCATCATTACAGCAACGGACTCAACATGAAAAAACAAAGGATTACGTGTTTTCACTTTTTTCACATTTTCAAATATTGCTTGTATTTTGCAAATATTAGAAAATACTAGGCTACGACATTTTATCATTATTTCTCAGATTCGTATAAACCTTTGATATTTATGCACCAAATATCAACATACATACAAGCCACATGAATATTTAGATATAGTATTGTATCATTAATTTAAACTTATAAAGCAAAATGGACTGAGTTATTAAGACATTTCTTTCTTGTTTTCTGCTAAAGAACACAAATCTTGATCTGAGTTTGACATTTAGTATATTTTTTCTTCGAAATGACGCGTAAAGTACTCAAAATGTAACATAAAGAGCTTAGAGAAAGATTTAAACTTCTTAACAAAAGACTACTTGTGATGATAATGTATCTTTATTGAGAACCTTGTGAAAAACAAAACGATTTATGAAAACAATGTCCCTGTGGGTTCTTGACTTATCAAGATAATTTGTAATCGAATTTTCTTATCTCCTGACTATGATTAAACTATAATTGTTCATCTTCGTTCCAAAGAAAATGTTGTCGATACAAAAATATTAAAAAAAGTAAACTAATGCCTATTCCGAGAAAAAATGTTTTTGTTACAGGGAATGGACAGAATATGACAACAAAGTTGACATTCATAATTTAAAATATATATATATATATATATATATATATATATATATATATTGAAATTCTGTCCGTCTCCTCTCTCTCTCTCTCTCTCTCTATATATATATATATATATATATATATATATATATATATATATATATATATATATATATATGTGTGAAAATGTGTGTATATAAATATGTATAAATAAATATAAATATGTTTGTCTGACGATCGCAAAAGCGTGAAACCCAGTGTCACAAACTCACATCAATCCAACCAAATATATATATATATATATATATATATATATATATATATATATATATATATATATATATATATATATATATATAATAATAATTTTGATACCACAAAACAAATATAATGATTTAAAGAAAATGAATTTCTTTTTGTATGATCATTTTTTTTTTTTTTTTTTTTTTTAGGACCTAGGTACCTTTCGGCCAACGCTTCATCAGGGTCTTTCGTTGGCAAATGATTTTAAACAAACAATGAAAATGAAAAGAACGCTAAAATGGTATGGTTGGAACACGTCTAAAATTTTACGAAGATAAATTTACGATTAAAATAAATGCGTAAATAATGAATTAATAATAATGAACCAACCTGAGCAGTAAGATAGAAAAATAAGTTGCTCATATATCAAAAAATAAATTTAGCGATCGTGAAAAATTCCCTTTTGTTTAGAAAGCGATGGTTTAAATAATTTGAGACCGATGGCTTCCAAAATAGACAGATGATATTTGGACCTGCCTACGCATATAATTGAAAACGAGTCCATTGTGAAACGTTTTGAGCATGACTCATTTTCTAATAGGTGTTGCCCGATCGCCGAATCGTGAGCTGATTGCGAAACACGAATGCGATTATCTAAATTTAATTTAATGTGTCTGGGTACATGTTGTCCGATTCTTGTTTCCAAACGAAGACATGTTCGCCCTATATATTCAGCTTCGCACTGACATTTAAATTTATATATAATCGAACTTTTATTATGATAGATGATATGCTCTATAGAAGTTTCCTGGGTCCTACCTCTATTCCTGAGCCCTTATTCTTAGAGTTCCTAACATTAGTAACAGAAGGAATAGAGTTTAGCTTTGAAAATATTATGTACTCCCAAGTAGACAGCGTTTCTATGGGTAGTCCTTTGGGTCCCTTTTTAGCCAACATCTTTGTTGGATATCATGAGAGCATTTTATTTGATCATACAAAAGAAATTCATTTTCTTTAAATCAATATATATATATATATATATATATATATATATATATATATATATATATATATATATATATATTGGCGTCCTGCTACGATTAGTGTATTAAAGGAAATAAAGACTAATCTGTTATCTCTCATAGTTAAAAAAATTGTTTTTACTTTTTCTTTTTTTCTTTCTTTCCTTCATTCTTACTTCTCGTATACTTGCGTGAAAACTGTCACTGTGAATCGATGTTCTTCCTCATACCATCTGCAGGACACCGACAGCATTTGGAGAGTGATTGTCTTTGATATCAAGCCTGTTGACACCATAGCAGAGTTAGAAATAATAAAATAAAAGATTTAACAGTTGGATTTAGGCAATCGAATGGATCGGAGGGCCAACTCCTTCACTAGTCTGACCATTGGGATAGAGAAGGCAGTAACTGAATGATATAATAGAATTAACCAATTTTGCACGAAGAAGGAGTTCCGGAGAACTACATCTATGAATTACGGATATATTCTCAACATATGAAAAGTTCTCGAACATTAAATTCGATCACTGTGGAAACATTTTTCTTAACAATGACTACCTGAAATCCAGCGAGAAGAATAATAAAATTACTCATAAATTCAAACATTCTATTTCTTCGAACTTGTCGATCAATTCAAGTCTTATGTGAATACAGGGAACTATTTGGTGCAATTCTGTCTGAAAAGATTAACATATTGAATCTGAAGTCATCTGTCATTTCTTTGTTCAGATCCTTCTGAGGTGCCAAGAGTGATGCGCACAAAATTTCCTCCAGGTGTTCTGGTATTGGGTGTTGTTAGCAATGGTATGTCACCACACTTTTTTCCGCAAGGTCTTAGAGTAAATGCTGCTGCTTACATTGAACTTTTCGAAATAGTTGTGAAGCCCTGAATTTGTAGTGAACAAAACAAGATCTAGATTTAAAATTCAAATGCTAAGCATTGACTCATTGATTTTGTTAGAAATTACAAAGACTCGAGTTTACAAACTTTGCTTAAGACACACATAATAACGAATCCAAAACAAAAATCGTCAAATTTCACAACTTGAAGCGAAATGTTTTTCGGACAATAGAAAACTAGGAAACATTTAAAAACAAAATTCAAATAATCTTCAATTCTAAGAAACAGATTCTTTTACGTCCATTTCGTGAGCCGACGCGAAGTTTGTTCGTCGTTCAATGGAAAGGCCCAAATCATATCCGGGAGTGAATTCCCAAATGAACTTTTCAAGCCCCACAAACAAAATAAAAGATGGGCAAGTTCGCCTGTGACCAGAGAAAGAAGGAGACGAGCGTATAACCACGTTCCTTGACAAACGTCAAGCGATCGTTATTATTATCTCTACCTTTCTCCCTCACCACTTTTATACTTGATAAACGAACGGAACATTTTAAGACTGAGCAATTACTTCAAAGACATTCATACCCTTCGATAACGCTCATACATACATATATATAAACATACGTTCCTGCCTACGTACACGTAAACTCATTCTTGCAAGACTACTACGAACATTTTGACGACCGTGCATCAACCAAAATATATTAATTTTATTTCTAGATACCTTAATTGATTTATATGTATATAAATTTGTTGTTTCACTTTACAATTTGATTTTCTTGTTTTATACCACTATTATGGTGGGCTATCTAACTAACAAGGCCAAATCAAACTAATCTGTTTCAACACTCATACACTTCACTATCACTGATAACCCACTATAGATTGTCAACATATACAACGGCCGGCCTTACATATTCCAGCAAGAATCATCTCCATCACACAAGACTCTACGAACACAAGAATGGATGGCTGACCATTTGTACGATGACATCACACCCAGCATTTGGCCTCCTAACTCTCCAGATCTCAATCCACTAGACTATTATGTGTGGAGCGTTGTTGAGAAGGAGGTTAATAAACAGCCTCATAATACCAAAGACTCTCTTAAAGCTGCAATAGTTCAAGTAATATCTGACATAAATAAGGACCAATTAATCAGAGCTTGCAGCCGATTTCAACCTCGTGGAGAGACAGTTATTGATGTTAGTGGTGGTTTTATTGAATAAAATTAAATATTATCTAAATTTCATGCTAACTTATATTCATTTGTTCAACAAGTTTTTTCCATTAAATTTGTCCTCAAATACCAACCGCACCCTGCATATATATATATATATATATATATATATATATATATATATATATATATATATATGGGCATTGAGTTCGATCTTTTGCTGTTTACTCCATACTTTGGTTCTTGTGCAACATTTAAGCTACGCTGAGTAAATCGCTATATATATATATTGTGGATTTCGGGATGAAATCCGGTCTCAAATTAATGACAAACGCAGGAATATAAATATAGCAAATAAAAGTATTGACGTAATAATACAATTGGTAATACGGTTAGTAGATCCAGAAATGCGGTTAGTAGCAATAATAATATATATACAGTCTGGGAAATTCAGTATCGAAGTATGACTTCCTTCTGAGTCTACGTGCACGCAACTGTGACTCCTACAAAGCAGTTACCTCACACTCTCACTCTCTCACTGTATCACCGTCACTTTGACTTCTGGGTATTCACCGGCAGCAGTACAAGTACACACTAGGCGAGTCCACTTGTTTGAAAAAGAGGTGGACCACTTAATACCACCCTCCTTAGATCCCTTTTGGTGGGAGTTAGTATTTTTTTCTCTTATGGTCGATAGTCCGAGGTTCGGTACATTTTCTCTTCCTGTTTGACCTTCACATTTCTGTGTCTTCCTGTGGTCTTTGGATCAAACGCTTCGAAGACTGCATCCATAAAATCGTCGTTTTCTGCTTGTGACGAGCTTGGCTCCTCAACCTGCCTTTTTTGTAATTGGCCAATATGTTTTCTATGTGAAAACCTCTCGACTGTATTTCCTAATCTGTTAATTATTGTGCCAGGCTCCCAGTAAGCCATATTGTTTCTAAACATCCTAAAGTACACCCGTTCTCCTGGTTTAAATGATCTCTTGGGTACAATAGGTGTATACTGGTTTATGCTCTTGTTTGGCAATAATTTGTCAAACACAGACCTTATTCTCCGAGCAAACATCAATTTCGCTGGTGAAAGACCCGGTGGCATGTTCACGTTAGGTGTTATTCTGTACACTTGGAGGAACTGTTGTATCGCTTTTATCGTCGGTACATCCTCGGCTTTTTTTTAACTCTTATTTTAGTGTGTCAACGAATCTTTCAGCTTGTCCATTCGTCCTCGAGTGGTACGGAGCTATCTTGATATGCTTTACTTGATATGTCTCAAAAAATTATTTGAAGTCACTGGAGGTAAATTGTGTGCCGTTATCGCTTACCCAAAAAATCCGCGAGGCCAAATCTCGCGAATAGTTCGTGTAAACAGTTTATGGTATTTTCTGTGGTCGGGTGTTTAAATCTGGCAACCTCTGGCCATTTACTGAAACTATCTACTGTTATTAAATAGAAGTAACCCTCAATGGGTCCTGCGTAATCCACGTGGATTCTGGATCACGGTCTGTCGACTTTAGGCCATGGCTTCTGTATAGAGGGTGGTGCTTTCGCCGCAGCAGCACAACCTTTGCAACTTTCCACCCTTTACGCAATATCATCGTCCATGTTCGGCCAGTAGACAAAACTTCTCATAAGTGATTTTATCCGTTTTTTTCCGAGATGTCCTAAGTGAAAATCTTTCAAGATCCGTCTTCGTAGCGACTTCGGTATTACTACTCTCTCGTTATACAATAATATGTTGTCACAGATTGAGAAACTGTCTGCTAAATTCCTCACCTTTTCTTCTATTTTTTCTTGGTATCCTGAATAAATTCGTCTCTTTCTGCTTCTCGTCTTATCTCTAGCAGCGTTACAGGTAGTTCCTTTATTGTATTGCATAATACCTTACTGACTTCATCTTCACCTCGTAATGCCGCAATTACCGAATCTTCTAACGGTTCGCCTTTCGCAGGTATTAATCGCGATAATCCATCAGCATGTCCTATTTTTTTTATGGTAAGAACTCAAGTTTGAAATTGTAGTTTAGTAACACAGTTCCCCATCTTAAAAGTCTGTTCTCTGTATAGACTGGTAGACCTTTTTTTGAACCGAAAATCGTAATAAGTGGTTTGTGGTCCGTTTGGAGCATGAACTCTCTCCCATAAATATATCTGTGAAAACGAGTTACTGCAAAAATTATGCCCAATGCCTCCTTTTCGATCTGTGAATAGTTTCTCTCCGCCGGTAATAATGATCTAGATGCGTGTGCAACGGGTTTGTTGGTACCGTTCCGCATCTTGTGTAGAATACACGCACCTACCCCATGTGAGCTCCCGTCACTTGCAATAATGATTTCGTGTTCGAGATCGAAATGTGTCGATGCTAACTCCGAAGTTAATTTTTGTATTATTTCCTTAAATGCTTTTTTACAGTCCTCTGTCCAATTCCAATTATTCTCCTTTTTTAGTAACTCATTTAGTGGGGCCCTCAGTTTATGCATATTATCAATAAATTCGCCATAGTAGTTAGCTAGGCACAGGAAACTTTGTAGTTCTGCAACATTTTTTGGTTCAGGCATATTTTTAATTGCCGATGCCCTCTCTAACTCCGGTTTCCTGCCATTTTCATTTATTATCTGACCTAAGTATTTAATTTCATTTAGAAAAATATCACATTTTTCTCCTTTTACTTTGAACCCAAAGTCCTGAAGTCTTCTGCAAACTTCCTTTATGTGTGATGTGTGCTCTTCAACATTGTTGCTCTTAATTAGAATTTAATCCAGATAAGCGGTCGCGAAATTCTGGCCCGTGAGCATTGTGTCCATCGTTTGCTGAAAAATTGCTGGTGCAACTTTCACTCCGAATGGTAGTCTGTTGAATTTGTACAACCCTTTGTGCGTATTAATGCAAAGGATTTTCGTACTCTCTTCTTGTACTGGGATTTGTAGATAAACCTCACTAAGATCTATTTTTGAAAATATCTCACCGCCGTTGAGCTTTGTAAATATCTCCTCTGGGCTCGGTAGTGGGTAATGATGGTCTTTTATAGCCTTGTTAAGCCTCGTCGAAAAATCTGCGCATACGCGGATTTCTCCTGATTTCTTTTGTACATAAACTACCGGGGCTGCCCATTCACTAAACTCTATTTTTGAAAGAATCCCAGTTTGTTCAAGTCTCTACAATTCTTTGTCAATTTTTTCTATAGTAGCGAACGGTACGTTTCGCTTCTTTTTAAAAACTGGTTGGACGTTTTCTTTTAATTTAATTCTGGCCTCAAATTTGTTGCATCGTCCCAACCCGCTCGAAAATACATCAGGAAATTGGTTATATAATTCTTCCTTTAACTTTATAGCATCTGATGGTTCAGATGATTTTGCATCCAGTCGATACCTACTAGATTTTCAATATCTTTCATGATGTATATCTTAAGTTTTTTGCTTTCCCGTGAAATTCACGATTATTTCTTTTTCGAATTTTATTCGCTTGCCTGTAACCGACTTTGCAATTTTTTGTTTATGTAACATGGTTGGTCTGTTAAGTTTTCTCCATGTCTGTAGGTTAATTATGGTGAGGTCGGAACTTAAGATTTCATGTTCCACGTATTTCCTTGTGTTGGTATTGTCTTCGTTATGCATCCTAGTAGCTCTTATTTTACTAGTATCTTTTCTGTTCCTATTTTGGGATGCCTTGTGGCCCTTTTTTCCACACTCAAGACAGTTTTTATATCTAAAACAGCAATCCTTGTTCCAACTCCCCATCGATAACATGCTTATGGGGTGGGGGCTTATATTTGCTTCGATTTTCATCATAATTTGTCCTGTATGTTGTACTTTTTCTCTTATTATAGAATTTTTGTTTTCTTTCCGGGGATGGTGAGAATCTTTTTTCATTATTATAGAATTTTTGTTTTTTTCCGGGGTGGGTGAAGAACGTAGACTTTTGTTTAACTTACGTATATGAGATACAGCAGAATCCTCAATGTCCTTCGCGTCTTTATTTATACTTTGGCATCTCTGGCAATCTTCCGATAATTGTTGTAGTGTTACTCCAGGTTCATTTTGTAATATTGAAAGCATTCTTTTGCGCATTTCGTTATCTTTTGTTGAAACTAACCCTTGAACAAAGATGAGACATTTGAAATTGTCCGCTAATTTGAAGTCGTCGCAACGTTTATTTACGATTGCGGCAAACGTGGACTAATCCTAATTATCGCCCTTTACCAGGTTAAGGCATTTCACCTCCTGTGGAAGAGTGATGTTTTTGGACTAAAAGATCTTTTAGACACGTCACTGCTTCGTCAAATGTTAATTCGTTCGTCTTTTTTGGCAAGACATAATCCACGAACTTTGTATATTCTTCAGTTCCTAATTTTCTAAGCAATAGACGTAGCTTTTTTGCTTCTGTCCAGTTTTGCCAGTCGATGTTAAAGAGGTCTCCTTGTTTTCTGAAGTAATCTTCAAAATTTTTATCCTCATCTAGAGAATATTTGAAAATCTCTATGCTGCGTCTTGCGAAAAAAGGTTGCTTCTATTTCAATATATAATTGCTTGTTACTCGCTACTTTCAATATTAGTTCCTGGAGCTCTATTTGTCTTTCTTGATTTTCCTTCTGCAATTGTAGTAATTACTTTTGCCATTTTTCTTCCATTTTTTCTTGTAGTTGTAATTGTTGATCATTTTGGTATTTTATCAGTTCTACCAAAATACTTTTAAAATCTTCCATGATAACTCAATTTTCCGTATTTTAAATCCTCGTAACTCTTTTGTCGTCAATCTGTTGTGGACGACAAGGGCAAATTTTTTTGTTGTTTGTTCTTCCTGTGTGAGTTCAAATCGCTCGTCGACAATTTGTTGTGGACGAGGGGAGGATTTTTCTATTTCTTCTTCTCGTGTGACTTCGAATCGCACGTCGCCAATTTGTTGTGGACGACGAGGGAAAATCTTTTGTTGTTTATTCTTCCCGAGTGAGTTCGAATCGCTCGTCGCCAATTTGTTGTGGATTCCGGGATGAAATCCGGTCTCAAAAGAATGACAAACGCAGGAATGAAATATAGCAAATAAATGTATTGACGTAATAATACAATTGGTAATACGGTTAGTAGATCCAGAAATGCGGTTAGTAGCAATAATAATATATATACAGTCTGGGAAATTCAGTATCGAAGTATGACTTCCTTCTGAGTCTACGTGCTCGCAACTGTGACTCCTACAAAGCGGTTACCTCATACTCTCACTCTCTCACTGTATCACCGTCACTTTGACTTCCGGATATTCACCAGCAGCAGTACAAGTACACACTGGGCGAGTCCACTTGTATGAAAATGGGGTGGAACCCTTAACAATATATATGAAGAAATATAGTTTTAATGTGTGCTGTATTTATGGGGTAAAGTGCTAAATATCAGAGATAGAGCGTATGTAAATATAAATATAAAAGTGAACATTGAAGTCAACACTCAGATGTGACACGCTGTTCATGCTAAACGCAATCGTCAGGCCTATATATATATATATATATATATAGAACTACTATATCACACACAAAATATATATGGAACGTCAAAGATATAAACCAAAAGGTAACATCTCAAAACAGTCACATTTAAAGGACAATATAAACTTCCAAAGAAAAGATAAAATAAAAATAAATAAAATAAAAGAATTTACAGTAACAAACAACGGTCGACTGGGCCGTAAAATTGACAATCCTCATCAAGATTTCTCTAAATTTCTCTCTCACACACACATGCACACGCGTGCGTAAACGCACACACAAACACAAACACAAACACACAGATATATATATATATATATATATATATATATATATATATATATATATATATATATATATATATACACCAATAATACATATACAATTTGTTCCTTGCCGTTTGGTATAAATTTCATGACTTTATATGTGAGTGCTGGTCGTAATAAAACAGTGTACGATTTATAAGAGAACTAAGCTAAAATTTTACCGAGAATAAATGCACATTTTTTTCCTCATCGTTTAGTAAAACTCTTAGTTTTATACACGTAGCAATTGTCAGGCTCCTCGGATTGAAAACTTATTAATCAGTTTCACAGTAATTCCACTGAAATAATAATTTATGTCTGTTGATTACCTTTGTTTAATTCTCTATTTATTTATCTCCATTGAGTAAGTTAAAAGAAAAAAAAATAATTGAATATACAATGTTTTGACAATAAGAAAATGCAAACAAGCAACTATTTATAAGGCTGTATATGGTGTAAAGCTGTTAAATAAATAGAGAGAAATCCGTTTAAGAAGGAAAGAAATATATGGAATGAAAATTTGAAATTTCGTCATTGTTTTAAAATATTTACCTAAGGTGGTGAGTGTATAGACTTAAACAAAAACTGAATCCTAAATAATGAGGCAATCATTTACGATAGGAAACATTTAAACAGTAGTAATTTGATTTGATAAAATATTTTTACGTCCTCAAATGGACAAAGAAAATCTAATTATCGTGGTTGGAAAGTTTCAATTATGCTACACTCTTCAGGGCCCAGCACTTCACATCAACTATAAGCCACGTTTTCACCTACGGCAGCGATCCCAAAAATATAATTGATTTCGGATGCATAGTCTTATAAAAATATTCACAAAAATATTACAAAAATTATTCAATGTTTATAAAAGTATTTTTGAAGGAGATATTTTCAAGCAAGTAATAAATAAAAGCCAAATTCATTTTAAATATATATTTTACTTCTTAATATAAGAAATGTAAATTAATAAAAGAAAAGTTGAGGCAAAAAATTAAAAACAATTCAATTTGGAATGTGAAATTTTTCTTTCCTATCTTAAAATAACTGTTAACTAGATTCGTCGAAAGATTCTGAAACTTTAGTTCTGCATATCAGATTATAAATAGAAAAAAAAAACTTAAATTTGTTTCAATCAATGAAAAGAAAAGCTGGTTGGAAGGATAGAATGAGAGATTTCCTACTGACGATTCTCGTAACTTATTTTACTTTCAGAGCATTGGCATCGAAAACAAAATAGCATTTTCATTTGGTAGAAATACATTTTCGTTCAAAGCCCGTAAAGATGTATGAATAATTGAAGAATATTAAAAAAAATCTTGTCACTTTATTACTTTATTACTTTATTGCTTAATTTTTATCTACAAACACAAGGTGTTGACACTAATTTGAATTGACGCTCGCTAGACAAGAGATTCAAAATTAACGTCCTTAACCCTGAATTAATCTTCGTTTGAGGCTTAACTAATTAGAAAAAGAAAAAGTACCTCTTTTCATTTACTGCTCCAAAGATTATGCCAGAGATTATGCCATGGAAGCAACATCATTAATCAACTTGAAAGACAATGAAATCTTTCTAAAAAGACTAATACATTTTCAAACTTTACGAGTGCTAAACCACTTGAGTCGTTATACTCTTTCATAATTTATTAGTTCCTGAATTGACGTATATAGTTTATTGTTGTGTAGACACTAGTAAATCTGACATTTCGTTTGGTTGGTTTTCATTTTTGTATTTGTCAGACATGGAAATACATTTTCAGAACAATATATATGATACTAATGTGATAAATGAAAGGGATCACGAGGGCTCTGTTATCTCGTTCAGTCATAAGCAGATTTATTATAACTATTTTTTCGTACTTTTATTTTCTATAGAATCTATGTAAATAGTTGTTTTAATCGTCTGAGAAATTGTTCTGACGCTTTTTTCAAATGTAATCTCTATATAAACACCTGATTCTAACGGTTCTTCGTAACTGACATTATTACCATTATTATATTGTTTATTTCAGCCAGCGAAACATATATCTATCTATCTATCTATTTATATATATATATATATATACATATTCAATATTTGGGCAGAAATCCCTCTTTTATTAAAGTTTCGTTAAAGCCAACGAATATCGAATAACGATTAAGCTTTTTATTTATTTTTACTTGTGTTCTTATAAGTGTTTGTTTTGTGGACACAAAGTGTGTAAAAAAACTGTTCAAAATCTCAGTATATCGGAGCTCTTTATTCATTATCAAGGAAAATATTTATTTTATTTTTAACTGAATGTTTGGGTTTTTATGTATATATCTGGATTTATAGGAATGTTTTATTTTTCAAATACGGTCATCACATTGTACCCGTGTTGATAGTTAATGTTATTGAGTGTTAGGTTTTATTTTTTTTATTATTAGTGCTTCCATTATTTTTAATCTTTTTCTACATGTCAATGATGTTATTAAAATTCTATTTTCTACAAGTATGTTGCAAATGGAGTTTGGGAGGTTTCAGTGTTCATCGCAGTTCATTAAAGTTCTTGGTTTCGAAGTGTATTTCTCATTTCTTCATACATTGAAGAAGTCACCATTTTATCTTCCTGGGTGTTATAGGATCTCTGTGTCTTATATTTCACTGGTGATAGTTTTCATAATATTTTCCCTTATTTTAATGATCTCATATATTATTTTCTATTCTTCAATGCTTATCTGTTATGAAATATGTTCCGAAACTGATAACTTCGATTAAAATATCATCTGCTTTGTTTTTGTTTATTTTGGTCAAGACCTATGTAACCTCAGATGGTGATACTGTCTATCCTTCTCTATTTTTATATATTTTAATTTTCTCTCCTCCGTTGTCATGGAAGAGTTTTCCAATGGATTCGGCCCATCTTTGTAGTATCTTTTATGCATCCATTTTATGCATCCCGCTTGTCATATCTATGTTATCTAATAATTTTACATTTTTGTACTCGTTGAGTCATTCATCTTTTGTTTGCTTGCATTTATTTTTAATGCTATTCCTCTGCGTTATCTGCTGTCTCATATTCATTTGCACGAAAATTGCATCAGTCCGTATCCGTTTTAAGATATCTTCATTCCCTTAGTCGTTTTCACTAATATTTCCCTAAAGGTTTTTCAGTTTGGGATACCGACCTCTTCTACTGTTCGGTACTGCTCAAAGATAATACTATCTCTCTTCCGAGACTTGCTTATAGTTTGCTTTTGCATAAATAAAAATCGACAAAAACAACCCATGCAAGTTATGCAAGTTTTCCTTTTAAAAGATACTAATATTGCAGTTAGTTTCTTGTCAGATTAAGAGCTCATCAAGAGTGATGGTCCATAAATTAACCTTGCTGATTATCCGATAAGATTTTGACTCGTGTACACCTACTATTATTAATCTAAGACAGGTTTACACTTAACTTTGCAAATAAATGATCCTATTTGCTGATTGAGATGATGGCGTATTTCTCTGCGGCTATGTAGTCGCTAACCTAGCCCAAGTTAACACTAAAATTATTTCCGCTGATTTGAAAATTACCTCAACATTTAATCACTTAGATAATACAGTTCAATCTGCTTATTCTACATTTCTTATTGTTTCGTCCCGATTTGACCTCGTCTCGGTTTCAAAAGATATACAATAAAACTTGTGCTGCCACTTTTGTCAGGGACAACTGACAACATGATTATCTACATCCTGGTGCTCATCATGATATCACAAGCCTGGTGCGAATTTGGAAATTTTCAAGAAATTCTGTTGGAAAAGGATTAGTTGCGAAATATCATCTCTATCATGTATTTGGAAAAGAAATCTGTTTTTAGTTTCGAACAAAATATTTTTGATACGCAAACGAAAAAAAAATAGTTTCAGGCATACAAAAATGTATTTGCTGATAATAGAAGAATAACATTACATAAAAATAGATGACCAATATAGTTGACCATACATGGATGTCTTAGGATTTCACATTTTGTTGTGATTCGTCAACTTAAAAAGAAGAAAACAGAACTGTTGCCAGGTTTGACAAATTCATCGTTGAATTTCGTATCTCTCCTCATTTCCAAACTGGTTTCAAACATATGTAACAATCCTTAACATTTAACTTAGTGCCTATTGCGTCTTTCATATTCTAGGTATGTAAGAAGATATATATATATATAGAGAGAGATAATATTAGTGGAAAATATACATACATATGCAAAATATATAAATATATTAATAATAAATTATGACCATGGAATATTAGTGTTTAAGCCTTTTTATCATATATATATATATATATATATATATATATATATATATATATATATATATAGATAGATAGATAGAGAGAGAGAGAGAGAGAGAGAAATGGAGATGTCGAGGGAAGCAGTCTTCTTCCGTATGTTTACCAATGAAAGCACTTTTTAAGAATAAATTAGTTACCTCCAATTAATCACCAAAAAAATCAGTATAGCATAATGACAAAAGGGCCCAAACTTAAAAAAAAACAAAGTTTCATCGTTAAAATATTTATGTCATTATTAAGAGGAAGAACAAAGTGTATTTAAATATTTAAAAAAAATTTTTCCTTTTTTCTAACATATTCTTAATTTGTATAGACTATCTCTTTTTTTTGTTAACTTTGTAATACTTGTGGTAATGGCAATTTTAGCGTAGCAGATTCAGGGGGAAATCCATTTATTTAGAAATTCTTGCAAAAATCAAATAATTGTCTGATTTTAATGACATTTTCAGGACTTATTCAAAAATGAATGTATTTATTTTTGAAAGTTTTATTTTTAGAAGATTTGGTAAAAATCTTTTTTTAGATCTGTTACCCACCCACTAAATTAATTTTATGAAATTTCTTACAATTTCAAACAGTTCGCAAATTGTTTTATATTACTTATAAGCAGGGTTCTTTGGAGAAATTAAATCATCAATTTTTTTCACAACTAATGCCAACTTTTTAAAAATCTGCTCCAAATCGTAAAATAAAAACTGCAATAAAATATCTAATTATCAAATGAGATAGGCTTTTATTTGCTTTTATACATAATATACATTAAGGATATTATTATCTGAAGAAGAAAATTCGATCAATAAAGAATTTTTACAAGAAATGTTTGCATTTTTCTTTTAGTTCTTTTCATTTTTCTTTAATTTTAAAATATTTTAAAATTCTTCTAAGCAGAGTGCGGGGTGAAATTAAGACTGTATTTACTAAGCGAAAATTAAAAACTTAATACAAATAATGCTACAAAAACCTTTTACCATAATTAAAAATATTTTTTTGTGCATTAAAATGTTAAATTTTTTTATAGTATATCTCATTATGGTTAAAAGGTCATGTGTTTCAAAGCTTGTATCCTCCTTGGGGAAAGTCCCTTGACATGTAAATGTCTTATCTCACTCTCAGTTATTAAATTAAAAATTAAATTGAGATAATAAAATGATCTCATTTATCAATTTAAACAATTAATAACTCAGTGAGATATTTTAATTATCAATATAATGATAATTTTATTAGTTATTACCTCAGTTATTAAATTAAAAATGTAATAACTTAATGTAATATTAATAATTAATAAAATTATTTATAATTATCTTAGATATTAAATAATGAAAGAGACAGAGGTAAGAAATTTGTATAGAATTTTAAATTATTATAAGAAACAAAAAAAATGCCGTTATGTCACTTTTGATGCACCGTACTAAACCTGTCAACACATTCCGCCATCAAGTTATCGATGGAGACATGAAAATAACAAGACCCGGATGTCAAGAAATGTTTGTCTAGAAAATTTTATGCTATAAGTAAGTGATATTTGTTACAGAACAGATTAATTTAACTTTAAATTTGCTAATTTTACGAAAGTAACGATTCAGAAATGTATATCTTATTTTAGCGGGATTTTAAAAACCGAAAAATAAGTTCGTTTACATTTCTCTAAAAAAAGTTAAACATGGCCGTTTTGATTGGTTTCTCGGAAGCATCGATTAAAATCATTCAAATTTATATTTGAAATTCTCCACGGTATTTTTTTCTGGAATTAGAAAATTTAATCCTTTAGCTTTCAATTGAAGCGGTTGGAAAGCTTCGAAAAGGATTTTTCATTTATGAAAAATACATTTATAATTTAGGTATACGAATTTTTGGAGGTACCGAGAATAAATGATTCGCTTTATTTCTCTTACATTTCTTTTCTGTGTGAAGAGAAAATAATTTCTGGAAATATTATCTATAATCGTTCACTTACTGGTTAAATGTTATCTAATTCAATGCGTACTGTTTATATTTGGATCCCGCGAGAATATAAAGGACTTTCTGTTAGCTATGCAAATGTTCACTTTAGGCTAATATACTGAGATTAGAAGCAATTATTTAATTTTTAGTTCAGGCAAGAACAAATTATCTGGGTAAATCCTAAAAATATCTGAATAGAGGTTTGTGCTAAGAGTCATGAAAATGTGGTTACAGTAACATCAATTAGCATATCTTCTGCATACCCTTTACAACTGACTTCTGAAACATTTCACAGTTTCTCTTGTGGGTGAAACTCTTATTTTGGAAAGAGTATAGCTGGTAACGCGTATCCGAGGATACACATCTACTAGGGCGGCTAGCCAATCCCTATTACAAACTCAGGTGCATTTTGGGATTATTCAGCACCCACAGAGTCCATCTATGCTGAGCAGACCATAGTTAGACTTTCTGGGAATGAGCGTGTAATCTATCGTGATCAACAATTTGAACAAGGTCAACAATTTGAACACAGCCAACACGCCCCACCACTTTCCAAAAGTGCCTCACACTGGGATCAAACCCGATAACATTGGGAATCCTCTTTCCTGGCAAATCGACTATGATGAGATTCTAACCCGGTCAGAATGCAAGTTCTAACCATCTTGGAAAGAGTGGGATTAAGGAATATTTCAATGTAGTGTTTTCCTCATTAATATATATATATATATATATATATATATATATATATATATTTCTCTCCCCTCTCTATATATATATATATTTAATATGGATATATATATATATATATATATATATATATATATATATATATATATATATATTCCCTAACTGACTCGTTTGATGCACAACGTAATCTTAAGGTACTGAATATGGACTGACCGTTATTTTATTTTATTTTTTTAATATACTTAGTTGTTACAACGCTGGCGCAGTTATATATTATTCTGAGATAACAGTTTTTTCTTAATTCTATATATTATATTTGGCAATTAAAATAAGTCGGATTATATATTATTAAATGGTATTATATATATATTAAAATAAGTGGGATTTATATATGTATGTGAGAAAAATATACTTAAAAAATTGTAAACAATTCTCATTTTTGAGTTATGGCTATTCATTAATAATTTTAAAAAATCAATTAAAGAGAGATTACTTGTTATTGAAAAAAACATTCGTTTATATTCAAAATAAATATTCATTTACATTTAAAATAAACCGTAATTTACATTAGAAATTAAAAATTATAAAATAATTTGGATCAACATATTTAAACACATTTATTTTTATACCAACATGAATTCCTCAATTCAATTCTTTTTGTTTAATAAGCTCGGATTATTTAAATGTTTTTTCTATATATATATATATATATATATATATATATATATATATATATATATATATATATATATATTAATAAATTGATTTTTAAAATATGGTTTTATAGCGGAAAAAAAGATATTTTAAATAAATTAATTTATAATATTAATGCTCTGTAAATTTACATTGAGCACTATTTTGTAAAAATAAAAATATCTATAAGAACACCGGATTATATATCTTAATGTTCTTTCTTTATATATATATATATATATACGAGAAGATAAGTTGTTGTTAAAGCATCTGATGTTTATGCATAGTCTGCTACCAGTCATTTTCACAGTTCTCAATCGATCTTTTTCTTCTTTCATCCATGTATGCTCTTCTTCATCTTCTACACCGTTTAATGAAATTGCTGATCTCATTTCTCTTTTCTCGTAGGCAATATTTTTGACTTGATAATATTTATTATTTTGAAATGTTCTCGATCGCCATTAATAGGAATTCAGTTTCTCAATTAAAACACTTCAAAAATAACCAGGTCCATGTCGTCTGATTGGTACACTTAGAGGATAGTTCATATCAGTTTATATTCACCAGTTTTAGTCACATTTATGCCGCCAGTAAGTTTCTTCTACTGAATCCTATTTCTGGGAGAGCGTATTATATATTCCTATACACTTTGCTTTATGTATGAATCAATGTCTTTTGTGTGAAATTCATTAAATCATGATCACTAAAAAGTGGGGTTTTTAATTCTTTATATTTTGACATAATTGATATCGGTCACTTCACATATCAGCGCCGATATGATTGTGCTCTCTTCTGCTAATGTTGTTTTTATTTTGTGCAATTCGTTCGAATGAATATTTCAAACTGATTCTATTTTCATTTCCAGTGTCCTTTTTTGAAATTAATTCTGTGTCATTTCGACCAAAGTTTTGCTTCTTGTTTCTCTTTCCTTGTATTATTCATGGGGTTATTTTTCTTTTCAATGTTGCTTCTAATTATAAATGAAGAGAGAAAACGCCCGCTTCATTATTACTGGTAGAATCAATAAAAGTTGTTGCCATTTTTCTTACCAATGTCAAGATTGTCATCATCCTCATTATTATAATCGTCAATATCATCATATGTGTTTTTAAATTTGTAATAATTATTGCAAAAAGAACTGTTTTCATTAAGGATAATTATCTTTTCGCATTTATTCCTTGTGTTTTTTTTATAATTTTCCTCTTTCTGTTCCTGCTAATAAATCCCATTTTGCTAGGCGACAAATTACTGATCATCATAATACGCATCGAAATATTTTTGGCACGAAAGGCGAGAAATTAATTGATTAAATTGATTTTGCCAAATCAAAATGTTAGTTCACGCTAGGATTACAAGGCAAATTAACCTCCTCTATAAACTTTATTAATTCTTTCAAAGTCGCTCATACATTTAAGGATTTGATTTGACAGTAAGACCAGTAGAATGATGTCTGATGATTTAAAGGTCAAATTTCAAATCGTGAGTTTAAATGATTTTTTGTGACACAATCAATTAGGGAAATGTTAAAAATAATCAAGATTAACATAATCCTTTTTCATTTAAACGAGTTCTAAATAAGACATTGACTAAAAGTAAGTGAATCTGGCGCAAGGCTGAAATGTTGGAACTGCATATAAACATTGACGTAAACTGTCAATAGGCTGATACAGATTTGTTTAATCATTAACCACCTACGATAGCCTTTTTCTCCTATGGGCCGTTTCTCTTCAGAAACTGGACGATCATGAAACCTCAATATTTCCTATACTTTGTATATCTTAATAATGATTGATTTTTACTGTCCGTTTCCATCCTGTTTCTGCTTTCCATTTACAAAACACTATAGGTAGGTTACTTGTTGCTTTCCACGGTCCTTCGGGCCTTCGAAATGCCGTGGGGGTGGGGAAGGGCGTCAAATAATCCATGTCTTCTTTCTTATTGTGTCCACAACAATTCAACTGTCTCATTATGATTTTATGTATAATTACCTGTTTGATTTCATTTTACTTAAAACTTCCTCGATGATTACACGCATCGCCTAACGCAATTTCACATCTGTGTTGCCTGAAATCTTCACTTCATCTGTGAGGAAATTGTCCCGCATTCATATGGGAGGACGGGCGAACATGCTTATTCTAGTCCTCAAAAAATATTTCTATTTCTGTACATTTGGCTTGTTCATTCTAGTCTATTCATATCTATCTCAGTTTGTTCATTTCTATCTATCTGTATATCTATCTATGTCTCTCTCTCTCTGTCTCTCTCTCTCTCTTTATATATATATATATATATATATATATATATATATATATATATATGTGTGTGTGTGTGTGTGTGTGTGTGTGTATCTATCTATCTATCTATCTATCTATCTATCTATCTATCTATCTATCTATCTATCTATCTAATTATTTATCTATTTTCCGGGTTTGTTCATATCGTGAAATTTCGGAACGTTTATTTGAAAGGAAATATTCAAGAAAAATACATTTGACATTTTATAAAAATAAATTTCGATTATCCAGCTTTCAATATATTTGTAAATGTAAACTTCAAACAGGAAAATAATGGTTTGTGTTTTTGCATTAAATGAATGTAGAAATATACCAATAATAATGATTTCATCTATGTCGTTTTTGGTAATCTTATAAATATTTTATGGATTTCTGCTTCAATAACTTCATCCGTTTTAAATCTTGTGGAATTTTAAATAAAAATATTTATGTCAAACAGAAAAATATTAAACCATGGCTGCAATTATCATCATTTATTTGTAAAAGACAGCCTCAAATTTGACGAATAGTTTAAAATTCTATGAAAGTGCAGAGATTAGACAAAGTGACGCCTTTTGCTCTTTTCTCATTATTTTCCTCATCAGGATTTTATTTTTCCAAATGAACAAGATTAAGAAGCAGCAAGTATTCAGTTGATTAGAAACATTTTCCGTTTGTTGGAATGATTGCTGAAATGTGTTGATTACATATTCTGTCTCCATGGAAATATGACGGGGCAATAATTCCAAATCATTTTTGGTGTGTCTTGGTGAGCGAAATGGCGTGTATTTATATATAGAGAGACTGCGGTGACTTTTAACTAGGAAGTTCTTGATATTAATTTAGATTTAGAAATCTGTGTTTATCAACGATAATTGACATGTGTTTGTATATTAAAGAAAAAACAAAAAATGAATGATGACAAACGGGTATGTCGAATTGGAATATTGGAACATATGGAATAAGATATACATTTTTATTTGCCGGTAGAAAACTCGTGTCATATGATGAAGGTTTTCAACGGATAAAAAGATGGAAAGAGAATGTCAAATGAAAAATATCACTGAGAAAAAACAATCATTTTGTAACTGATGTGTTGCAAAAAAACAGAAGATTCTTCTTCATTTTCAGACATTTTGCCAGTAACAATAATTTACATTTTCTTTCTTTTGTCATAGTTATCATCATTGACATCAGTTCCCTGGACATTTTCCATCACGAAGTATCGCCATCGATTTTTGTCTTACAAGGAATAAACAAAATAACAACTAAAACTGAAGGAATAAAAATAATAAGTAAAAAATAGGCAAATATTGGTTTTAAAACTACACAAATTGCATATTCATACGCAAGAAAACACACACACACACACACACACACACACACACACACACATATATATATATATATATATATATATATATATATATATGTTTTAGGTTAGCGAAAATGAGATGAATATAAACGTAGAAATAATATAAGCTGTTTTGCATACATACATGCATATAGATACACTATATATATATATATATATATATATATATATATATATATATATATATATATATATATATATATAAAGGCTCAAACACTAATATTCCATGGTTATAATTTATTACAATGTACCTACAAATCTCTGATAAATTGGATCGTGATTACGATTCTAATGTGATAAATTATAACCATGGAATATTAGTGTTTGAGCCTTTTATATTATATTCTTACTCTGTCCAGGACATTGGGTTCTACCTGGAATCTATCTTCTTGGGAATTTATATATTTTTATAAATGATTTTAATTTTTTAATTTTTTATTTTTCTTATTGTTCAAAATATATATATATATATATATATATATATATATATATAATTGACCACTAATATTATCAGTCTCTCTCTTTCTTTCTTTCTTTCTCTCTCTCTCTCTCTCTCTCTCTCTCTCTCTCTCTATATATATATATATATATATATATATATATATATATATATATATATCAGTGGCGACGGCGGGTTTGGAATTTTGGGGCTCAGTCGATGTGAGTCAACATTCAAGTGCATCATTTCAAAGCAACAAAATCTTTTGTTGTGTGTCGTCTCCATTCTTGATACAAAATTTATTGTATTAACTTCGTATCTCAAAATATTGACCGAAATAAATTTCGACACTATTCATAAATAAGAAAGAAAGAAAGAAGAAAGAAAGAAAAAGGCAAAGAATGAAAGAAAGCAAAAAAGAATAAAAGAAAGTTAATGTAGTTGTGTTATGTAAATCGGAATCCTATCAAACTGGCACAATTATTAGGTTTATGTACGCGCCCACATACCCACGTACACTGACCCACACACAATGTTCCTGACTTTAAAAAAGGAAGACACCTATATCCCTACTCTTATCTTCTTTTTTCTTTTTATGTGTCGTGTCCTTTCAGGACGTAGGCGATCATGGGTCTCATCCACTTGCTTAAGTCAGCTAGACATATCAATTTTTACTTTCTCTTTCCCTCTATTCGATCTGTGAGTATCAGTTTCTCCAGGCCCTCCTTTTTCATTACGTGTCCCAGAAAATTCAGCTGCTCTACCTGATGTTATAAGCCTTCTCCTTGTTTTCATTCTCTCTAAGACCTCATAGTTGCTCACACATTTGGTCCATGATATCCTCGGCAACCTTCTGTAGAACCACATCTCCATGCCTCGAGTCTCTTCTTCATCTTTGAGGAGACGTCCATCATTCGCTGGCGTAAAGGAGGACAGATATCACGTAACAGCTCAGCACTCATTTCTTTGTCGCCAAAGAAATCCTCCTGTCTCTGCCCAGTTTTTGGTATGCGTCATGGAAAATAAAGCATAATATATTTTTTTCTAAAAGAAAAAAACACATTACAACCAAAAACGTTTGCGGCACCTCTCTTCTCTTTAATATACATACTTTTCTCTCGCTGGAACCACTACAACCTCTTTCTTTTATATATATATATATATATATATATATATATATATATATATATATATATATATATCCATAAATATGTGACCAACGTAAATATTATTTAATCGATTGGAGATACAATCTCCCAAAGGGTAATTGAATTTGTAATTATAAACAAGATGAAAATATACTAAAAAAACTATTAAATACTAATATAATTACTACAGATCCTAGCAAACAAATTAGGTTAATCATATACTACACTGAATCTGGTATTTCCAACTTAACTATTAGTAATGATTCTTCCCCACTCCCCGTTAGCGATTTGCAGAAAACCAACGTAGTTTACAAATTCATTTTTAGAGGTACTAGAAGCTTACTTACCACTGATGTTGTTGTCAGTCGTAAGGTAGCTTATAGTCCCACATGTTTGATGTGTTATTTAATAGACAGAAGGTATATTTGAATAGATTTTATAAATCTCAAATAGTGATGGCCATAACATTAGATTGTTCCCAAAATTACTTAAGAAACAATTCGCTTAGTTAAAATGGTTTCTGACTCGCAAGATTAAAATGGCCGCCGAAAGAATGTCTGTTATTCTTGTCGGGACTTCTACAAATCTTTATCTTCTACTTTCAGTTTTATAACTAAAACGTAAACAACAGTCATTTTGAAAAGAATATTCGATATTATTTCTTCTTGTTATAAACGTTATTTTTAGGAATCGAAACTGATTCTCTTTATTTCATCAGCAAACCACTTTTTGAGGCTAAATGTGCAGGTTCGATTCCTGTCAGAAGTACAATCTTTCTTTAGTAAAACATCTCTATTTAGGCCGGTTGTTATTAAATTCAATGTTTACGAAAAAAAAAAAAAAAGGTAACTATCACTGCATCACAAATCCATTGACCCACTGAAAATAACGTTTATACCTATAAGAATCATTTCATTCAATCAATCGATCAATGAATGAATATATATATATATATATATATGCGTGTGTGTGTGTGTGTGTGTGTGTATGTGAGTGTGTATACGGGATTGTTTTTTGTAAAATTCAATAACTACAACGGATAGATTTTAAAATTGTTAAATAACTATAACACCGCGCGTTCCATCGTGCTTTAAAATCACTGTCACAACGGTCTTATCGCATTTACAATAAGTTTGTCTTTTGAATTTACCCTTGAAAAGTTGGAAAGTACATTAAAACAAAAAACTAGCAAAAAAAAATCCGTCGCTTTCTTTGATGAGAAACTGTTATTCAATGAAACATGTTTGAATGAAAATATGATGCCTAAATACATACACATGCATATAAAAAATATAAATGCACGCACACACACGTACACACACACACACACATACACACACACATATATATATATATAGAGAGAGAGAGAGAGAAAGAGAGAGAGATAGAGAGAGAAATAGAGAGAGAGAGAGAGTTAGAAAGATATATTAAATAAACATACAATATTTAATTTACAGATATTAGCAGAGATTGCAAACAAAAAATAAAGTGACAAGATGCTGTCAGTATATAAAAGAATATCGCTTCTATAATGCCATCAAAAACGTTGATTTTGTAAAAGAAAAACTACTTCTATGAACAGCAGGTGTATTTGTTAACCCAGTTTTATTTTACACATAACTTTAAAAAATGTCAATTCATATTTTATATCATGATCGTTATTTGTCACTGCCCAGGATGTTATGATACAATATTTTTGCTTAATTTTTTCCATTAAGAAATGCCGTAAAGTATTTAATAATTCAGGAAATGAAAAGTTTACACGTTTGCGTTATCTCAAAATCGGATATTGTAATTAAACGTATATATATATATGAAGTCAGGAATCATAAAATATGCAAGGCAATATATCGATTGATGAACTTGTACATTCAGTTGGCCAATCCTTCAACACCAATATTGCATAAGGGCTTAAACCCGTGTACATTGGCCTTGAGGACAGACAATCATTGTTATTGAAGCCTTTCTTGTTGACAGAAGCCATCTGCTATGAGTAGCTGCCAGAGTTTCCCGGAAGCAAAAGTCCGATGCGAAAGACTTGACAACGAAGACATAACTCATCTATCCATCAAGCTTAAGCTTATGAAATTCCTGTCCACACATTTCATGATACAAAAGCCCGTCGGAAATAGGAGCCAGTGTTCGAGCCAAGATAAATACCAGGATGAAAATTAGCTTTTCATGGCAAGTAGGCTTTATCTGATTTTTTAGTTGATAGGCTCATGACGTTTCATCTAACCTCTATTGTCTTCATTGACCGTGTGCAATAGAAAATTAAAATTAATTTTTTTTTGAATTTCTCCGTTCATAACTTTTAATTAATCTATTTGGGTTTTCAAAGAAAAGTAAAACAGATAATATCTGTTATATTTTTGAGATGAGGTATTTTAACTTGGAATTTCGAGCCGAACACTTTATTTTGTCTACAAGGCTAGTTTTTTAATTGCACATACCATGACTTTTTGGATGTCTCAGTTTCAACTAATTCCCTTTAGTAACTCAACTCTGCAAGTCCCCACCACCACTTCTGCTGTGGCTAGGTATTGAATTCACAACACTTTGGGTCAAGACACTTTGCGGATTACTCAACTAACGGTTTATCACCAGGTTCATTAGTCCTTGGGGATGCATGACACAATAGAAGTAGAACAATCCAGCCCCGTAGTCGAAGTACAGAGTTTGGTTCGAAATTTCAACGTATATCACCTGAAGAAGGTCGGAACGTACAACGATAGAAACCTCGTGAATATTGCAATAAAAATAAGAACAACAGTCCAAACGATGTAAATAGTGTAAATAAATAAAATAATGTTATGCAGATTTTACACTTGACTCGAAAAAGTATCGTTTGAATTAAAATATGTTACAAAACTGAAGCTTTTAGAAAATAAATTATAATTGTGGATGATTATTTCAGGGAGCATCTATTAGACATTTTAACCCTCATCAAGTGAACTGGGTCTTATCAAATAAATAAAAACAATCTTTAACTAATTAAACATAGTTAAATATATTTAATTTTTAATAAAAAAAAGTCTATATTTTACTAGTACAATGAGAATAAAATCTAAACAGACAGTAATTTCGAAATAATTTTGCTTATTTTTATATATCAAGTCATCCCATAAGTTCTGTCCGAATTTTGAATAAAGAAAACAAGTGACCAAATGTTACATTTAAGTACAGATTCTATCAACAATGTCTTTTCCCTGAATATCTATGACTTCCTTCCATCTATTAACAAGCTTACTAATTCCATTACTGTAAAATTCTTTTGGCTTTGATTCGAAAAACTCACGAATGTCAGTTTTAACCTCTTCCTGTGTTACAAAAGCTGTTTCTTCCAAATGATTCTGTAAGCTACGAAACAAATGGTAGTCTGAAGGAGCAAGATCGGGAGAATAAGGTGGATGAGGAATTTTCTCCCAACCAAGTTCTTTGATCTTTTGTGACGTGATTCTTGCTGTGTGGGGTCGCCCATTGTCCTGATGAAACATCACCTCTTTTCGATTCACTACAGCAGCTCTTTTTTTCCTCAAAGCTTGGTTCAAACGCTCTAATTGCTGACAGTATATTTGAGCATTAATTGTTGCATTAGGTGGTAAGTATTCAAAGTGGAATTTTCCTTGGCGATCCCACCAGATTGAAAGAAGAACCTTTTGCCCATGAAGTTCCCTTTTCGATTGTGACTGGGGTCCTTCCTCTTTACCAAGCCACTGTCTACGTCGTTTAACATTTCGATAAAAGATCCATTTTTCGTCGCCAGTCACAAGTCTATCCAAAAAAGGTGAACAAGTTGACGACAATGAGAGAATAGCATATGTCAACTCGGGATTTGAGGTTGCTTTCAGACAATTCATGAGGCACCCATTTTCCAAGTTTAGGAACTTTTCCAAATTGTTGAAGATGACGATGAACAGTTGTATGGTTTGAACTGAGAACCACTGCCAATTCCTCAACTGATAAAACAGGATTTTCTTCAAGGGCTGCTTCAAGAAGCCTTTCATGAAACTCAACTGGACGTCCGGTTCGATCTTCATCTTCAAGGGTGAAATCTCCACCTCTGAATTTTGCAAACCATCTTCTGCAAGTTTTTTCATTCACACATTCCTCTCCATAAACTGAGTGAATGTTTCTAGCCGCTTCGGCTGCTAAGTTTCCTTTTTATGAACTCAGAAAACATTATGTGCCTCAAATGATTCTTGGGTACTTCCATGCTAGCAGGGTTTTAATCAAACAAAATTTAATTTTATTGTTCCCTGAAATCAAATTTGATCAGTTTAAATGCATCTAAACATAAAAATAATGTTCAGCTCCATTAGACATTATAAAATACTCTTTAAATTTCGTTCATTTTAACAAAAAGTTAAAATTCGGACAGAACTTATGGGATGACCTGATAAATTCACGATATATTTGATCCAACTAAATCTGATAAAAAAAGAAAAATATTTACAAGTAATTGAATAAATTGTTTTCAAGGACAACTATGCGAAGCAGAAAAAGTAATTACTATTAACTAATACTACTGATTGCACAAACGAACTGCTAGATAGCATACTGCATAAAAACGGTGGTAATATAATAATTGTGAGTTCAACCCCAGAGCCGGAGAGTGCAAGCTTAGACTCAAGGAGTGCAGGAGGTTACATAACTGAGAAGTACTAAATAAAAAAAAAAAAACGAGATATCTGTAGACATTACAAGGGGGGGATTTACGCTGTTGATTATTTCAGTTCGAAATTCATTGAAGGTTAACCGGATCGATAAACACACGAAGGAAGTCGAAGGGGAAAACAGTCGAAGGAGAAAATAGTCGAAATACTGTGATAACAACAATAATAATTAGGACAACTGCTTGAATTCAAATAAACATAACTTCTCCTCCCAAAATGAACAGTTTTTCTTTGTAACGTCAATGTCTTAATCAATAAAAATGCACATCTTCCTTTCGCATATCTCAGAAAAAAGACATACTAAATTTGAAACTGGCATCATATTCAACATAGTAATCCAGAAAATCATTAAAAATTATTGTTTTATTTCGCTTGGCTCAATAGAACCAATCAGCATATTCTAGTTAGCTCCAAAAATATTACATATAACTAGTAAAATAAATTATTTATTTTATAGTGGATATTCTGACCATAGGCATTTTTGGTTGTTGCTCTTCCATAGAATAATGATGTTTGATTTTGTCATTGTTTATTGAGTTGGAACTGCTGTCCATTTTCCATAATGATACCAAATGTCTGACAAGATAAACATGGCTGTGTCTCTAGCTCAGCTGAATTGCACAGTTGAAAAGCATTAATTCCTTTCAATGGCGCCTTGATGATTTCCTCGTTTCTTTAGATGGCTATCTTCTTTATTTTCAACATTGAACTAAGTATATCTTTGATCGTGTATGGCTCAGCATCGCATGCAGATAATGCAAGTTTGAAATCGACATTTACTTCACTGCTATTCCTAACATTTACCATCTAACATTCTGATCATCTTCTTATGTCGTGTTACCAAAACTATCGTAGAAATTTGCTGTTATATTTAGTGTCATTCGAAAAAGTTCTTGTCATCAAATAACTTACTGGTTACAAACAATATTAGCAAAGGAGAACGATAAAAGAACAAGAATTAAGAAGACAGAAGATAACGATTGCCATTGCATTTAAATTTTTGAAGATCAAAGTTGACTGGGAAGCAAGAAGCCGGAAGTGATATCCACAAGCGCGAAGTTAGATAGAAGAAACTATTAACATATAAGTTATATTCTCTTGATTCAACATTCTTCGCCTTCAGTTGACAGATTATTTTTCTTATTTCCCCGATCGATTCTTCCTCTTCTCTCTCTTTTTCGTTATTTTCTTTTAAAAAAAAATCTCTTTTTCAATATCTCTAAACCCTGTTTACTTGTATTCATTTGCAGACATCACTTTCCAGAGCTTCTTTCAAACTTCCTTCTTTAACCTGTTTGAACTGTCGTGCACACTCTCTATTCTTCTATAGATTTCCTTATCAGTAATCATTAAAGAATTTTGAACGAAAATTTGGGGCATATATTTTTCATTGATCGTTGTCACGTTTATGATCATTCGTACGGAAATCAAATCTGATAAGTGTTACATTTTTCTTATGTTACCGTCCTGTTTGTTCCAATGACGTTATTAGAGATTGTCTGAAAGATGACGCGAAATAATGAGTTCTCAGAAACAATGCCAATGCTTTTAACGATAAGGAAACAGGTCGTGTGATTTTGGAATGATATTAAAGCTATTTGTAAATTGTAAGTGTCGTGTTGACGTATACTTTACGTCAGATTCTCCGTGTATTTCTTAGCGGTGCGATGCCTCATTGGCAAAGATGTTGATTTTTTTTTTTTATCTTTTATCCAATAATCATATCCATTCACTATAAGAGAACATTAACATACAACAAATCATACCATTTCGGAAATGTGTTGAGCTAGTCTTTCAGCTATAACAATTTTGCCATTAAGAAAAACTTCTTTCTTGCCGTTGAGTGCAGCATTAAAGACATGAAAAATAAACACCTCAGATCGTTTTACCTGCTCGTATAGCCTCCACATTGACATATACATTTAATACATGAGAGCATATATTTCTCTTGCAATATGTCGCTGGTCATTTATTTTTCGGTCACCTGTGATCATATATGTGTGTGTAGTAGCAATAGGAATTATACACTAGAAACAATGTTCTGTTGAATTTCAGTATGAAAAATAAATACTGTTTCAGTTTTAATTGATATACCTTAAAAAGGCAATATTTTCATCATTATCCATAAAATAATTCCATTGGCGAAATCTGGGACTCTGGCGCTTAAAATCCTTCAGTTTCGATGCAAAGAAACACACATTTTTTTTGTAAACTCTTCTCAATCAATAAATTACTTTCCATCCAATAAAATGTTACAGTGATGTGAAAAGGTGATAGATGAAACAAGACGAGGAGAGTAAAAAAGAGGAGATGAAACGTCTATCTTTTTTGCCATAATCTTTTTTTAACTTAATAGGTTAATATGTGACCTTGCATAGAGGTGTAAGTGAAAAACACCTTTGCGATCAAACTCATTATCTTTTTGTACAATGTTCTTCTCATTAATTATTTATTTTTTCTTCTTAGAATGCACTTCATCACGAATGACACCATTCATATCCTACCGAAGAAAAATAATAAAACTTTTATTTTGTGTGTAATAATCTGGGTTGTGGAGACGTATTTTACATTTCTGTGGGTGCTACACAGTATTATTCGAGGTGATTTTAGTTTGCTCTTCAATAATCAGCAATATGAGAAATTATTCAGATGACGATAGGTCTGTTGGTTCGGTTTGGGTAACTTTTTCCAGTTCATGCAGGTGTTTTTGATGGTCGTTTTTATCCTCAGGATTGAAAAACGTACTAGACGTTTAATTTGTTTTGAATTAGTCTATAACAACCGGTCTCTAGTCCTTACCTCATTCTTACTTCATCAAAATCAATGGGTTTTGGATGAAAAGAGAGCAGAATCCACTTGTAAGTCATTAATTGATGATATGAACCAATTTAAATAGGAAATGTATAAACGAAATAATTTTTAGACACTCTAACAACGTTGACGATCATGTGTGTTACGATATCGACATACAGATCTTTCCGTTATGCTACCAAAGGTAGTATAATAGTTTAAATGTATTAAATACACTGATATAACAAAAACATACAGTTTTTAATCTAATAAAATGACTAATGCTGTTATAATTGCAATCCAAACTGCATTATAATTACTACAGAAATGAAATGGTGATTGATTGTAAAGGGGCAACCTGTAAGGTGCACCCATTTTGATAAAGTACGTCATCTGTGTGTTCGTGTGTGTGCGTGTCTTCATGTTTGTACAATTTATTTATCACTATCGTAGATGAACGGACAAAATTAGCCTAGGAACAATTTGGGAACGTCATATTTAGTTTCTCAAAATGTCATAATTTATTTCTGTTTAAATTATACACCTTATTTTGTCAAATATTAAGAAACTGATGTTATCTATTTACTTATGGGGTTTACAAATATGCATGTAGGTTTTAGAACACACACACACACATAGACAAAGATTCAGCTCACATACACACACGCACTCAAAATAACGCACAATGACACGCACATAATGAACAAGCAGTTTATTTCCAAACACTATGCCCAACATTAATCTGTGTAAAAGCAGAACGACGTAAACTGGAAACATCGAGCGATAATGGCACAAGCTTAACTTAAGAGAAAGTCCCTCCGGTGGAAATATTTTACCAAAATTTTCCATATATATTTCCATGTAATTAAAAATGTTGGTCAAATGTATTGAATTTGGTGAGTTGTCACCAATTAAGAAGTCGTATTATCCATCAGATTTCATTCTAATCCCATCTCATACTTTTGACTTACAGGTAAAACAGGGAAAGAAAGTGCAGATTTACGTGTTCTCATACATGCCGATCAGCAAGAAAATGTTCAAATTTTCGTTCAACTCAGATACGTGAAATCTAAAATAAGCATGGATAAATAATTCCTTTCCAAAAGAAACTCCGATCAAAGACAAATTGATCACGTAGACAGAATTGCATCCAGATATGTGTATAAGGGCGAACACAAAATATAAAACGAAAACGGATTATTTAAAGTAAAGATGAAAAACGATACAGCCCACACACATACATACACAGACACACACACACATATATATATGAAGAAATATAATATTAAGGTGTGCTATATTTATGGGATAAAGTGTTCAATATCAGAGATAAAACTTATGTAAATATAAATATTAACGTGAACATGGAAGTCAAAACTCAGAGGCGACAGACTGTTTCATGCTAGACGCAATCGTCAGGCCGATTTTTAATTGAATCCTTTCATATTCACGGTCAAGATTTTTGGTGTCATTATTAAAGGAAGATAGAAATTTATCGTGTTGATATATATTATTTTATTTCGACATTAGCAACATCATCTGCATACAGCATTTCAAAAAGATATTTTACAAACTATATATGAAGTCAAATTTTCTTGATGCTCACTTTAGGTGTAAAAAGAAATGAAGATAATATATTTTGTGCTTTAAAATTGAATTCACAATGTCTCATGATCGTGTGATAAAGTACTATTGCCAAATTCTTCATGGCATTCGTAAAACCCAACATGTGTTTTTTTATATAGTTTGTTCCACAATAGATCTTTTAACTGCAGGATGGAAAACTCTGTTAATTTAGACGTTGGGTCAGTCGTTTTCAAATAGCGCCGAACTCAGTTGAAAAAATACGTTTGTTTATTATTATTACGTCGCATGGATTTTAGCAAAAACTGGAAGTCCGCTATATATCTGAAGTGATCGACTTCGTAGGAATCGAATTCATTTCCTGATTATCTGCCATATCAAATTTTTTTTTTGTTTTCTTGATATTTTTTCTCAACCAGTCATGAATATTTTAAAATTAACCCCTGTAATTAGAATCATTCTATGAATTTCAGTGTTAAGCAATTTTCCCTTGTGTCATGGCTTCATTTGAAATCGAAAAATATCTTTTTAGATTTGGGTAGGGACAAGGACAAAATGGATTTGCTTTAAAATAAAAGAAACAAATGTAAGAAAAGAAGAAACAAAACAAATTTGTAACAATTTCCAATTCAACACATGACGCAAAATGTTTTTAAAAAACAGCGTTTGAACACGAATAAAATTTCCATTAATTGTAATTGGAATCATTTACACAGAACTATAGGCCAAAAAAATTCGTTTTCCCTATTTTTAGAATCCAGTTTTAATTGTTACGCCCGTTTTCCTTTCTTATAAATGTTCGGTATTGCCACGGCGAAGTGGATATGCAGAAAAATGTGTAGTCATTTTTATTATGATTGTAGTTCTCATAAATATTGAATAAGGAAGCGTTTCTTTTGAAACCAAAATAAATGCATTCATATCTACGGGCGCTGAAAAGTGATTGTCGATTCCGACACACTTACCTAAACTGAAATATTGATTTGCGGAACTTTTCATCACACTCTTCTATAAAAAGTGTAGATTCATTTGAGTACAATATGGAGCTTATTTTATAGGAAATTATGCTGCAATTCAGCGAATCTTTTTATCAAAACGTGACTGTATCTTTGCAGATATGTATTTTATTTCTTGTTTTGAGACGAATAGCTGGGATGTCTTTTGATTGTAGAAATCATCGACATATTGCATTTAACATCCGAGGAATCTGTATTAAAGGGAAACCTTCCTATTCGTGGATAGATGTGCGGAAGTTTAGAAGGGCCGAAATGACCAGAAAAGAGACTCAAACCTTGTTTCAAATAAAGCATCTACTGTTCATGATTAGTTCTGAGATCTATTCAGACCATCAGGTATGGATATATATATATATATATATATATATATATATATATATATATATATATATATATATAGAGAGAGAGAGAGAGAGAGAGAGAGAGAATGGGGAAAACAAATATTTGTATGCATACAGATTTTTAATTTATTGTATTTCCAACTAATAAATGAATATACTTTTGATATAATTAACTGTACATAGATACATAATAACTACATATGCATAGAAAACAGAAAAAATGATTTAATAGAAATAAATCCTATTTATCCATTTTAATGTGTGAAAAAAGTATTCGTACAATACAAAAAAAGAATACATCATATTCATTTAATACTTTGTAGAATAGGCATTATTCACTTCTACAAGCAACCAACCTCTGATTTGCAAATTTTAGTTGGCATTTTGTTCCATTCTTCTTCGCATATGGTCTTCAGATGCAAGATGTTTTTGGCGTTCTCGATTGGATTTAGATTTTCAAATAACGCCACGAATTCTCGATGGGGTTTAAATCTTGGGACTGATTTTACCATGTCAGGATATTTACATTATTTTCAGCAAGCCATTTCTTCGTAGATTTTGGATTGTGTTTACGATCATTATCTTGTCGGAAGATACAATCAAGAGGAATTTCAAGATCTTCAACTGAAATCATCAAATTTTCTTCCAAAATATTTTGATATGCTGCGGCATTCATTCTACCATCTTTTACTGATATGTTGCCAATACATTTTGCAGAAAAACACATCCCCAAACGCTGATGCTGCCACCACCGAATTTTACTACTGGAATTGTGTTCTTTTGTTTGAAGTCATCGCTGTCTTTCCTCCATATTAGGGCAGGTTGATTTTCAAATTTTTTTGAATATCAAAAAGTATCACCCGAGGCAAGTTGGGTATTGGTATAATAAGTACTGACATCAAAAAGTAGATTTGTAACTTGCACCAATTTTTGAGCATTTAGCTTAAAAGATCGTCTAATATGAAGCACCAGAAAATCTTTGTTTTTCATACGTTTAGATATGAAATGGCTTAAAATATTTATAATTTAAATCCAGAAAAGTTTGTCAATTTATATTATTCAAATGAAATGAATACAATATATCAAAAAGTAGCAATTAAATTGTAATTATAAATCCCCACTCCATCCCAACAGCTCAGAGAACCTGCATTTTACCTCTTTAATTGAGATACGTCAGTAATAAAATTGCAATATATTGTAAAACTGCTATTTTTTCTGTTATTTCTCTAATTTTGTCCCACTCATTGATGACTCCAGAAGTTCATAATCAGTAAATTCCTCTGTGAATCCAGGCTCACATTTTGGGACAGGTCAATCAACTGAAACCAATGTATTGCATCAAAATTTATGTTTGATATTTTTTACCCTTTTTCTGGTTGGCTCTGCACTTCTGAAAAAATTAGAAAAAATTAAGTCAAAATAAAAAAAATAACCTTACATGTCTTAATGTTTATAATGAAATTAGGATAGTACTTTAAAATGAAACTATAAATCGATGAAATCATTTTAATCAATATTATGTGAATTAATTACCTAATGGCTAAAATTCTTTTTATAGCTTCTTCCCTCACTTACAGTTCATCTGATTTCAGCATTGCAAACAACATATTTTCTGGTAGGAGACCAAAATCATTATGTTGAATATTTTCAAATGCAATCTCCTGAATTTTAGGTGGTAATTCTTTAATTCTTTGCAACATATTGAAAATATACAATTGCTGGTTATGAAATTTATTGTCCCTTTTAATTTCAAACAAGCTAACTGCATACACTCCAACAATAAACTGGATAAAGCTGTGTAGTTTGAAAAATATGTTTTTAGGGTAAATGCCTCAAGTCCACAAACACATTAGTCTTGTGGCTAATGTCAACAATCTTGCTTGATTTAAGGGACAATTTTCCATGCAATTTTCTAGTGTTGACTTTCCTTAGTGAAATTCCTACTGCATACCCTAAAAGAAGTATCTGATCACTACTCAGATGAACTGTCTGTTTGATGCTAGAATATTGGCTATCTAGAGGACTAACTATGGGTACAAATTTGACCTGGGGCAAATTATGATAGTCATTTGCACACAATCTCCCAAGTGGACCAATGAATGATGTTGGACATTTTGTGTTGCCATCAATGTGCTGAAAAACAGCTCTGAAAAGAAGCTCATGTTTATGTAGAGAGCAACCAATGATGTGTAATTTTCTTTTTATTTGTTTCTCTATAACTGGAACTAGCCCAGCTTCACAGCCAGTATTTGTATGGGTGTTGTCCAGTAAAACAGCCTTTGGAGTATCAACACTGTTATACTCCTGCCAAAACACTAGCAACCTCCTTTGCTAGAACAGCACTAGTTACTCCAGTAGTAGTGATAACCCATCTCCTTTATGAATGTCAAATGGTGTTCTGTTCCCTTTGTTTTCTGTATTTTTTTTATTTCCATCTGCCTCCTCAATCTCTTTATATAGTAATGTATTTTTGTAATGTCTTCCGTCAACACCAATACAAATTATTTTTCTGCTTTATCAATGTCTTTTTGATGGGCATTTTGTTTTGTTCTTTCTTTTGCACGGACGATTTTAGATTTAACCAAAATTATGCCTTCAATATTAACATAGCCTTCAAATCTAAAAGAAAGGCTATTGCAAGGCTTGCTCCTAAGTTTGATGAACCATCACCGCTGATCAGCTCAGTAGCATACTGATGAATTTTAAAAGGCTGTAAACACCCTTGAAATGTCTGTCATGCTCATATTCTTCATATATTTCATCGCTATTTGATGCCTGAAAAGAATAACATCCTGATCATAAGATTTGGAGACAACAGGTCCAAGTTGAAAACTACACTTGGATCCTATTTCTAGTCTTTAAAATATTCCCTGTCTTCCACTCGTTCCTGAAATATTAAATTTTGAAATAGCAATGTTTGTTAAGTTGAATAAGTATTTTTTACAAAATAACGATACTGGATGATTTGTCGAAAAGTAGGCGGCTCTGTTTTATCTAATGGACAAGGTGGTCCTTCAAATTTTGTAGCAGTAACACTGAGAGTAGAAAGTACAATTCGTTTTCAAACAATTTTTATAAAAATATATGAAAAAAATGTTTATTCTGATATTATAATAAATTAAACACATTGAATTATAAATTCTAAAGTGAAATAAAAAAATCTAGAAAAATCTAATAAAAGATCAAATGATAAGTATGTATTTAATTACTTTACGAAATAAATGTAAATCACTTCTTACGCTCATGCAAAAAAAAAAAAACAAAAACAAACTCGTGAATGAAAAATAATGTCTCCAAAAAAAAAAAAAAAAATTAAATATCACAGTGAATATAAAGTTCTTTCTTTTAATAATTAAGTTTAGTAAAATAAAAAAGGAACAGACTTAATTATTTTTGTGTTTTATATCAGCCCAATAAACTTGAAACAAATGTATGCAAAAACATGTGGAATGTTAACGACATTTCTGGTGCAGACTGAAAAAAATAACCGCCTAAAACAAGCTTGAATTTATTTATAGTTTATAGAATCTTAAAGAAAATATTTTTTGTAGTGTTTGCTTTTTTAATTTACTTTTCTTTAATTTACCCAGAACTGCATGATTTTGAATAAAATAAAACATTTTTAAGGCTATTTTCTACATTTTTTTTCTTCAAAACCCGGTGTTAATTTGACCTACTTATCTTTTCGATTAGTACCGGGCGAAATTCAGAATATTCGATTATGTTATTATTTAAATGCATTTACGCAAAAATTTGTAAAGTTTCAGAAATAAATATTTTGTGCAGTTATTGTTTATCTTAATTAATAACTTTCCTGGGTAGAGTTAGTTGTAGTTTCAAAATCAACCTACCCTACTCCGTATACGATTTCTAGAGTTACGTTCAAACAACTCAGTTTTGCTTTTGTCTGTCCATAATACTTTTTTCAATACGATTTTTCCTTATCCTTAAGTTCATGAACGAATTTCAACCTAGCATCTCTGTGGATTTCAATAACAGTGTAGTTTTCCAAGGGAAGTATGACTTGATTGTTTTTCTGAATTTCATTGCTTATTTTCCGACAGTGAAACAGATTCCTGATGAAATCAATTCATCCTGCAACTCTTGACGAGTAACCATTAGAATTTGTTTAATTTGGCGCATTAATTTCCTCAAAGATCTTGGAGAAATCTTACGTGAAGCACCTATTCTTTTGTTTTCAACAATTTTGTGTTTATTTTATATCTTGCAATGAATGAACTAATGGTAGTAAATAGAATATTCAGGTTGTCTGAGATTTTCTTGTAACTTTTACCTTCTTTTCGGGGCATAGCAATCAGTTCGTTTTGTGAATTTGTCAATTCTTCACCGCTTGCCATGATGATAACCTACTTGTACGAATATCAATTACAGAATGTTATTTTTGCATTTTTAAGGATTAAAATAACCACTGATAACATTATTGGAACATTCTATAATATTACACTTGAATAATCTAGAGTATTAAAGCAATTTTAAAGTTTTAAAATCAGAAATTTGCACTCTTCGAATACTTTTTCATTAACGTTCTAACATGTTAAATAGTACATGAGAGATTTTAAAAAAAATTGTGAAAAATAAATGTGAATAAACGAAGCCTGTTTATTTTATCTATTCGCGATAATGAAATTGATTAAAAAAGTGTATTGAAACAAATTTATTTTAAATTTCTTTCTTCAAGACACTGATTTATTTCTGATCTTAAGAGAAGAAAGATAGGGAACACAGACAAATATTATAAACAGATACATACGCAGATATACACATACATAAACACGCACTTGTAAACTTATATGATTACTGGATATAAATACATACAAACTTATGTATCCACATACATATGTCTGCATTAATGGACACAATCATACATACATACAAAAAACATTCTGCACACACACACACACACACACACACACACACACACACACACACACATATATATATATATATATATATATATATATATATATATATATGTATTCAGGCTTTTATATGCCGGAAGATAGTGAGAACATCCATCCGAAATTATAATGGATCAATATCTGACCGTGAATAGTGTTATAAAGACAACTTCAGTTGGATTTATTACAGCATGTAGTATTTGTAAATATTATATAGATAACAAGGTACATTCCAATCTCGCTGAGAAAAAAGAAACGACACTAGCCACCAAAAATAACATTCATAGGGAGAATGCTTAAAATAACACTTTAAGTTTTCTAAGCCTTCTATATATATATAAAAACATAACAACATAGTCTTTAACAAGTATAGGGATTCAAAAGGCTTGACTACTCAACAGGTTTTTAAAGATCTGAATAGCTATTATAACATATATATAAATATATAAATAATAATTATATATATATATATATATATATATATATATATATATATATATATATATATATATATATATATATATATATAAAGATTTTTGATAATAAGCAGCATTTGTAAAAGTACGGCTAGATTAATGAAAACGCGCTCAATACAATTTTCACAAAACGAAAATGACAGTGTGTCACACAATTTTTTTTACTTCTAGAGATTCTAGATATACCATTTTGGAATCAGGTCGACTCCTTGAGCAAAGATAAAAAACATTCAGGGCCGCATCCGAAATCAAAATCCTGAAATTCTGCATTCACATTTTCTCATTACTGATTTTGTTTTCGGCGATTTTTTATGGGATTTTTTTGCGATGAATCTCTTTTTGCAATAACAATTTTTATAAATTGGAAATAAATTTGGAAATAATTGAAATTAATTACGAAATTTACCCATGAAATAAAAATAATTGTTTGTACAGAAACTAAGGACCTACGTACATAAAATCTCCGAAAGAAATCTCCGCCAACAGAGAACCAGATTGCAATCAAAAGTGGCATAAACACCCTGTTACTGACGGCGATGTCATTGAAACCCTTATCTTTTCAATCTCTTAATCTCTCACGCAAGTGGTTGACTTTCCTACGCGTTTTCCCAGTAACCCTGACGAAAGTCCTCTCTTAACGATCTATTTCTTTTACCTCTATCCCGGATTCTTGTCACGCAATGCAGCTCTGTCCTCTTGGTATTTCTGATCACGCGGTAGTGTCTGTAAACATTTACTTCCGCTCCCCCACCAACTATGAACCTTCTACTAACAGAATGCCTTTCTGTTATCAACGAGCATAGTAGGACTCGTTCCGTGATTTTCTTTTGTGACATCCTTTGGAATATAGTTTTTAATCAATCCTTTGAATAATGTGTGTCTGAGGTCTCCTCTTGGGTGAAACTGGCATCAAAAAGAAATACCAAGTTAAACCGCGTTAATCTCATTGCTTCTCACCCGCTTGTTCGGCCCCTATAGATATAGGAATCACTTCTTCCGACTGTACCAGAACGACATGTCTGATTGCAACAGACGTCTTTTTTTCTGCTCGTAACGAGTACAAACGTGTCCCCAATGAAGAAAAGTTACTGTTTGCTGATAGACCGAACCATATAGCATCTCGCAAGTTTGGTTCTACACATTATTGGAGACTCTGCAAGAACGTGCTTAACAATATCATGTCCAAATATCAACAGCAGATAAGGCTTTGCTCGGAAATTCTCATCCAATTCAGCACTCATCCGGAGTACCTAATCTGATTACCCCTTAGAAATGAGGCTCTACTAAGTGGAGATGTGCATAAACCCGTCATTAGTCCCGGATATCATTTCTAAATTAGACTCATATAAGGCAAGTGGAGGTGACTGGATTCCAGCCGTCGTTCTAAAGAAATATGCTCCTCAGCTGGCTCCAGTTCTCTCCAAGTATTATTGCCTCGCTGCTTCCTGCTTTACAGCTTGTTTGAAGTCCTTTCATGTAATCCCTGTTTTTAAGAACACTGTAGAACATTCTATCCGCGCTAATTACTGCCCTATCAGTCGCCTACATTTAACTACCATAAAAACATTCCTGTCCGCGATCAGTATGGGTGATGATAAACTCCTGGAGAGCGACACACTACGCTTTCTTGATCTCACGTTTTCAACTGACGTGAATTGGAAAACTACATTGAATCAATAGATGCATCTACTGCAAGGAAAGTTGGTTCACTGTGTCGTGCCAGAAGGTTTTTTTTCTCGCCAGATCTTACACATCTACAAAATCTGCCATTCGTCCGTGCATTGAATACTGTTGTCATACCTGGTCTGGTGCCCCTGCTGTTTATCTCGACGTTCTGTACAAAATCCAACAAAATATTAGCAATATAATCGGTTCTGACTTGGCATCTCGTCTTCAGTCACTTTCTCATAGACATAATGTAGATTCCCAATATCTTTTCTACAAATATCTTCATCTGCCGAGCTATTTTTCCTGGTGCTCCGACTACATGAATTTAAGCGTGCTACTAGATTGGCATCTGAGACCCACTCTTTTAATATTGAAATAGTTAAATGTAACCGGCACTTCTAGTTCAAGTGTTTCTTTTCTCGTACTTCCAGATAGTGGAACTCCTTTTTCTCTTACTTGCTTCCCTGATAGCTACAATCTTCAAAAATTTAAATGCAAAATCAATCGCCATATTCTGTTCTCTTCATCTTTATCTTTTCGTCAATCACCCCCTATATACTTTCTCTCACTTTCATTCTCTGCAACCCCCTGCGTGTTAGTAGCACTCCCCCCTTGCTTGGGGTAAAATGCTTAAAAAACTTGACAAGTATCAGATATTTGGCAATGAGTCTTAGTCCAGGCGTCACGTTTTCATCAACCCCTCATATTTAAGTAGAAAAGTTTTATATTATATGCGACGTTTCTGATAAAATTTTATAGTTCTTTTACCCAACAGAAATTGAACATATAGAAGAATCAACATTTATATAAGAATCAACATTTCATCTATAATTATGTTCAACTTTACAAGTCAAAAATTCTAAACATCCAAGTACAAAATAAAATGTTTGCATGGTTATCATTTTTTTCTTTTTCTAACATGTTTTTCACAACCCTTCATTTTATAATTTAGCAAAACTCTCCGTAAATGTTGTATTTTAATAAAATATTAAGTATCTGCATTTGATATCAATAATCGAAATATTTCTGGAGATTAAAATCTTAAATTGTAGACCTTCCAGAAAAATGCTTCGAGCTATTGTTTTTAATCAAAGTTTTATTGTGCGAAAACTATAGAAAATAAACCTTTCATCCAAGCCCAACAATATATTGTTTCATGCAAGTGAAAAGATCAGTAAATGGTATTACAGATCAGATTTCTTTGACTCTTCAGTTACCGGTTTCATGTTACCGAGACAAAATGAAACAATTTGGAAATTTAAGCTCGTGTCTGACAATTTTTAATTATATATGTTTCGTAGAATTTGAGGATCGATTTAAGAAAATCTATAGAGATTTATTTTAAGGAATTAAATATTTTTTCTTGACGTATTTAAAGTAGAAAATCTAAATCTTCATATAATTCCAGACATAAAATACATTCTTTTTCCTTCTACTGAAAAGACATATGCAAGTGTATTTTCCAAATATCAAAGCTAGAATATGTCTCTATCTATACATGATGTACTACAGAAAATGAATCATTTTATACAAAGAAACATTTAGGAACATTTTAAAGATTACTGAGAAATATCTGCTAAAATCAAGCTGCTTGTACATTTCTTGACGCTAAATGATGTATTGACATATCAGTAATTTTCTTAATTTTAATTATAACATGTATCCACGTTTAAATAATAATTTCAGAAATTTTCAACATCCAAGATACAAATAATATTTAGGTACAGAACTCAGATGAATGGTGCATAAAAATACATTTTTGCATTGTATGTTTAGGTAGTGGAGAAAATTTAGTTCCTTTTCGACAGTCCACATTGATCTTGAAGCAAGTTTATTGTTAGTTTACTGCGGAACTTTCTAACAAAATATTTTATGGAATGAAATTAGTCCTTCAAAATGATGTTGACGTAGCGTAAATAATCATATTTAATGACGGTTTACGTTGCCATGGTAATGAATCAAGTGTAACTCATTTAAATGAGATTCATAGAAGTGATTTGATCTGCAAAGGTTTTTGGAATCAAGCCAAACGCTAGCAAGAAAATAAATTGAAGAATACGAGACGATGCGATACAAGGATCAGAGATTACAGCCAATTTTTTCTAAAGCTTTTTTCAGGATAATGGTGGGGTAATTTTTGGCAGAGATACTCGTAATTACCATTCGAGCACTCACTGGGGAATTAAGGTCTCTTCTTCATAAGAACTTAACTATCGAAAAGAAAAAAAATACCATTCAGATAAACCGAAGGTACGTATATATATATATATATATATATATATATATATATATATATATATATATATATATATATATATATATATATTCTCTGTAAGTTATTAGTTAGCTTTCAATCTGTCTTAGGATAGTTAAATACATTTTGGAAATATTTATTTCTCCCAAAATGCTATAGAATATATATATATATATATATATATATATATATATATGGAGGAACATGTTAAATACAGTTTTATACATGGCTGAGAAAGTAGTATAGAAATTATGTAATACTTTCTGTCTTCATGAAGGACTTCATTGGACTAAAAGTAACGTTTCTGTTGATGGAATTATATATGTGTATATAAGTTATATAGTGGACAGTAATGCAGTATATATATATATATATATATATATATATATATATATATATATATATAAAAAGAAAAGAGAAACCACAAACGTTTTTGGTTATAATGTGGAATTTTTTTTATATATTTTACTTTATTTTCTATATTTTGCTACACTGGTTTCGGGTTTTGTGGTTGTCATCAGGTGAAGAATTGTAATTTCCACTTATTATATTATTGAATTCATTTTTTCTTATGTCTAACCATTGTCTTTTTCTGTGATAATAATGCAACTTCTACTTGAAGGGCGGAAAAATCTTCCTTTGTTTAAAGGGTAATAAAACAAATACGATTGGCCAAAGAAAAGTGAATGAATTTGTTTTTCTTTTTTATTTCCTCTGTATCATTTTAAACATTTCCCCATTTTTGAGTATTGTGTGTGTGTTTTTGTTAGTATGTGTTCATATAATATTTCTCCATACATGTACAGTTATATTTAAAGGAAATTATATATATATATATATATATATATATATATATATATATATATATATATATATATATATATATATATATATATATATATATATATATACACTTTGTATGGCGTGTAGTGTTGTGGTGTGTGAGTGCGTGTGTGGTCCATTCTAGTGTGTTTGTTTTTGCCAGTATACTATATACATACGCACATACATACTATATGTTATATTATTATTCGAAGTTTGTTTATTATTCAAAGGTTTTGAACAAGCAAAAATATAAAAAAATCAAAAGTTGAACTAGTAGAAAATTACCTTTGACCAACTACAAAAGCAAAATGTATGGAAAATAAAGTATAAGCTAGAAAAATATATCCACAGTATAAACAAAAAAGAACACAGATATGTTTGCAAAGAGTTTAGGGAGATGGCTTTGTCTATATTATCGGAAATATTATCTAGCACTCAATAATCTTGAGAGAAATGGTGAGTGTAGAGAAAGAAGAGATAACTGACTGAATTAAGTAGAAAGAAACTGAGACACATGTATGAATGACCTGAAGATTCAAGTGAGTGTTCTTTAGCCAACTGGAGTTGGATGCGAACATAAACCCCAGCCTATTCATGTGGAGTTTAGAGCCCTTTTTAATGAGAAGAAGGTAGCCAGGAATTAAGAAATCAGAGGAGAGGATTGACGAGAAGGTTAGTTTCGCAGATAGCTAGTATGTTCGGTGAATTTTCAAAGAGGAATGATTTCACATTGGAGAAGTTGCTACGAATACCACGAATGTTGAAGAAGGAAAGATCAAAGGGTTTAGGTGATTTTTGTTGAGCTGGTTTAAGTTGATATGTTTGGTCGTTTATAGTCATGATGTGTTTAATTGGTAAGAAAAGACCTAGTGTAATAGTAGCAGAAGGGAACAGGCGCAGACTGCAACATAATGTGACCTTTGGTTTGCCCGTCGCAGATACTTGCAGGGACAACCGTCCATGCGCGACATGGCACAGCAAAAACCTCGATATTCAACTCTTGATCAGAGTAGCCTCTCAAGACACTACGCAAGAGTTCGGGCTCCTAACTACCAGTCAGAAAGAACAACCAAAATACTGTCATTATGAACAGACGTGCCACCACCTACGCACATTACAAGAAATTCATGACAGCACCTCTATTAAGGCCTGAGATATTTTCAGAATTCTCCAGCCTATGTCAAAAATAAATTAAATGTATAAATGTAACGGGATCCCTAAAGCTGTCGAAACGTGGCTGCAAATCTCTATTCTCAGGTTTAGAGTAAACGTAGTAAGAAAATAGAATTCTGATATTTCTTCCGTGTATTAAGAGTTTTCTTTTTAGCGCCATCAGATAATAGGTTTGATATTCAGCAGAATTAGGTAAAATTACAAATTAAATAGACTCTAATGAATTTCTGATTTTATTTAAAGCAGACTATCAACGCAATAAAGGAAATATTTTATGAAGAATATGTTTTTCGAATTCAGTTACTTATGATGAATAACTAACTTTCAAACATTAGAGTTTTAACATTTACAAGAAAGGTTATTAATTGTCAAGTGGGTCACATAGTAGTAGAGTAATAGTTGCTAATACACACGTCTCTTTCCACTTACAAATACATAGGATAATGAAAGTATTGAAAATCGGAGAATTGTTAGATGTTCAACTTCAATGAGGTAATAGGAAAGAATCATTGCTTCACTAGAAGAAAATTTCCGTCCATAAGTAATTAAAAAATATTATCTATTGATTACATTAAAAATCGTTTGAATATAGAATTCATATTCATTAAATATTTTTTTAAAATTTATATGATTTTGAAAGCATAAGACAGGAATCTCTGAGAGTATTTGTTTATTTTACCATCGAAAGATACAAATAAATTAACTTTTCATCAATCAACTTACCTCTCAAGTGACTCAACACGACTTAACCAATAAAACAGGTGACGCTGTTACCGCTCATTTCACTAATGATGGGGGTTTCCTTCCTAATTTTTGTTTGAAGTAGTGTGTCAATATCTTCATTATGTCATTATTTTTTCTTCGAGTTCCATGTGATATCATTTTTAGCGACTGCTGCTTTGGAAAGTCCTCAAGTGATGTAGTTTCTCTTATTTGGTAGAAATCTTTGTTTGTGATTCTGTAGCGTTAGTCCACAAGTTTGAAGAAGCGTGGTCATCACAAACATCTATAGGCATCATTCACTCCAAGCCATTTTAACCATTGATATTAGAAATCAATTGTATACAGCTGACAGCTTAAACATTTCTGAACAGGTTTACTGCAATGCATGGCATCCATATAAAACTCTCGATCTGACGCGGCTATTTAAGAACATAAATCGATTGTTAATATTAACGTTTTGGTTTTGTAGGAAATTGCAATTGTGGGAGAAACGACCTCTAGCCCAGCTTATTATATTTTTAATTTCCTTTTCTAATAAATTTATTATAATTGATCAATATGCCGAGAAATTTCACGTTTTTGGTATTTATTATATCCACATTCTGACTTTTTATGATGAGTTCGTGTACCGGCTGATGTTACATTTACTTTCATTCAAATGATCTTGGGAAAGGTATATGTGAATTTATTCATACGGACTGGGATTTTGGTGCTTAGTTTATACTCTAGTCTAGGAAAAGAATAATTCTGAATTCAAAAACTAAGGAGAACTGTTTGGAGATGTCATGGAACCCTCTGCATCAGTCATCTTTTATCAGATCTTCTGAAAAAATGTCACTTGTTCTACACAAGATTTACGGCAAGAATCAGATGTTATGTTTGGGTAGTCTGTCGATTCGGTTCTAAGAGTTTTTTGAGATTTTTAATATATTTTCTCCTTTCGAGAGATAGGAAAAATATCACGATACGCTGTCCCAGAGTAATAAAACTTTGTTAGTGTTTATTAAACTAATTTTATCATTGTAAAGCAATTTTCAAAAATGATATATTTCTCAGACAATTCATCACAGAATGCCTGGAAATATGTTCGTTCAGTTGTAAGTGTTTCATAATAAACTCTACGAAATTCTGCCGCATATAATTTAAAAACATATATAAAGAACACAAGCAATTATCTTCTAATGGGCGACTGATTCTAGTTTGGGACGGTAACGCTCCTCAAAATGTAATACATTCAATGTCTAAATAAACTCATAAAGAATACGATAAAATGCTTTCAAACGAAAGATAAATACAATGGGCTCTACCTAACAGTCTTTGTTTGCTATTGCTTTTGTCATTTCTTTTGATTATTAAGGGAACACAATTGAAGAAAATAATTATGAATATCATCATAAACATTTAGAACAAGATAAATATTATCTGATGACAGAAACAGTCTGGAATTAACGGATTATTGATTTTCTGTTCTTACGCCCAAGATTTACATTGTTTAAGATTTGCTCTAATCATTGATTAATGGATTCATCGGTATATTAGATTTACCTTAAATTTTAGTAGTAAATGATCGTGAAAAAAACTTCATCTAAATTAGTCGCTGTTAATTTGGCGTCATATTACAAAAATGGGTTTCAAGTTTATATTAGACAGTACTGTCAAAAAAGAATTATTCATTATACTTTGTTGCACTGGATTCTCAAAAACTGTGTTGAATAAAGCCTGGAATTCTAAATTGATAACGTGCAGAATTTTGCCTGGCAATAAATGCAAACACTGACGGTGTCCCAAAAAAGGCGATCAATATTTACAATTATTTTATATTTATTCATTTTTTTCCGCGTACTTTCGATATTTTCCAATATCATCATCAAGGTTTGATTGTTAAGATAAATAACAGTAATTTATTGAAAAAAAAGTTTTGTATTTACGTTTAAACCGATCTCTGAAATTGTAATGGGGCAATGACGTGTCATTCCGATAGTAGAAAAGTCTGGATACGACCAAGAGACATCATTTACCCGAGTAGACTGTCTGTTTTTGATCTGATAGACACTCGAAAAGAAATGTCAACATTCAGTAAGAAAAGAATTTTAAACGTCACATCAACATCATTTTAAACTAATAAAACAAATTACTATGTCCACATACAATCATATATTTTCATATAAATTATTGTATATTTTTAGTTTACTTTTAATCGAGATATTCTTGTGGTAATAAAGATGATGATTTAGTAGGAGGTCATTTATTATTTTCATTCTCTGAAACATTCTACAGATTATGTGAAAAGAAACTACCTATTGAAAATTATTTAATACTTTTGTTAATATTACTACATTTGCATGAAAAAGAATATTTGCTCCCTAATGTTGTAGGATTTCATTGCTAATTTCTCTTTTGTTTTTTTCGTTTTTCCAGAGAGTCAAGTATAGCCGAGAATGTGACGACACTACCATTGCATGAGCATGCTCAGCTAACACCCGGTTACGACGTGTGCCCAACCGGAGTAAAACTACAGAGACAGTGGCGCAGTATTCAGGTAACTCGTGTTTCAGTAAAAACTAAAAATGTTCATTCCACAATGTTGGGTAGGTGATCCGTGGTAGATACGCAAAGAAGTTGCCGTCATTTAACATCCAGAAGAATGTAGAAAAGGTAGTATTTTAACATGGTACAATACTTCTATCATCATACTATTCAAAATGAAACATGTTTTATGAAAAACGATCAATAATTAATATTGTTATTAACAGCCTTAATAGGTAGATTCTTTCCCTATCTTGCTCTTTTAGTGTCTCTTCAAATGGTCAGCATTCTGTCATCCTTCGTTGATTTGAGATTAAGCATTATTCAGTACACCTTAACATCACACAGTTTTCAGCAATTAACTAGTCTATGTTGGTTTAATCAATGAAGAGATGAAAGAAAGGAAGAAAGAAAATTAAAAAAATAACAATTATAAGATGTGATATATACCTGGAAAAACGGGGGAATCATCAGGTAAGTTAATTATTCGAATGATTCAGCAACTATTAATTAAAAGTTGCTGAATCATTTAGATAATTTCATATAATTAACATTTTTTTAATATTTCAAATATTTTGAAACATTTAAATATGAAGCTGAAAATACATGTGATAAATGTATGAACTAAAAATGACTGATTCTTATATTTTTGTATTCAAGATTAAAGTAATTCTATTTATAAGATTTGAAGGAATATGCCGTTACATATTCAATTACAAGCTGCTATTTATTCTATGAATATTACTCGTTTAAATGCAAAATTCTTTAAAGTGAATTGTGATATATCCATTCATATGTACATAAGCAGGTGAAAAATATAATCCTTTAGTGATAAATAACTATAATAGAAAATCTGAACAAAAAAAAACTTAAAAAAGTAACTTAAAATCATTATTTGTTTTTTGTTTATTAGTGATTTTGAATTACGCAAAAATATATATACAGCTTTATTTAACTTTAAGGTACCTTGAAAAATATATTTCTACTTTAAAGCCCATATCAAATTTTAAGTTATTGTGAGAAAATATATTTCTAATTTCGAATGTCTGTTAAAATGTAAGCGCTCACTTGAAATAACTATTTCTGTTATAGCGAGAATATAATAAATTCTTTTGTACTTTATTTATGATTTTGTTTGCTTGGCACAAGGCCAAATATTGCAACAATTGTAGCAGATCGAACTCTCCAAACAAACGAATATTTGCAGATTTTCTCATTTTGATATTAATTGACACACACACACACACATAGATGTTTCGGTGTCTGTGCATGTGCGTGTGTTTCTATATTTAATTAAATACAACAGACAGTAGGAATTTATTGAGTCTTTTAGTGAGCTGCTCCTGGTGTCGTTCTATTTCAGACTGAAAACTTGTAAAGGAATTGGTATAGATGGGATGTCAAGATTCGAGGAATTTCGACCATCTTTTCTTGTTTCTAATCCATGTTCATTTAAAACTTTAAACTCTGTTTTCAATCTTCCTTCATTGAAAACGACGAAATGCGTTAAAAGAATAAAAAAAAAAGTTGGCCTTAACATATAATTTCGACAAGTTCATTTATAAAGATAAAATTAACAATTTGCCAGCAGAAGAAAATAAGCAAAAGCTCCATAAACACTATCTATCGATTGTAGTAAATAGAACATGTATAAATAAAGGATTGATGCCGAATTATACAATACGTGCATGTGTGTGAGTGTAAATATTGACATTCATTTTATTCTCCAGGAAAATATATTTGATGTTTTTAATTCAAAAATGGTTGAATATATAAGAAAATAAAACATTTAGATTGTATTTAGTGCAGATAAAGAAGACTGAAATAGTCAAAATGAAATTCATTATTCATTTTGATGCGCAAGTGGACTAGTAACTCGATTTAATTATATTGCTTAAAAATATGGAATATTACAGCCTAAACTCCAGGTACACTGTCTTGACATGTATGCCTTATACAATAATGAGGATTTCTATCAAACTTAGTTTCCACGTATATTATTGGATGAAATGCATTCATCATAGGATAGTTTATCCAAAATTTCATAATAAATTAAAACATTAAAAATATCTGAGTTATTAATCACATTTGTGCAAATGTTTCCAACGTATTATCCTGCTGTGTTCAGTTTATATTTTTTCAGGTAAATAATTGTTGGGAATTTTTTGAACGCCTCAGTATATTCCTGTCTTAGCAGGATTAAGAAAATTACCCAAAACTTTTAATATCACATTAACACCTTGAGAAGATCTAAATCACATCAGCATGAAGAACAACAATTTAAACACCTGGGAAGTGTTTTGCCAGAAGACGGAAAGCGTGACACTGAAATCCGATGACGGATTATAGTAGAAAAAAAAAAAATTCCAAAACCTAAGCAAGGTATTAAGAAACAGGAAAGTCCGTTCGAATCAGTGGGAATTGTTACGCAATTTTAGTCCTCCTATACGGAGTTAATGCCGGACATTCTCTTCATAGATGAAGAAGTGACTTGAGGCAACAACAATGCAGTTCTTCAGAAAGATGCTGAAAATATCATAAACCAAACATGTGAGCGACGACGAAGTTTTAGAGAAAATGGAAACAAAAAGGAAACTTATACTTAACATCAGAAAGTGACAGTTTAAATTTCTAGAGTATGTAATGAGGAAAGATGGTTTGTAAAATTTGACACTCGCAGGACATAAATGAAAGAGGGAAGGAGGAAATAAGCGCATAAATCCTAAGTAGCTTGTTTAGATGGATGGTAGAAGAAGGTCTAAGAGAGAAAACAAAAAGACAAGATTGCTGATGTACAAAAAGACAGGAAATTGTGGAGTAAAATGATCTTGAAGGGAAATAGCACATAAATGAAATATTGTATTGGTCTTGATGACTAGCATGCATTATTCCAGACGACTATTCTCTAAGCTTCTTACAGCAAAAGTACAGAATCATGCAATCCTTAAAATATATATATAAATTAATCCCAAATTCAAATAAATTAAATTCTAATTTAAATACTAATTTCCTTTAAAAACAGAATTTTCAAGAGTATCTTTACTCACTTTCGTTTAGATTAAATACTGAATTGTGTCACTTGGCGACCTTCATAGCTGACTGATTTTTCGATCAACCTGATGAATATTTATGAGCATTCTTAAATTTAAAAATGTTTAAAAACAATAATATATTTGATCTTATATTCATACAAGTATTTATGAACTTGTTACAAAATAAAATCCTTGCATTTGATTTGATAACGTGCCTTAGTGTTGAAATTACTTGAATAAAACAGAAAAAAGAAGCATTAGTTTTGGACCGCTTATTAGTAATTTCAATTAGATTTAACAAAGGTTCTTTGGATGAATGCTTGCATCCTAACTTACACACACACACACACACACACACACACACACACACACACACACACACACACATATATATATATATATATATATATATATACACTATACAGTTCAAAAGTTTATAGACAGTTCAGATAGTTTATAGATTGGATGAAAGTGACAGAAAAGTGAAAAAAGAGCCTTTCGAGTCTTTGTAAAAAGAATGGAAATAATTATCAAAGTCAAACTTTAAGAAACTCTTGCAAAGAATGCCAAAAGATTATGCTACAGTAATGAAGGCTAAAAGAGTATGTTTTGACGAGGTCAAAATTTAATCATAAAGTTCTTTTTTAGATTTTTGTCATGATAAAATTTCTAATAAAATCATGTCATTTTTTTATAACCATGTATAAAGTTTTCCCTTATTTAAAGTACAAAACAACTTATTTTGGGGCCAATTTAAAAATTAACACGGTTACCTGAAGTTTTTTTAACTGTAGTGTATATATACAAGGTATATATTGGAGGCACGGTGGAGTAGTGGGTAGTGGCTCGGTGTTAGGAATTGAAGAGCCGTGTTCGAATTCCATTTACGTTGCTAATGCCCTTGGGAAAGATATTAATCCACCCCTTCTCCCTCCAGCTAAGGGTAAATAGCAGGACAAACTGAATTCTATAGCCTTGGATGGCAACTGGTCTCGGAGAAGGACAACTTTGAATAAAAAGCCTACTAAGGGTCGCCTGACATGTAGTGCACCATGTCATTGCATTCGGACCTTTATAAAGTGTTGTTGGTTCTGCACAAAGCCTTTAGCACTATCTCAAATCACATGTGCTGGTGTCTGGTTGTAGGTTTCTAGAAACTGAGCTGCTTGACCTCATACGTCGAATACTACGGGAGATCCCACAATATATATATATATATATATATATATATATATATATATATATATATATATATATATATGCAAATATATGGATATAAATCCGACAGTATGAAAGAAAAATACAGAAAAAACAAAATTCTGAATTCTAAAAAGTTAAAGAAATCTCTTCCGTTGATGTTGGAATACGTAGTGAAACAATTGGTTCTTATATCTTCAACAAGCTTGAAAGTCCTTCCCGTTACAATGCAAATCCAAAAATGATTTCAAAAACGATGCAACAGTTCTAAAAAACAGTTCGATAAAAATTCCATTCCTTACTTGATCTATTATTCTCGTCCAAGCTTGAAATCTTCCACGTTATAAAGTAAATTCAGGTTTGTATTTTCAGTAGACAGTATGTAAGCAAATATATGGATATAAATCCCACAGTATGAAAGAAAAATACAGAAAAAACAAAATTCTGAATATGCATTATTAATGTTAAAATAAAGACGTATTCGAAGATGATTTTCAAAAATTAAAATATCAAAAAGTCATAAATAGACCGAAACGTCTGACGTCGACTTTATTTTAACATTAATAATGCATATTCAGAATTTTGTTTTTAACTTTTTATAAAAATTTTTCAATCGACTTTTTGATATTTTAATTTTTGGAAATCATCTTCGAATACGTCTTAACAACATCGCCCACGAGACGACTGCGTGATCATATTTAAACAGAACGCTGATCTGTATAAAATTTCAGTTATCTGTTTGAATTAGTTGGGTTCTTATGTCCATCGTCTTTTGTGTTAAATTGTTATAAGTTATAATGTTAATTATGTTTAAATGAAAATGTCCATGAAGATGGTCTTAAATAGACCGAAACGTCTGACGTCGACTTTATTTTAACATTAATAATGCATATTCAGAATTTTGTTTTTTCTGTATTTTTCTTTCATATATATATATATATATATATATATATATGCATATTTCATTAAATTCGACAGACAAGCTACTACGGTTAAGTAATATGTACGACATTTGGACATTTCAACATAATTTATGTCCCAAAACAAGAAAGCACAAGAGCTTTCTTTTTGAGAAACAGAGTTCGTAGAAACTGTCCAAATGTTCTACAGTTCAGAGCGCTTTCGGCTATACTTTTAGCTATTATCAATTATTTTTTCAGTTTAGTTGAGTGTGTGCGATATGTATATGTTTTAGTGTGTTATAGAGTTGTTTTATTTTCCGAACACGGTTAGCACATTGTGGCCGAGTTGGTAGTTAATATTGTTAAGAGTTGGCTTTTTCTTTTTTATTATTACGGCTTCCATTTTTAAAAGTTTTTCTTTTACAAGTGGGTGAGGTTATTATGTTTGTGTTTTCTACTAGTATGTTTCGATTGGAATCCGGTATGTTTGTGTGTGTATTTAAATGGGTTCTAATGGAGTTCTGGCGTAACGTAAGGCTTTTGGATAAGCATGTAGTTGTGTGACCGATTTAATTATTTATGAGTTCGTTTTGATCAGGAACACAGTTCCTTAAGGGGCATCTGAACTCATAGATAATGTTCGTTCGTTGCAATTTTTATTTAGGTGCTGTGTTGTTATTTTTGAGGATAAGCTTAGCGGTCTTAAATTTTTATAGTAGATTATTAGTTTGATTCTTTTATTCGGGTTGATTGGGGTTGTCACTTAGAAATATTATAAATCCATACACTACCCCTACATATACTTATTCTCATACATATATGTACATACATATAACGATATCAAGCACAACATTCAATTATACAAAGCCCAATGCATCAATGGCTACGCCACGTTCAAAGACACACATATCGCCTTTCACACGTTTAGCGATGGATTAAATTTAATTCTTCAGCTCGCATTGATTCTTGCTCCATAAGTGACTGAGTAGTAATATTAATGTCGATAATCAAATAAATAGGTATTAGCAACCGTATACACTTACGTTAATGTGTATACAATGGGAATCGAATAAATATTTACTCAGTTTAATAAAAGGTGTAAGCAAAACAGACAGAGCTAAGTATATCTATAAATATACATATACCTACATTCGAAGTGTTACTTAAAGTTTCCTTGTTATATATATATATATATATATATATATATGTGTGTGTGTGTGTGTGTGTGTGTGTGTGTGTGTGTGTGTGTGTGTGTGTGTGTGTGTGTGTGTGAATGCATTTTTCGACCTAGAACGCGTGAAAGTATGTGCGATAGCCTGCCGTCATCAGCCACCAACCAGGGGTGGTAACACAATTTCGATGGCTAAGGCGGCACTGATACCTCTGGCGTCATCAGCAGCTTTCATCACTGGGCAGTCTATTATTTTTTTGTAGACGTGTCAGTCTCTTGCATTCTTTTTGCAAATGCAAGTCAGATTTTCAACGTTGTAAAGCTTTTGCTTTTGATCGTTAACCAATACACAACGCGCTCGAAGCAACCGTTATGAATTGATATTTCGGGAGCGTTTGAATATTTAAAAAACTGCCGAGCCACTAGAAGTCTTCGAAACAAAAATTGAACAACACAAGAATGAATAACATTGCCTGGTCTGACGGGATTCGACTCCTTCTTTATTTTATCAAAGTTTCTGGGTGGTGTTGGTAGTCTTACGTTTTGGGAAATTATTCTTCACATAAATCGCAAAACTCGGTATCAATAAATTTCATTGCCGTAGCGCACCGAAGTATTGTATTTGAACAAGTGCCTCTATATGTGACGATGGCGTATCCATGCACAGATGACTACCCTCCAGGAGGACAACGCAACTTATGACATATCAGTAATAGTGGTTCATGAAAGAGGGAAATGTGGTAAAGTGACCTACACATCCATCTGATCTTAATTCCATTGTGTGCCCGAGGGAAATGATGTAAAGAGAAATCCAAAGCCTGGATGTCCAGTGAACCAATCGAGTGGAGCCGGGGTATGTTTTCACAAAAGTATGGAAACAAAGTTTCAAAGAGTTCTACAAGAATATCTGACATTTTCTGTATGTTACTCTCTATCTCTCTGTCCCTTTCTGACTCACTCTTTCTTTCTCGCTCTCTTTCTGTATATATATATATATATATATATATATATATATATATATATATATATATATATATATATAATGATAGTTTTATCTAACTACATATACTCAAATGCATGCATATATAGATATAAATTTGGAGAGGGATACCTGATCAATACAAGATTAAAAATGATTGTCAATTGATCCTATTTTATTGTTTTTCCTATTTGTCTTAAGGACATAAGTCACACACACACACACACACACACACACACACACACATATATATATATATATATATATATATATATATATATATGTAACTTCATATATTATGAAATGGTTGGAATCAGACAATTATTTTAATATATTTATTGATTATACGTTATTGTTATTGATACAAATATTTAAGTAAATGCTCTGTTTATAATAAACAGTATTAACAACATTTACCGTTCTGAATGTCTTAGAAATTTAATAGAAAATATGTATTCTCAGACAGGAATCGAACCTGTATCATATACGTCATATAGCCTGACGCACTATATACCATTTAGCTACAGAGAAAGCAAGGTCGAATGAACAGCTTTTAAAGTACTAATTTCCCTCAAAAGTTCATATCTGCTCGAAGAGTATCTTAACGTAAATAAATGACATCATATATATATATATGTGTGTGTGTGTATCATATTTTTTTCCAAAGATTAATTTGGTCTAACTACTGTTTGATTTCAACTGTGTATATTTATAGCTCATCTCCTTCTCTCCTTTCCTTTTCTTTCTCTCTCTTCCTTTCCCCTCTGACCACCACTCATATTAAAAATTACACAACTTCCTGTTTTTTGTCCCTTCCTTTCCATTCTTCATCTTCTTTTACCCTGTTTTTTTTTTCCTTTCTTTTCGCGCTCTTGCCTGTTTTTTATTTAAAAACATTACCATCTGTTGACTGTTTGAAAAATACTGCAAATTTAATTTTAGAAAGTGAAAATGATCATTTACATAATGGTATCTTAAGATTGTATGAAATATATTGATCTGTTATTATAAAAATTCACTCTTTGTGTGAATCATTTTTAATATTTAATATTTTATATTGTGTTAATAGGTACAAACACGACATTTGGACATTTCAACATAATTTATGTCCAAAAACAAGAAAATTATAAGGAAAGAAGAAAAATTATATTAAAAACCTAACCGCAATTCCTTGTCAGTCTTCATAATATATATATATATATATATATATATATGTGTGTGTGTGTGTGTGTGTGTGTGTGTGTGTGTGTGTGTGTGTGTGTGTGTGTGTGTGTGTATGTATGTGTGTATATACTGATTCCTTGTGGTGGGACAGTGTGTGTGTGTATGGGCATGTATGTGTCTGTATATACTGATCCCTTATGGTGGGACGGTGTGTGTGTGCGTATGTTTATATATGTGTGTATGTGTGTATGTGTACAAATGAGTTTACTAATTCCTCGTAGTAAGACAGTATATGTATGGAGAGGGAATATACGCACGCATATATACACGCATGCTGACAGAAAGACACGAAAATGGAAACAGATCTCAGAACACACAGGGGTCATTAAAACATTAAAAAATAAAATGCCGATAAGTAATTCATCATTTCTTTTGGACCAACCTAACTGTTTTATGACCCTTCGCGTAGAACACTTCATTGCCAATCCAAAAAAGACATTCGGATTACTAACACAAAAACAGAGAATGTCTCATATCGAGAATATTTAACATTGAAAAACATAAGGAGAAAATTAATTATTTTTAATAATATGTGGATATCTCCGCCTTTTACATGATGACGGTCGCGAGACCAGAAACACATGTAGTAAAATTATGGAAAATAAAACATAATATTTAAAAAAAAAAAAAATCAAAAAAATATCCACATTACAGCCAAAAACGTTTGCTGCACCTCTTTTCTCTTCTTTTTAAAATACACACATTTCTCTCGTTGGAACCACTATAACCTCTTTCTTTTATATATATATATATATATATATATATATATATATATATATATATATATATATATATATATAATCTTAGTAGTCAATATATATAAAATTCTCAAGAGAATAGAATCCAGGTAGAAATCAATGTCCAGGACAGAGTAAGAATATAATATAAAAGGCTCAAACACTAATATTCCATGGTTATAATTTATTATATTGGAATTGTAATTCTCTCTCAATAAATTTTATTTTTATACCCGGAGTTATATTTTCCGATTTCTTTTTGAATGTGTAGGTCTGATGAAATGGATCGTGATTACAATTCCAATGTAATAAATTATAACCATGGAATATTAATGTTTTATATATATATATATATATATATATATATATATATATATATATATATATATATATCAATCATTACATCAATCATTCAAAAAAAAGAGATTAGTGATGATATAAATGGCGAGAATACATCTTCGCAAACAAATTTATTAAAATTATATTAACACACGAACCTATAGATGAATGTTATGATCCCTGTTTTTAATAAATTCAACTTGTATGTCTTTTTTGCAAGTACTTTCATCTGTTCATACAGACATCATCAGGCATGCAAATTGATTTTTTTTTTAAATATATCCAGGTAATAACGTGACACGAAAGATTAGATGTGAATCGAAATATGTTTTTTTAGAAATGTGTTATTGTTAACTGTAAGAAATTTTGGAACGTGCGGTCGTAACGCTAAGGTTGATTATTTTGAAAATTTAAAAGAGAGTGCGTTTCTTTTTTTTTTACTGATATGGTAATTGGAGAATTCTTTTGTTGTAGTAGATTGTTCAATAAATATTCTCGTCATTTATTATTATAGAATCACTACAAAAATATACATTTTGTTTTTAACATACCTTGTTTTATCAAGTGATGGTGTTGAATTTAGAATAAAGAGTTTTAAAATTCGTTATGATATGGTGATATGGGCAGGGGAGGATGAAATCTTGCAAACGACAATACATACACAATCAGATTATAATACACAAACACGTAGACATATTTAGATATATAAATACGTAAAACACGAAAGAAACAGGAAATAGATGTCCACGATTTTAAAAAAAGACAACATATACATACAATGAAATACATATATAAGCGATCATACACGCACACATTAATAAAGACACACACATATACACACCTAAAAATGTTCAAATTTGAAAGTGTTAGTAAACGAATTTAAACAAACTATTAAAATATTATTTACATGGGCAAAGCTATATAGATACAAATATGGTTCAATAGATAAAAATTAAGTGGGGTAGAATTGAAAAACAAATATTCCTCAATGAACAACGCAAAAAAAAGACAATAAAAATACACCAAATTCAAATGTCCAGGTAAAATGCAACAGTTAAAATTAAATAAAACCAGCTAATATATAAAAAGAAAACACATAAACACACAATTATATATAATCTCATATATACTTATATAACCATGAGTATACATACATACGTATGTGTACACACATTCATCCCTGCAAATCAGTACATACATAAATGTACATACACACATACATATATATTCATGTATACAGATATATACATACATACACATATATAAGCATATGCATATATACACACACATAGAAATATATATATATATATATATTTATATATCAAGCCACACAGTAACATAAAAAATAAATTAATTAAAATAATATGTATATATATATATATATATATATATATATATATATATATATATATTAACAACATTTTACAAATGACTATAAAGGATTCAGAGTCCATACAAGATTAAAATGTAACAAATCACAACTGTTGCTTATTAAATCAACAAACAATTTTAAAATCACTATCAAACGAAAGTATGCATATATATATGTATATATGTGTGTGTTTTTTTTTTCAACAGGCGTTTGTGTGATATGCATGTCTTCTTGTGTGCGTGTTTTTGCATGTTTCTGCATTCTCATATATGAAAATCTAGCTGTGTCTTTGTTTCAGTCTTACTGATTTGTATTTTGCCAGATAGAAATGCAAATTAGAAAAAAGAATGATGACGTAACAATTCGTAGTAAATGGTAATTTGATTTGAAAAAAATACGTCACACCCCATCAGCCTGCATTTTTCGGTGACACTCAATAAATTGACATTTACAAAGTGGCAGTCAACAGAAAAGAGCACAAAAGAAATAAAGAATGCAACGTCATTACGATGGAAAATTACACTTTCAAAAAATCTGCCCACCTTATACAATTTGCATTTAATGAGAAGAGCTGAAAACTTTACATCAACTCTTTGTCTAAGAGCAATTTTTTTCTCAAGCATAGAGTTAAGAGTGATTGCCAGGATTATTTGCAGTTTTTTGCAGGACATTTTGTTATTGTTTGGTTTCTTAAAATAAATTGCTTCTTAGTAAATTTACAATGTATCGAATACAAAATCTGCAATGTATCGAATACAAAATAGGGTGTTCATATTGAACAGTAGAAAAGAAAACGAAAACTATGCAAACGATCGACAAAAAACGAAAATATCGAATGGTGTCGACATGTATCGAGTTGGAAAATGGACAATCTTTTGTATAATCCTTTTTCTTTTCGAGATTTTTTAAAATTATTTCAATTTTTAGTTTGTTTTGCTTATCTATATATCAGCTGGGAATTTCGTATTTCTGAGGAAATTTTACTAAATATTTATTTTTCAGTATTCATATTTTTTTAACCATTCCATCACATTCTCGAAGTCAATTTTGTTTTGTTGTACTGAATGTAGATGTTATATTTTCTCCCCATTCGTCTTAGAAATTCACATTCGAACGAATGTGTTTGTGGGAATGTGCATTTGTTAGTTTTATTTGGGATTCTGCTTGTTTAATACGAACGACCGGGGGGAGTGTCCAGTAATCAATTGGCTTGCTTATGAGGAAGATTAATAATGAAGGAAGAGATATTAAATCCATTCTAGGAGAATGAGATCTTGAAGATTATCAGAATTATTTTTTTCATTTCTTTACACATTGAAATGATTGTATGACAATTTTCAATTACATTCTTTAGGATAATTATTTGCGAGCTATTCAGACATGTTATTGCCAATAGTTCACTCTTAACTGATTAACCTGAATAATTACAGTTAGAATAGTTGATGGGCATTTATCAGTTACATTATAGAGAAAAGCCAGTACATGTGTCTGCGTAATTATATTCCAGGGTTAGTTCTACTTCCATGAGAAATTAGGATTATCATTGTTATGAATCATAATTATACTATTTTAGTTATGGTATTTATAAATGATCAAAATCGAAGGAAATAAAGAAAAAGAAAGGGAAGAGAAATAAGGAACAAGAAAATCAGGAAAGAGATAAATAACATATTGAGAGAAAACGACTGGAATACAGAATGACGGTGATAAACAGAAGAATAGGGAGAGTTAGAGAGAGAAAAGAAATTATATTATAGATGAAAGGAGTAGAGAGTAGACAAGACGAGAAACGAGAAAAGGATGAAAACAAAAGAAAAAATCAGCTCAAGACAGAAATAATTGTTTCGTGCCAACTGTTTTTCCCATAAGAGTTGAAACCTTTTTTCCCAATAATTACATCAGTTTAACTAATCATTTTTTAAATTTATATAGAGTCCTTGTAGTAGTATATACACATACATCATGTCCTTCTCCTGCAAATCTATGTAACATTAAATTGTAAATTGATAATATTTGTCTGAATTTCTGGGATGAGGTGGAGTTATTATTATTTACCCAATTTACATATTCCAAATTCGTTATTATTGTCTAGTGAATAAAAGTGTAACATAGTTGTTATAAGTTCAATCACTGCGGCGGGCAGTACGTACTTGCATTCAGTAGAAACAGGCGAAAAATAATCGAACAGTACTAAATAAAAATAAGAACCAGATGACATCCAGAGACATAAGCAGAGGAACGTTAATAGTCTACCCCCATAGACTAAATAAGGGGTTCAGTTCAGAATTCTTTGTAGGCGATCTACTTCGATATATACACCTGATGAAGGCCGACGATCATAATGGCCGAAACGTGGTGAAAACAAGAAAAATATGATGGTAATATTCCGAATATAAATAGTGTAATTTAAATTAATTGTTGATTAACTGTTTGTATATGTATATATATTTATGGCACATTCTAAGGTTCTCTCCGAAAAACATTTTCACAAAATATATAATTATCTTTATTTTTTGTAAATGGAAGGAAATTAAATTTTTAAAAGATTACATGAAAATTACGTGGAAACAGACATTTAAAAAAAGAATTCCTAAAATGTTTGAAAAAATACAAAGGTTAAGGAGTATTGAACTCAGATTTAATATGATTTGAAAGAACTGATGCATTTTCAATTTCTATTAGAACTATTAACTTCATAAGAGCTTTAGACATTTTCTGGGGATATTCATTTAGTTGCATTCGATTATATGGAATATATTATATATTACATTCAAAATACGTTTCATTTTTCATTGAATTTTAAATAAAAAGCCTTTGGTCAACGTCTTAAAATGACAGTGAGAATCAATCGACAGGCAACTCAGCCATGGGTAAATATCGAACATAATTACGAAAACTATTTCTTCACATCTAAACGCAATTAATTTTCGTGAAAACCTAAAATATTTACAAGATAATTACATGAACCTGACACGGGAATAGCGGAGGTAGGCTGCTTCCATAAGCTAGTAAAATTGTCGTGAGTTCGAACCTCACACGCTGCCAATATTTAATCAGAAAACAAAGAAATGTCATATTATGGAATTTAAAAACACTTTAAGCGAGTGACTAGGATTATTATTTTTAAGAGTCAGTTTTTCTATTAAGTCGCGTGTGTCAAAGAACAAACAGTTTCCTTTTTCATAATTCCCGATTTTCTGTCATCAACAGTGAGTATATTAGATTTTTTTTATATATCGTAATGTGCTAGAAAGACAGGACAAAATGAATTCCTGTGAGCGAAAATATTTCAACACTATCTTTATATCCAATGGATGATAAACTTTATTTGATATATGCTTCCTTTCATCAGGATCGTGTAAGTTTGAGGATGTTTAATCATGTGATGAGGTAATGCGCATTGATATCTAGTACGCACGCATACCACTGAATATGACAGAAGTGTCGCTTCATCACACTACTCTAAACGCCTGTTGCTAAACCACGTCTCTGAATATGTTATAATTACCGCACGAAACAAAATGATAGATATATTTTTTCAGGAGAAAGACTTAGTCATGAGAAATACTTAAAATCATTTTCTACCAGTCATTCCCGTGGTTTGGTTTGTTGTTTAAATTGGAAGGCCATTGTATATTAAAATGGATTTCTTCAAATAGAAACCTTGAATATATGGGAAATATTTGTGTATTTGTATTCTACTCCGATTCTAAAAGATTTGAGCAAAACTTCGTTTCCAAATCAAATTGAATTTCACATCGAAATCGTACATACCATCTCTTAGATATAGTGCTGTATTTACTTCGAACAAAATTACTGGTTATATAATCGCAAATTATATATATATATATATATATATATATATATATATATATATATATATATATATGAGAGAGAAAGAGAGAAGGAGAGAGAGACAGAAAGAGAGGGGGACAAAGAGAAATTTATTCACACGCATTTTAGGCTTGAAAATTGAGTTGGAAGTATATCCAAATTACAATGATCTATCTACCATTAGAAATTTAACTGCTTTCTTCGCTAAATATTGAATGGTTTCAGAAGTGGTTTAGTTCTGCTTTCTTTGCCATAATAACCACTTTATCTGTTCTTAATGGTGTCTCCCTAACGTTCTTGTGTTAAGTTTAGCACTAACTGCTGTCACATCTGTTTCAGATCAAATGGAATTATTTGATTGATTTCAGAGCTCTAGCGTTAAGTCGAATATCTGATGATACACACCAATAGAATAATGATGCGCAGGTTTCTTTCCCTTCAAACTTGAAAAATTGAAAAAGAAAATAAAAAAAAAATTAAATACTACTTAAACAAAAAATTGTCTCTAAATCTGATTATATCAGATTTTCAAGTGTAGAAGATTTATAAATATATTATGCAAGTTCTTTTTCTTTTAAATTGTCACAAAACAATTATCGATGAATATATCATAGCTAAGAACCGAATATCTGTAAAATAATTATCACTTTCCCATTATATGTATATATATGTAATTATATTTTTATTATAAGAGATTATTATAAAACATTTATAAATCACTACACAAAAACCTTCATGTTTTAAATATTATGATTGTACTTCCTCAGACGATAATAGGTAACTAATTATAAAATGATTTCTTAGGGAAATTTAAAAACAAATCGTTATCTCTTTTCCTAAAGTTAAAGGCGGGGCGTAAGGTCAGAAATTAAAAATAGACTTGTGGGTATGTCTCGAGAAACCAATTAAATGTCAGATCTACGCTAAATAGTAATATAAGGTCAGTGGGTGAGTTATTTTTTTCTGTCATATTCTCCACAATAGTCAATGACGCCATGTCTATATGCCGGTTTATTGTGACATGAAAATTAACACATGGCCCAGTGATTGGTTAGAACCATTGAGTTGTGAGTTCAATACCAGGCCACAGCAGTGGTGGACCAAGAACTTGGAGAGTTTAGTTAAATGTAAATAACAGAGACATCCGGAAGAGTCAAGGCACGTGGAACTAGAACAATCTACCGCAGTAGAAGTAATAAAGGGTTCGGCTCAAAATTCCAATCAACTGAAGAAAGCCGGAGCGTACAACAGCCGAAACGTTGTGAATATGGCAATGAAGATGAGGATAACATCCGAGTAATAAACATAATGTAAGTATTACCCGGGTTATTAGCTTGTTACGATTAATTTTCTAGCATATGTGCATGCTTTCATTAACTTTGATCTTTCGTGAAGCAGCGTATGTTGTTCAAGTTACTGCATTATCGTCAATTTCTCCTCTTGACACAATTTACACACATTATTTTAAATACTAAATACACAGCACATTCCATTTCATAATAGGTCCTTGCCCATTTTTCAGCCCAACACTTACGAGTCATATCGGTGAAAAATGAGAATAGGCCTAAGGATTAATAGGCATATATACACAAATGAAACAGTTCTTAAAGTATTTAAGGTAGGTACCTCCACGAGATCGCTAAAAAAAGAGCATAGCATGATGAAAAAGACGCCAAACTTGACGAAAACAAAATTATATCGTCTAAATGTTTGTTATTATTAAGAGGAAAGGTCAAAGTATTTTGGGGTATTTTTTTTTCCATTTTTAATCGTTCCTAGCACGTCCGAAATTTTCGTTAAAAATCTAGTTTTTTTTTGAGTCAGCAAAATTGACCATTTTTTTTCCATTTAAAAAAAAAATGGAAATCTGACTTTGAAATTTTTTTAAATATCAATTATCATTTTTTCAAAACTTATTTTAAGAAAATCAGAAATTATAATGTTTATTTAAAATATTTTGAACCAAACTTAACTTAGCTTTTGTGCCAAAAAGATGTAATTTGAAAATAAAACAAAGCAGGTCATAAACTTTCGCGTCTCTTGACATGTGATGAATGATATATTTACGAATTCCATGAGGCTAATTTGTTCTACGGAAGGAGAATAGTGAAATAATTTACATTTACGTGAACAAATTATTTTCCCCGTTATTTTTAACGAAAACTTTCAGCGGTCTAATTTTTTCTTTTTTTTTGTACTTAGCTTTCACCTTTACGTTTATGATGCTTTATGGGAAATATATTCTAAAGAAATTAAAATAAAACTGTTAAGAGTGACATTAAATTTCATATTTCTTAAGAAAGGTATCTAATTAATTTATAGGTACCTTTCTTATGAAATTTTATCAGAATTGTACATAAAATACTATAATTTTATGTACATTTATTACATTCTACTGTTATTTGTATTTGCATTCATTTTATTATTAATTTTGATATTTCATTTATGGAAAAATGTCGTAACTGAGATTAATATAAAAATAAGATCATATAGATTTCATAAGATGATACTGATACTTGTAGGTACCCTTCTCAGTTGAAATTGAAAAATCAAATTAACTTCTCCACACGTGTTTCGCAAAAGTAAAGGCCTTAACAGCGGAGAACAATGCTTAACTCAAATAACGCAACTTAATTATATTCTAGTTGGTCTTCCGTATTTTATAATTACAGCCCGATTATAAGCACAAAATTACATTTCTTAATTACTGGGGATCTTCTGATTAGTCAAAATGATACAATTTACAACGCGCTAAAAAAAGATCTATCTCATAAGGACATTTATGAAAGCCGATGCGGCTTTTAACTAATTTTATATTTTAACAACTTAAATGTAAAATCTATTATAATTAATGAAATAACAAATAATTGTATTAAAAATTCATTTTTCATCGAAAAAATTTTTTGGCTTTCAGAAAATATTGTCCATATTCATAAAAACAACTAAAAGCAAATAAAAGCATTTGAAATTAAATAATATATTTGTTTTATTGAGTTTTGTATGTTACAATTCAGAGCTGATTTTCAGGTACTGCGTATCCAATTAAAAACAAAAAAAAACATGATTTGCATTCCTCAAAGCCCTGTGCTTTTAATTATTGTAATCACTAAAACCGATGCGATCGAATTTCTAGCGTTTTCATAAAATTAGTTATTGGGGGGGTAATAAATATTTAAAAAAAAAAAATTTCTACCATGACTTTCATAAAAAACATATTTATAATAATTTCGATCATCTGTGAATAGTTCCTGAAAGTTTCATTAACATCCGATAATTATTTCTATTTTTGCACGATTTTTCAAATTAATGTGTGTCATACCAAAAAACGTGCTAAAATTGTCTATGTTATTTACTAGTTCCGTTGATACAAATAGAAACAAGGTTTTTTAATCAAAATTTAGAATGTTCTAAAAGAAGGAAAATTTAAAAAAAAAAAAAAAAAACTTTGGTCTTTCCTCTTAATAATAACATAAGCATTTAGACAATAAAATTTTGTTTTCGGCAAGGTTGGCGTCTTTTTCATCAAGCTATGCTCTTTTTTTAGCGATTTCGTGGAGGTACCTAATTTAAGGTAATCATAAAAAAATGTATATATCAATATAAAAGAGATGAGATAGCTAAATGGAGAGATCATGTATAAAATCATAAAGATAGCTATCGAGTAAGGTAGGTATGAAAAGATAGATAGATAGATAGATAGGTAGATAGATAGATAGATAGATATGAGCTGACCGCGATAAATAGATAGGTAGAACAGATAGAATAGACCGATATAGATAGATAGACCGATATAGATAGAGAGGAACAGACTGCTATAGACAGATATGAACAACCGAGATAGATAGATAGATAAAAATAACTAATGTCAGAAATTATTCGATAAGATTTCCTTTTTCATATCATTGTTAATTCAGCCTTACTTAGTTATAGTTATCTTAAGTTTTATTCATTTCTTGTTATAATTCCATTGATAGACTTTAATGCACCCATTCCATTCTTACTATTTGTGTAAGCCATCCTTTTTTCATTTCCTTATACATTATTTTATGTTTTTTTTTCCATACAGACTAACATCAAATGTTTGCAATCAGAATTAGGACCTGGCAGTTTTATTTTATTCAACAATCATTTCTTTATCATTAAATGGCTATTGTCGTTAGTATAGTTTCGGAGTCGGCTGAAAGAATAATCTCTTCAAATATCCCATGACAAAATATTCTTTTAAATGAAACTTTAGCTCTCTGTTGTACTTGTCGCCTGTTGTTTACCAAATCTTTTTGTTCACCTTTTTTAACGTAGCAATTTTTATTTCGTTACACTCTTAATTTAACTGTTACTTGTTTTTTCCCATATTTTTAATCTTATAATCTGCTTCTCTTTTGAAGTAATCATTGTTCACTCTGTTTTTATTCTTACTTCTTATTTGCTGCGCGTGAATCTTGTCCAAAGATGTTTTTTGTGTGTGTGAATATTTTTCTTTATATCTTTTTTCTACGTCTCTTTATTGTTTCATTTTCGTGAAAGATCATCTATTCTTACCAGCAATCGCCAGAAATCCTTCTGTAAAAAACGAAGTAAACAATATTTGAATTTCTGTGAATTTGAAACTGTGATTCCTTTTGTCTTTCTTAAAACATCAGTGGAAATCCTTTGCCTAATTCGAAGAAATATGTTTGAGATTATGCAAGAAGATTTCAAAATTTCCTTTTTTTAAGAGCATTTAAAGTATCATATATTTTATGCGTATAAATAATACTAGTTCACTCATGATACAATTAGAAATTATACACAGGAAATCATTAACTGAATTAAAATCAATTCATAAAATATCCGGTTCTTTATTAATGTTGTAATTTTCAGGAACTTTTTGTTAAAAGACAATACAACGCACATTAAAATCTTATATATTTTCCTCCAGTTATTTCTAAATCTTAATTTTCTTTTAAAAATAATTTTATCCCATCGTATACCTTAAGATGGTATTTATTTCAAATCATTTAGTAGGTTTTAAATTGTGAGAGAATAAATCTATTTTAACTACTGGTCACTCAATATAGGAATTCTTAAATCATCATCATATGAATGAGAAGGAATATATTCTTATTTTTTAAAAGTTGAACTGTTAGATTAAAAGCCGATAAGTACTAATCATTTGTTGCCAATGTAAACACTTTTCCTTATGCATTATGACAGATTGAGAAATAATTATTGAGCATTTATCTCTCTTTTATTAAACTGGTTAAGATTCTTCTCGACTTGAGGGTTAATTACAAATGGTAACACATTGAAAAGATTAGTTTTTTTGCTGTTGATTCCAAGTGACACAGTGTCAATAAATGTGCAACCCTAATTCCAAAGTGTAAAATCAATTTCCATATTTTGTGTAAAATGCAAATATAAATATATATATATATATATATATATATATATATATATATATATATATTATTTATTTAAAAACTATTTCTTCTTTCTGTTAACATCTATATGAAGCTTGTTTTTAACATGATGGAATTTGTGGACAATTTGACCTAACACAAAGTGGATAACAGTGTTAATCTTAAAAAATAAATGCAACTGCCGAAAAAATATGATCTGTTCCTTAAACGGTCAATGTGTGACTGATAATAGAGTATACCGTATTATTAGTTATCTTAAAAGGCTTACATAACACTAACTTTTTAAACAAGAGAAATGAAGTGATGGTTACATTGTTTTTTAAAAGAATCAGTAATCTTATTTCCTGCTTAATAGAAAAAAATAATATTCGTAACTACAAAATGTTTTTTCTTTACATACACATACATATATAAATACTCACACGCACGCACACACACACACACACACATATATATATATATATATATATATAGCGAGAGAGAGAGAGTGAGAGTTTATTTTAAATGTGAAATACATTTTCTAAAATTAAAAAAATAACTGTAACTCAGTATAATTTATTACTGCGCCAACATTGTGATAACCATATATTTTATTAAAATTAAAATTACGTTACAGTCACCTGATGATTGCGTTGTACATGAAACTCCAAGTGATGTTATCGGTGAGAAGTCGAATAGAAAATTCGAGAGGATTACAATAAAAATAAATAGGCAAATTTTATAATTTATAATTTCAGTTATAAATAAAATAATATAGCTGTAAAAAGACAATACACACACACACACACACACACACACACACACACACACACACACACACACACACACAGATATATATATATCCCGTCGTATTAGGCGTTTGAGGGTCAAGCAGTTCAGTTCCTAAGACACCGCACATATGACTTGATTATAGTGGTGAAGGCTTTGTGCAGAACCAACCACAGTTTTTGAAGGGCCGAATACAGAGACCTTGTGAACTACGTGGCATAAGGTCCTCAAACGAGCCTCCGCAGGTTTTGAATTCAGAGTTGTCCTTCTGCTAGACTAGTTGCCATCCAAGGCTATAGAACCCAGTCTCTCCTGCTAGTTAACCCATAGCTGGAGGCAAAAGAAGAGGATTACACATTTCCCAATGATATAGCACATAAGTGAATGTACTATATTATATATATATATATATATATATATATATATATATATATATATATATATATATATATATATATATATATATATATATGTGTGTGTGTGTGTGTGCGTGTGAAATAATGACAAAGTGAAGAAATGTTATTTTGTCGATGCCTTCTGACCTCTGACAAACTATATCAAGGCGAATGTAAGGATTTTCTTTTGCAACAAGTAGGTTTTCAACATTTTTTAAATTAAGAACACTCATAAATATTCTTCAGGTCAACTGTAAAAAGTTCTTAAGAGTGTCGCTATCAAGTCGTGCCAAAATGTTAATTTGTGATTCGTTTTTTTCAAATATCTTCTTTTTCAAAATCTACACTGCGTGCCAAATTATTATCGAGATAACTTTTTTTCTAATATTTCAAAAATCGTCTAATCAATTCACACAATTTTCTGTGCAATGTAAACAAACTGGCGCCATATTTGTTATCAGCACGGTGATTTGATCGTGCCAAATTATTAGAAAAGTGTAAGAATTTAGTGAAAAGATGAACCGTAAAAGCAGTTTGAATGATGTTGAAAAGAAAACTATTACCTCAGAACTCTCAAAAAGTAAATCTACCCTAGAAATTTTTAAAATGATAGGGAAGTGTCATCAAACAGTGAAATATTTGTTATCAGTGCGGTGATTTGAGCGTGCCAAATTATTAGAAAGGTTTAGTAAAATGCACAAAAGGCATACGTCATCCCAAGTTTTACATGTTCTAGTCCTGTTTATAATTTTCCATTTTACTTTAGGTGTCCTATTTATTTCCTTCAGATGCCAAAAATATACCCTTTGTGCCTCCATGAGAAACTGCACATTATTAAGATTCTAAATAATAATAATCTATTAAACAATAGACATGAGTTAACGGTTTTTTGCCGACATCATCAAATTCATGCACTGAATAATTAGCTAAAAACATGCATACAATATAATAACTTTTATAATCCATAGCCTAAATAAATAGTTTAATAAATAAATAGTTTAAATAACCTAAAAAAAAGATAACCCTTTATGAAGTCGTCAAAAAAAAACAAATGTTACGGCAGTTTTTATATGCACAAATCCCTTTCATAAAGATATAAAATTAAAAAAAATAAATAAATCTCCACTGACACTTAAACCAGACTAGGCGAAAACATCTTCCGTTTCAAATTTAGACACCCCCACCTTACCCTGACTTGACATCTATGAAAGTAACTCTATACTGATTATTAACACCCAACACACCCCTACCCAATTAAAACAATTCGCCCTGGCTGTTACCATGGAAATTTTGATTTCAATTATGAATATACTATTAAAACACGTAAATTTCAGAAATAAGTTATTCCAAAAAAAATTTCGCTTGAAGATGGAACAGAGCTTACTTTAACTCAATTTAATTCAAATAATTATATTGAAGTTTTCGGCTCTTGTTTTGAAACATGAGACCTCTTATGTCGCGAGTTGGAATCATATTTTTAAATAAATAATTATATTTATGCTCTACTTTTGTATCGAGCACTATTTTTTTAAAATAATAACTAAAATACTAAGGAACTTTGGATTATTTACCTAACCAGTTCTTTCCTATTTTCTATATATTTTCACATACATACATACATATATATATATATATATATATATATATATATATATATATATATATATATATATATATATATATATATATAGCAAATCGTAGGTGTCTGGTGAGGTCATTTCCAATTTCATCAGGTATACAAGGAGAAAGAAATCTAATCTATTCTTAGACTATACTCTGCACATATACATGCATAGATATGGTCACTGGTCCTTTAAGCATTGCTTACTACGTTCCAAACAAATCTAAAATTACTTGTTACTCTCCCGAGACCAATGAACTACTGATTAGTGGGATGCGGCTTTGCTGATGACATAGCTTTTCATAGTTGGAATAAAAATGTTCTTGAAGAAGAAATCGACTTCCTCTAAGTGTTCCAAGACATAGGAATCAAAACAAACCTTTCTTAAACAGAAACTATGATATGCAATTTAAATGAAAGCAGTGAAGGCAGCTACATGGAATCCATCATGAAAATTCAGGATGCGGAATTAGTAAATGCTCAGCAATTTAAATACTTTGATGTATAGGTGAGTTATGACAAAGTTAGTATAAGTGATAAGAAAACTGAATATAGAATAGGTCGGACGAAAGACAGTTTCATATAACACCGCATCTTGCTAGAAATCCAAAACATTAACCAAAAACCTCCTGTAACGCGCTAAAATACTCTCAACACTACGAGACTTTCATATGGATGTTACACATGGCGCCAAACTAGATTAAGAAAATATGTCAACTTTCAACTGTATACAAACGCTTTCTCAAATCGATGGCTAAATGTGGATTCGAACGAATGAAGTCTGTAGATCTTAGTGAAGACCATCCTTCTTCGACACTGGCGCTATAAAGTCATAAACAAAGACTGTTCCGAATAAAATATATCACACCACTTGAGGACTTTCAACATTGGAAACAACTAAAATGGATTGCATATGAAAATCAAAGTAGAAATAATTACATAATCAAGATGTTTTAATCCCACATTATTTCAAAGAAAAGATTAAGATAGAAACCCTCATCAATATTAGAAAGAGCACTTTTCTTCAAAAATGATTTTAAGAGCGGGATTTAATATACTTCAACAAAAGTATCACTGGATCTTCGGTTAATGTATACTGGATGTTTTCTTATAAGGAAATGACTAATTCTAGCAATGACATAAAATTCTGTCAGATTCTCATCCAACTTTATTCTATCACATACAGACATACACACATATTTTTGTACGAATAATTAAAATTTGAATTATTCTTAATATTATAATACTGGTATAGATGTGGTTACTTTGTTCTGACACAAGGCCATTATTAAAGGTCACGCTTTTAGAATCGAAATGTATCATTGTATCAAAATTATTTTTTTAAAAATTGCTCCAATTCGATATGACCATAATTTTGTCATATTCCTTTATTCTTATATTCTACTTGAATCTTTAAATCATTATATCCGAGAGAAAATATTCTTCGACTCAGGCATCGGTTCTCTTTCCTGCAAAAGAAATGATAGAATTCAGATTTCTTCAAACATTCCAGTTGGAGAAAACAAACATAACCATTGATTTCAACATTCAATTCTATAAAAGCGATGAAAAACAACTAACACCCACGGATCTTATTCTTTGGTTAGTATTTCTCTTCTAAAATCCATTTTAGCCTCAGTCATAGATTTCGGAGTATATAAGCCAAGTTATCAAGAGACGGACGTGAGCCAGCCGACATACAAATGGCTGATTTTATGGAGGCAGAAACTCGTCATCAATGGGTTCCCGATTTTCTATCCCATTCGCAGGAATCCGATATTCCATTTCAAGCTCTATTGAGTAATATTGCGAATTCAGGAATTCAATATTCGACCTCACTCCTGGCTGAACAAAAAAATGATAAATCAATCGCAGGGTTAGAGGTTTCTTAAAGCCATTCTGAATCCAGAATGAGGAAGTAGATCCAAGTAAATAAGTTCTATACATGAATCTGTCTTTTTCAGCGCATTCGTGCGTGCATTGGAGAGAAAAGTTTGGAAAATTAGATATTTATTTTGTTTGGGTAGTCAGATTGCATATTTACATGAGACAGTTATGGCGCATCATTTGAGAACTAGGTTTTACAAATATATCCTGAGAGAACATCAAGTATTTTTATAAAGTGTATATTGTTGTTTCTCCTTCCCTCAATACGATGTATGCTTATTAGTATGCGTAATACTTATGGATATATTGAAGATATTTCGTTAAGTATTCTGCACGAGACTGTTGCTCTGTGACTAAAGTAATATTTCTTTGAATGAATACCTGCTTACTGGATTACCGGCTGCAGTGAACTGTCTGTCGAATGCACTTAGTAAGAGTTATAGCTCGTAAAATATTCATCACTTAGCGCATGATCAGTACACAAATATATAAATGGCTTCAATTCTTGCGACTTGTGTTTGAATTTACTAAGGACGGATACAATAACAGCTCGGCCTTGTGATGAGGTGGATTTATCAGTCTATTTAACAGTCTCTTCTAACGAAGCCTGCAATATATTCCTTGAAAAGATTAGAATTATTTCAGGAAGCAAAGACGTCAATAAAATTGTACTTACACTTAGGTAATCTTCTTAAGTTTTACTTATATATATATATATATGCGTGTGTTTATTCCGGCCCCTCCATAAATGTGGAGAATGTATATATATATATATATATATATATAAATACTAGATATAGATAGATACATATACATACATAGATGTGTGTGTGTATATATATATATATATATATATATATATATATATATATATATATATATATAATCATCCACAGACAGACTGTATCACAGCTCTTCAGTGTGGCTAGACGTCCGGTTGCCTCCAGCTAGGATCGAAACCCGACTGAATTGGCATTAGTCGGAGATTCTACCACTAAGCCGGCAGGGATGTAGGTGAATTTTTAGCGTATTTACTTAAAATCAGCTGTATTATACTACTAGAAATCCGATAGAATTGAGAATAATTCTGTCTTTCTCTGTAAATCCAGGCCACAAAGATGTGTTGAGTATTTTCCTATCAAAGAAATGAGCCACGTTTTCGTCCGAACGCAAATGAAGCAACTGGTAATGAAATTATCCATTGCTTTCTTATTTATCGGAGATCATAAAACTTTGGAAATGTTTATCAGTGCCTTTGATAGACTCACTAAAGTAAATCCATTGATGGAAAAAGAAAATAAATCAGTTATATGAATCGCTTTGAAAGGCTTCATTTGATGAATTAAGAAAATCTATGCAGGCGAAAGTCTACTGCTGCCATGAAAGCTATTGCTGAACAGGGACGCATATGAATGCATGTTAACGAGTTTATGACTTCGAGCTAAATTGGTCTTTTTTATGAATGAATCATAAAGGTAGGTCATAGGGTGAGATTAGATTTAGAGAGTTCATGTTGAATTGTTCATGTCAGTCAGGCAACATTCACACGTAAATGTGCTAGCATTATTTAGTTGGATCATTTCTCGTCAGTAATACAGCCAAGGAATTTTACGATATGCGATCTAATATATAGCGTTAACAATATCTACTATTTAAGATGGATTGGAAAATAAGAAATCTCTACTAATAAACATTTATTATTTTGATTGATGACGTTTACCTCTTGATTTTCATGGCGTACTCGCTTGTTCGAAAATATATGAAGAATATAAAATGATTTAAAACAAGTAGATTACCAAACGTAAAGAATGTCTCTCTTCCTGGCGGTTTGCATCACTGCCAGAAAAAAGTGTCCACGTAGAAAATACAGTTCATCTCAAAAATTGTTATCATAAAACATGTCTTGGGTAGAGCTTACGGCCTGTCACCCGCCTCTATAAATCATGGTTACTTTTTACGTGAGGTAATCTAAGATATTTTATCAATTGACTAAACAAACAAAAAGAACTTGTCAGGCTATTTTAGATAAGGTGTACGCAAAATCATTTCAAATGAGAATTATATTTATTAAATGTATAATATTCAGGCAGAAATATATTTTACAGTTTCGTAGTCTCAAATCAGAGCCGCTCGGAATAAACAAATTCGCTTTTATCTGTATGCTATGCTCAAGAGAATAAATAACAAATGTGATATGGCATCAAAGTAACTGGAATAATAATAAAACGCACTTTGGGAAAAATTAAGCGAAAGTTTTTGTCGTTTGATGATTTATTGACGAAAGTTTGCATTTAATGGGTGATTTCCACCTGAGAAGCTAACAATAGGTAAATATTGCACGACAAATAAGACAGTGATACCAAGGTCAGTTAATTAAAATATATAAGATTTAATCAAACACATATATGATATTTAAATATAGATTGAGTATTTGGGTAGAAATCCCTCTATTATGCAATTTTCGTTGAAAACGACTGACAAGATATGGTGGTTGAGTATTTTTGTATAATTTCTAATGTGTTCGTATATCTTTCTTTTGAGGACATAAATTATATAAAAATTGTCTGAATGTTTTTCAATCGCTTTCGGCTATTCTTTTAGGCATCAAGGGTTAATACAAAATATTTTATCAAGGATTAATTTTATTTGAATTTTCACTGAATATATACATTGTTTTGTGTATGTATCTAGAGTTATAGGAATGTTTTATTTTCCAAACGTGTTCAGCACGTGGTGACTGTGTTCACAGTTGATATTATTGAGTGTTGGCTTTTTCTTTTTTATTAATACTGCTTCATTATTTTCTGCCTTTTTCTACATGTGGATGATGCTATTATATTTGTATTATCAACGAATATGTTACGGATGGAGTTTCCATGTGTTTAAATGAGACGTAATTGGGCTATGATCAGAGAGATACAACGTGAGTCTACTTGTTAAATATTTGTAGCATATCTATATAATTATTTACAAATTTAGATTGGTCAGGAACAAATGTCTTTAAGTGATAGATAAAATTCTAAACAATATTGGTTCTCTGTAATGTAGATATTTCAGGTGACTTATTATATTTGACGATGATTCTAGCGTTTTTAGATTTGTTGTAATAAGTAATTTAATGTTTTTTTTTTGTTTTTGTGGATTGGTGTTGTGTATTTATGATGTTTTCAAGTGAAGTTACTATGCATTTGATGTTTGGAGAAAGTGTCAGTGTTATTTTTCATGTTTGTTTTGTGTTGCTATTGGTTACCTTAGAAAGAAAAAGTTTTATATATTTATTGTATCGAAAAATACAATTGTGGCACAAGGCCTGAAGAGGGGAGGGGTTGAGGCTGGTCTTCACTGACTATCCTATACCTAGCTAATCCGATTCACGACCCATTCACTCATTACAATTTGCCCATTCACCACAAGAACTCATCCATCACCAATCAATCCTCCTTATACCATAATACCACATCCTCACAAGGGAGGACCTACAAAACGCGCCCCATGCCATTAAAATTTTAATGATAATTATATACATATAAAACACTCGTGATGAGGGATGAGAGGGGAGGGAGATGAACCCAATAATAAACTGAAAATATAAACATAAATCAAATTGAACATAACTGATGTTAGTAGGGCCCGTCCAACCCTCAAAAACAAAGAGGCCGCTGTATTCTGCCCATGGGACAAAATCAAGAAGCTCTCTCACTAAGGGTGTGGGGAACGGATAAGAAAAATCGTACGGGCATGGGAGAATATAATGCTGACCCAGACGAGATAAAAAAGGGGGGGGCAAAAAACAAACTGGGGAGGTTGGGAATCTCAAACTGGATCATAACCAAAGAAGTGGCCAGGAACGGGCCGGGAAGCACATTTACTCACATTAACTAGGTACACCAAAGCTTGTCTAACCTAACCAGTGGTAGGGCTCCTCAGGAAACCACCCCGATGTGACGTAGGCTTGACCTAAAAGAGAAAATCAAGGCTAGCCCCGTTCATACGAACCAAGCTCGCCTCTTTCACCCACCTTTCGCTGAAGACTGTCGAATGCAATCGTTTTCTATCAGTTCTAATCTTCATCTTGAGCTGATGCTCAAAGAATCGGGCCAGATCCTGATGAGAAAGAGGGTTGCCTCGCAAGACTTCCTCCTGTCGCGTCGTCCAAATCACCATTCGAGCCGTGGCTAGCAGCGTGAGAAACACCATCCGTTTCACCCCGGAATACAGGGGCGACACATTGTCACACGCGGATGCGCGATCAATGGGCACAAGCTTTTCAGGAGCGAGACGAGCCGTCAGCTCGCCGACACGGTCCCATAGGGGGGGCGGACCCGGGGACAATGGTAGAAGGCGTGCGAAGCCGTTTCTTCTAAACCAAGGCCACACCGTTCACAGTCTGGCAAATCCGCCAAACCCCATATGAAGACCTTGTCATTGAGAGGCAGCCGATTCCGAGCCAATCGTCAGGTAAGCGAAACCCTTAAGCGAGTTACTGAGATAATCCGCCGCTGGCGCCCAAGACCAGTAAGAGCGAAACTCCTCCTCCGACAAGTCGAGATCCTCACGTAGGGAATCCTTCGCGACCCCCTCCACTAACAAACGATAGAAGACCTTCCTAGGCCGAGAAAGGTCACTGGACCAAGGGACAGCCAACAAGGCCGACCGACACTCGCGAAAGAAAACCGATTGAACCCGGGGTTTACGACGGCGCTCCACCCACGATCTTGGGGAACTGATGGTAAGGCGAGGGAAAGCGGCCCTCACAATCCCCTCAATAATCGGATCTCCACCTATCAACGCGCGGCGTAGGAAAGCCAACCTCGAGGCACGTTTGTGGGTCAGCAAGTGTGGCATTCCCAGCCCCCCATGACACGGACGTTGTGCACAGACATCTCTGTCGACCCGATTCCCGCGTCCCTCCATAAGATGGAGGATAGCGAGCGCTCGAGCGGCTTCCTATGGTCGTCACAGAGGAAGTACGGACAATCGATAAAGGACAAGAGGGAAAATGTATGTAGCACACACCTCCGCCCTGCCCTTCACGGACAACCTCCGTCGACGCCAAGTCTGAGCGGCGGCGTCGACCTTGCTCGTACCTCAGACCAATTCTTCTTCAGCTGGAGGTCGGGTCCAAACTACACCCGAGAATGCGGAAAGGACCGTCCGGCCAACCGAAGGGCCCCGGAAGATCGACCCCCTTCCAGGCACCTAGCCGCAAGCCGGACGACTTGTCGCGGTTAATCTTAGCCCCTGTGACCTTTTCGTACCGATCAAGCGCCTTCAGTACCGCCTCAATGTCTCTGCGGGACGACACGAAAGCAGATACGTCATACGCGGAAACCCTGGCTCGAGCCCCGCCAGGAACGGCGATTCCGCGTAGGGTCGGACTGCACGCCCTGTCCCCGAGCCGACGAAGGAGAGGCTCCAACGCGTAAAGTAGGGGCGACAGCGGGCAACCCTGACGAACCGACCTAGACAGCGCAAAAGCGCCCGACAGCTTCCCGTTCACCTGTACCACAGCCCTGGGGGAGCGATACAGGAGGCTAATCCAGCAGCAGAAGTCGGATGAGAATCCGGCGGCCTGTAGGACAGTGGCAAGGTAGCGATGGTCAACCCTATCAAATGCCTTAGACTGATCCAAATTGATCAGCGCGGCCTCGTCGTCGTCTTTTACTCCCTCTATGATCGTGCGGATCAAATGCAGGTTGCTCTGAATTGTTACCCCTCACAGCACAGGTCTGTTCGGGATCCAACAGAGACACGGCAACTGACTGCAAGCGCTCCTGCAGGATCTTGGCCAAAGTCGTCTAGTTTCCCCCCAACACCCTTGCCCTTTTTCAACAGCGTGATCACACTCCTGGAGAACCGGTCGTGGAGGGACCCCTGCCGGAACCAGTTGTTGAACACGACCGTCAAAATCGGGACAAAGATGTGCGACAGTCTCAAGTACACTTCATAGGACAGACCATCCAGACCGGGCGACATGCCTCTGCCGACCTTCTCCAAAGCCGCGCAGACCTCGCCCTCGGTAATCTCTCCCTCACAGCTAGCCGCTTGAGTCGGCGAAAGCCGAGGAAAGTCAGCCAAATAGCTGCGAAACTCGTCCTCACGAAGACCAGGCTCCTTGGTAAAGCGGCTCTCGAAATGCCGCCGAAACGCTTCGTACATGTCGTCAGTGGCCCGAAGGGTACGCCCCTCCGGGCTTTTGACTTCACGAATGTAACGATCGCCACCTCGACGGACCTCTTCCCTGACCAGATCTGCGCCCATATTCATGGCTTCGGAAGACATCTTGCTTAACCTATGCCTAATTACCTGGCCCATGTAGCGCTCGCTATTCAAGCGCTCCAGGGCCTCCTTAGCTACGGCTATCTCTAGGGGATCCCCCCAGCCACTGCCCGGGAATAACTAGCTTTAAATGTCCTCACCTTATCAGCTCTATCTAGGGCGAGCCGTTTGCTGAAATCAGTGGTGAAGGACCTAATTCTACATTTAAGTCTGTCCCCCCACCTATTCCCGATAACCGCCCCCACTAGCTCCCGCTGCACTAAGCTAGTCACCTGCTCCCGGAAGTCCCGCCTGTCCAGTAAAGACAGATTGAACTTCCAGTAACCAGCCATTCTAGGCCTATGTTCTAACGCTACACGGGCACAAACGAGTTTGTGGTCCGTATAGCCTACCCAGTGGAACGTGGGACAATCTAACAAATCTGTGTCGACCCTTCTGACTAACATTCTGTCAAGGTAGCTAACCACCTTGTCACAAGGCCAGCTACGAGCCCACGTACACATTTTCCCCCCGGGGTGATCGACCCGGTATCTATCAACGAGACCGAAATCTTTGATCAGATCGACCAGGCTACGATCGCCCCTTCTCCCGCTAGCACCCCGCCCCCGATCTAGCTTGGGGTCCAGGATGGCATTCCAGTCCCCCATTAGAACTAAGCGCGTCGAATCCACCAGGAAAAGCTCGAACTGCCGAAAAAACGAAACCCGCTCCTTCCGGTCGTTGGGCGCATAAACCGCAACGACCCGAAACGAACCACTTTTCACGGCAATATCGGCCACGATCAACCGTCCCTCGGCATCGGTATGCACAAGGTCCACCATCGCATCTAGAGTCAGCTTCACCAGCAAAGACACTCCTCTGGCAGCTCGGTCCCCATATGCTGAATAGACGACAAAGTCGGTAGACAGCACACACTGCAAACAAAATGGGTCTCTTCGATCGCGGCGACATCCACGCCGAAAAAGAGGTCCCGGAGCAGGCGGGCCGCCTTACCCCGATCCCTCAAGCCCTTCACATTCAACGTCGCTATCTTAATTTCCATCTTCTAAGCCCTGTAAAATATAAAAAACAGAATTAACCTATTCACATACCGGGCGGAAATCTGCAGCAGTAAGGACCCCGACGGATTGTCCCAGGTTTCCTGTACCCAACTCGGTCGTCATACGACCACCCAGGACAACACCGCCAACGTCCGTGGGGTAAATTAATTTTATGGCCCTATACAAAGAGGGATGGAGCAGGACCGGGACCCTCCCAGAGCAAAAATGCCTCATTTTTTTGAGGTCTTCATTATTTTCTTCCATTACACTTATTTCCAGATAAGCTTCTCGAACCTCATATATATGGATCCAAACTTTCAAGTATGCCCCGGTGTCTCTTACGACGGTGATGACACCTGGGGCATTAGGGAAGTTTCGTGGATCCTCTACCGATTTCCCATCTACCTCGTCAAATTTAAATAGGAGCCCCAAAAGGGCCCTTTTTTGTTTCGACAGGTCTTTTTTTGCCTCCTCCTTATCTACTTTACAGATTCCGTCTGGACACGGGAAGTACTTTTTCTTTTTCTTTTCCTTCTCCCTAGCACGATGGGGAGGGAAGGAAGTGGACGCGTGTGTGGGAACTCAGGGTGTAATGGAGGAAGAGGGGGTTGGAGCACGGGAAGGGGAAGAAGGGAGGCTCCTAACTTTGGCGAGGCTGGAATATCTTATTGTGCGAAGCCGGGAAGGAGCGCCGCCTGGTTCTGTCCATGCTTCGCTCCTCCCTGCTTCGGCCAGACTTCTATTTCCTCTGGATCTTCCTCCCTGCTCCTTTTCAGGGACACAGTTCGTGATGGAGGCATTTTTTCTACCTCCATTGGTGTTTCTTTCTCCACCTGCTTTTGTTTGTGGAGGTGCTGCTGTTCTTGTTGCTGCTGCTGCTGTCGTTTTTGATGCTGCTGTTCCGGTTTTGGATGTTTCTGATGCTCTTGTTGCTGCTGCAGTTTTTGTTGTTGTTTCTTCGAATGCTGGTGTTTCTGTTGATGTTGCTGAAGAGATTGTTGCTGCTGAAGCTTCTCTTGCTGCTGCTGGAGTTTTTGTTGTTCTTGTCGCTTCTCCTGCCGCACTGGAGGAGAGGGTGGAGATGCCACTTTTCTCCCTTTCCTCAATTCCGTCCAGACTCCCGGGCCAGCCTTTTCCTTTGTTGGTGCCACATCTGTCACTGCTGTTGCTGCTGCTGCTGCTACTGCTGGAGTCTATTTTGTAGTCTGCTGGGCCTTTTTCCCGGGGCACTCTTTTACCATGTGCCCCACCGCACCACACGCCCAACAACACGGTTTCCTTCCCTCCACTACCACCAGCATCTTCTTTTCCCGGCAAGTCAATACATTTGGTATGTCCCGGAAGTTGTCCCTATCCAGGACCACCTGGAGCACCATGTCTCCCGTCGCTATGCCTGACTTGCTTCTGAGCGCACTAACTTCCTCCACTTGGCCGAATTTGGCGAAAACGCTCCTATTCTGTCTTGGGTAATGTCGACAGGAACGCCGTGGACAGTAATCCGCGTCTTTCGTCCCCATGTATTCCGTTTGGAGGCGCAAGTTTGGTGTGGACAAGATGTTTCCGGCCAACTGCTTCGCATCTTGCTCCGAACCAAGCAGAATGTCCCACATGGCATTGCTTCTGCGGGCTAACATTTTGGGGGCAATCTTGAGGGTCTTTAGAGCATCCTCTAAATTGTCTCTGCTGACTCCAATCAGTCTATGGGTTTTGACATCCGATGTCAGCAGAGAGATAACTTTGACCTTGAAAAAGTTTTATATGGTAATCTATAAGAAGGTTTAGAAAGCCGTTGTTAACAAGCGTTTGTTTCACGTTGTTAAGTTCTTTAAAGAAAAGCAAATAAGACAATGAATTCTCGTGCCCTCATAAGGAAATTTTTAATAACATCTATTTTATATCTGAGTGGAAATTGGCTAGTAAAATTAAGATGGCAAGAGTTTTTATGTGTGGTTTTTCATATAACGAATTAGTGAATGTGTTATTACTAGACTCCACAAAACCATCCAATAATGGGTGTTTTTTTGTTGGCTAAGTTCATGAGTAAATTTGAGGACTGATTTTTTTTCGAATGTAGTTTTGAAATTATCGATTTCATTTTTGTTCTCAGCTGAAAGAAAATTATCTTCTACGTAGCGGACGTATATTTTCGGTTTAGTAACCTTTTTAAAAGTTGGTTTTTATGTGTGACGGGCAATAGAGAAGCACGGACAAAGAGGATTTCACATAATAAGTGTTGAGTAAATTGTGCCGTTATGGTCATAGAATAGAGCATTAGTAGATCATGTATGTAATAACTTTTTGAGAATATTGAGTTTGATGGATGGAGGTGGAATTGAATTATTGTTATATAGTGAGTTAAGGATCATATCGATGGTTTAGTCAACAGGGACATTTGTAAATTAATTTTCGACGTCAAGAGACACTAGAATGCATTCGTATAGTTTTGTAGCTTGAAGGATTTGGGGAAATTCATGGGTTGATTTGATGCTATAATTGTTATGGGTAACAGGTTCATTGAGAAATTTTGATTTTTGGTATGTGCGTGTTGGTATCTGTCAAATGATAGGTAATAATCGATATCCGGGTTTGTGTATTTCGACATTTCCATATAGATATCCTGGTTGGTAATCTCCAATAATTTTATTGATTTTTAAGGATTCTACATCAGCATTATTGGATGTTATGAGTTTTTTGACATATTTTTTTAGAGTGTCGGTGATGTTTTAACTAACTTTTGTAAATTTAGATCGATCATCGTTGGTGTGCTGTAATTTTCTGTAATAATTTAGTTTGTCCAATATTATATGATCAGCTCTTCTGATGACGATATTAGGATTGTTTTTAAGTTTTTTTTGCAGCAGTTTTGAGTTTTGTTGAAATGTTATGGTTATTGCCTGGAGTAAAAAATTTTAAACTACTTTCTTGACAAGATCTTGACAAGGTTTGGATGGAGTTTTCTTAATTTGTCATTTTCCAGTTTGTATAATGATTTGAATATCAGTCTTTGTGCGAGGACATCAAATTTAAGCTGGAAATGGCAAGTTGGTCCTAGATTTAAGAATTCCTTCTGGTCATCTGTCATTTTACGTTCTGACTGTGTCTAGAAAATAAAACATTCCTATAACTCTAGATACGTACTTAAAACAATGCATATATTCAGTTAAAAACTCAAATAAAATTCGCTTGTAAAACATTCGAACAAATTTTCTGTTTTATTTCTTGAAAAGAATAAAAATATATGAACAAATGAGAAATTATATAAAAAAACACAAGCACCACACATAATAATGTTCTTGATATATAAACTTTATATATCGCTTTCCCTTATATATATATATATATATATATATATATATATATATATATATTTTGGATTGATGTGAGTTTGTGACCCTGGCTTTCATGCTTTTGCGATCGTCAGACAAACTGATTAATTTTTTAAAACTTTTGGGTTTATGTAGATTGCGTGTACACATACTTTTCACACACGCACGCACATACACACACACACACACACACACACACACACACATATATATATATACATATATACATACATACATATATATATATATTGTTTGTTTTTAGGTTTTATTAATTTATTTTCATGTTTGACTGTTTAACATGTAGTTTTGTACTGTCTGAATAATGATAGCATTTATTCCTAGTTTAAATCACAAAAACTGAATCAAACATAAAAAAGAAAAATTTATAACACTTAAAAACCCATCCTTGAAAATGGCGGAGGAATTGGATGAAAGCACTTAGAACAATAGACAACACACACACGCCCGCACTCACACACGCACACACACACACACACTCACATATTAGAGTGTGCCATACAAAGAAATAAATAGCAATGTTAATCACTTCGCTAACAGAACTCTAGTGTCGCGACATCGCACACTGTAAAACATATATTCAACTGTCAATAAATAGCATAATTTAAAAAAAAATTCTTTCGGTCGAAACATTGTTCGTCTTAGCATTTGCCTATATATAAAAAAAATTTACCCTGAAGATGGCAGTTTGAAATTATCGAAAGTACTTGACATGTGTCTTCCACCTGACAACAACTCGAATATAAGAATCTTATTCAAGGAAGTAAGTTAATGTCTCAAGAAGTTCTGTCAGAGATGTGATTTCGCCATTAATCACATTAAAATTGCTATTTAATTTTTTGTATAAATTGTTTCATTCATTATATATATATATATATATATATATATATATATATATATATATATATATAAACTATATATATGCACATATTCTAAACTCCACTTTAAATTTGCCTGAATTGTTATTAGAGATATATTTTCCACGTAGCAAAACAATTTGTAGTCAAAATTTCTTTCTTGATGTATTGTTTATTTTGTTTTATCTTAGGTGATCATAACGGAAGTGATTTTTTTAGATTTTTTATTAAGTCATGATTTCAGTTTAACTGATTTTGTTCATATGATTTATGTATCGATGGATTCGGTTGGTTGTTATTCTGTAGTTGGTTTCCGTTGAACACTTTAATGTTTTTTTAAGTCGCTACTATTTGTAATGAATATCGGGAAACCAGAGACTTAATTACTGATATTCCCGAAGAAAATGCGATATTGCTGGCGGTTTGGATGTGACGGCTATTTTTACGGTAAAGCTTGGCCGATACGCTTCTGGGAGGATGAAAGGCGACACTTTCTTCAATCGATTGCCTCACATGTTTGCTTGCGCATGCCCACGTCCGGATCCCATAGCGCCCAAGTTTAGACCGACGAGTTATGCTAAGAAAACAATCAGAAAAGAGAAGTCCATATCACTAAGTGAATCAGAGAGTTGCACATATTTTCTATCGGAGATCATTTCAAACTAGATTCACTCTCTGCTGCCATTCAAGCTCTTGGGAAAGCACTATTTTTTCTCCATTAGACAACCCCTTTGTAGAGAAAATTTAAAAGAGAAATTTATTCTGTTTTCCTGCCGTGTGTATATTTTACGCTCAGTTAATACAATGTGACAGTTATATTTTATTTTTTCTGAAGTTATTTTAATTTTATTTACACTCAAACTATTGTCCTTATCATTCTTGTTATTATCCCAAGCTTTCGTTCCGGCTACTCACCGGCATACATCAAATGCTAGTCGATCCTGATATCGTTTAGGAAATAACAACAAATATCACGATAATCGTCCGAGTGTGAATAATTTAAATAATAGTCTCATCCCAGAAATTCAGACAGGAATTTTTTTAATTTGTCTATTTATTATATATTTCCCTAGAAATTATTGCTTATTATTTTCCATATTTTCATACATATTATAACATATTTGTGTATATAAAGAAAATTAGATATAGAAAATATTTCGAAATTTATTTTCTATATTGACCTTTGCTGTTGTAGTTGAAAATTCATGGATTTGAGTTTTCTTTTATGAGCATGACGGTTGAAAGTTAACATTATTCAAATCAAATTCGTATTTCCCAATATAATTCGATAGGTACATAATAATATTCAAGCATATATAATTATGAATATTTTTCATTTAATAGAGAACTTTGATATTATCGATAAAACATGATGACAAAAATCACATTGGCAACATTAATTTCCTTTGCATTGATTATATATATATATAAGAAAATATTAATTTATAAATATTATTCTTGGCCGTTACAAACATCATTCGAATTACATATTAAAGCCTATTCATATCTATCTATCTATCTATTTATCTATATATCTCAGTGGATATAGTTACCAAGTGTATTTTGTATAAAATATCTTTATAGTAAAATATGTATTAAATATCTATAACCAAACACGCTCTCTCTACCTATCTACATACACTAGCGTGTATAACGTTTGTGTCACCTTGAAAAATTAATTACGTTTGTTCATTTTGATAGAGTAATCAGTAGTATGCTTTTCCCAGTGCATTTTATAATCCTTGCGTTCCCGAATACAAGTTACTGCCTTATTTGTAAAACTCTCTGGTAGATATTAGAGCATTTTAAACATAGCAAACACTGGGCCACCGGCTAAAGTTTCAGCTTTCAGCTCTTTTCATAAGTTAAAAAGGATTCTTTGTCAATAAGTAGTTTTTATTATTACAGAAAGTAAAGAACGGGGTTAGTAATCAGTGTTGCTGTTTTTTGGTTCGAATCTCTGCCGGCATTCCATGTGGCATTGAATTGAACAAAGCCCAAATTTTCTCACACGGATTTTTTCCATTCTTTCCTGCAGTAATTCTATTATAAGTTATTTGAGATTCCGTAGTTTTCCTTGGAGTAATTGTTTCTTCAGTTCCCACCACAATGGTTCAATTATAACGATATCAGGACTTTGTGCTTACCATTCTTCCAGAAGTTGAGCATATTTATCTAATAGAAAACATTTGGTTGCATGGCAGGGAACAGCGTCATTCTGAAAGATTTATCTTTCTTCGTAGTCTGACAGAAGAATAAACGGTAGTAAGCAAATATCATTTTCGTTATTTAGGTTTCCATTAACTCTTTCTTTTCTTTTTAACAACATCAATCCCTTATTTGTCCAACACAACATTTTACTATCTCCCTGTGTATACTGCATTGTTCATTCTTTCACTTAGTCATGTGATTTCAGAATACAACTCAATTTTGTATTTTATAATAATTTTGTTACATGTCAACATCTCATAGGTTTTTCTGCTGCCGCAGCCCCACATTATTCTTTGAACTTCAAATACTATTCCAGGATGTCCCTCAAAAGTATTTGGCGCTATTCTAATACATTTCTAGTTGTATAACTTGCGATGTTACTTGTATTGCTAACTCAGAGGTTTCGTATCTAAATACGTAAATTTTCCACTTTAAAAACTTGACAAATTTCTTCTCTTAATTTTGGTCAAAACAATCTTCCAGTACGCCTAAGCAAGATAAGAATTCCAACCCACACCTCGCTTCCAAAAAGATAAGTAAATGAGAGAAGAATAAAAGAAGATATGACTTTTTTTAACATTAAGTAAGTTAAAACTTATGAAATCTACAGTCCTACTCTGCATTCCCAATCCGAATTACGAAAGATAAGACCTGTAAGGGAAAAGATAAAAGGTTAAGATCGCTCGATAAGCCAACAGCCAACTTACTAGATGTTGTAGCTCAATAAAATCACTGTGAAGAAGGCAAGGGGAAAAAACACCACTAACAATACTCAAAATATATGTCTGTATACGTAGCGGACATGAATACCCACATTATTAATTAAGGTATTTCGTCTAGGAGAAGGTACTCTCTGATTTAAAACCAAATGGATAGCCATCTTAAGGTTCATCTAAGTAGGAGAAAGAAACTCTGATATAAAACCTACCTTTTAGCCTCATACCTGCAAATATAACTAAATTCCTTAACGTGACAGAGGAGGCCGGGATCGAAGAATCTGCTACTGGCAAAGAAACGTCTATATCAGTCACATACCCTATCAACATCAGTTAAATAATTGACTCCAAAAAAACAAAAAACAAAAAAAAAACAAATCTAAAAAGTTCTTAAAATTGAAAATAGGACAAATCAACGTCCAGTCAGGAACAGATTATTTCAGCGTGTGTTCTTCCTTTTAATAGAATATAAGAAAGCCCACCATGATGTGGTCTGTATGAAATGTGTGTCGAATTGGTTGTGACTCAATTGCGCATTTGAGATACAATTTATTTTGGAAGGGTCACAAGGAGAAAAGGCAAAATGGATTCGTAGTTGCAATATGCAACTAACCAGATATTGTAATAAACCATATCGTGCACCAGTCACAAATACTGATGGCGACTGACATTGTTGTTCATGGCTGTAAGATCTCCGTGACATCAGCTTATGCCCTAACTGAAAAAAATACAGTCTCGGAAAAAGAGCAATTCTACACAGGACTGAGTAAAATTCATGTATTAGAAAAAAACTGGAAACTATGCGTTAATGAGGATTTTTATGCTACTTCAAACGCCACTGATGCCTTGATGTTAAGAAAACATCAGCCTTTGAAACAGAAGGCTAAAACAGCAATGGGGAATTCGTTCTGAACTTTTGTTACTTGAAAAGTTGCACTCTCCTTAATACATGGTTTGATCATCTCATAAAACTCCGCATCGCATTGCATAACACAGATAATCAAGTCAAATATTGACTTTATATAACAATCAAGACAATTGTTGGCTTTATCATCTTAAACTCTTGGATTAGGCAGTTTTTGGCAGATGTTAGTGTATCCAAGTCTTACTTTGAATCTGATCACAAAATAATTGTAACTAAACTGAGTCGATCAACCAATAGAAGAGGTCGGTTTCGCCCATATAAATCAAGAAAGATATCGAGAGGTAAAACATCCAGCCCTTCAAAATTAAAGTGTATACTATAATAAACTAGAGTATAAATTGATATCAATATTGATGAAAACATGGAAGAATCAAATAATATTATCATATTTTCATTAGCTGAAGTACGCGAGGGTACCTAGAAGAAAAAATATACGTCCATGGAACAATAATCCTGAGTTGAAAAATAATACAAGAAAGAAAAAGAAGAAGGAAAATGGGGAAAAAAATTAACAAAGAAAATAAAAAGTTAGTTAATTCTTTGAGGAACCTGTATTTCCGGAAAATTGGAAATGGAATTAATAAAGTGAAGCAGCACAGAGAGCAACAATATCATAGAATCAAAACCTTTACAGAATAAATATATCCCATTTCAACCATGTCTACAGTAAACTTAAGTTGATATATAGATCATATCTCAATATTCATCCAATCATCACAATGTTCGTCTCCACAAAGCAACCATAACGAACCTACTGTTGAAGAAATTAAGAAAACTATCAGCAAACTAAGGAATAGACAGCAGCAACGACTAAAATGGATAACAAATGGATAGAAAATAACATAATCAAGACATCTTTCCACACTACCTCAAATAAAAAGTTAAGAAGGAAACCCCCATAAATACTGCTACTGGGTTTGAGAAAACCGTTTTCCTAAAAAAATATTCTAAGAGAAAGATTTCAATTAGTAAGAAACTGTTTCTGGAAATTCCCAGCCATCTGGATATTCCTTGCTGAGTCACCATCTCTTGCGTCGTTTACGATTCTCAAGTGATTGCTTCTGTGTTTACTTCCGTCAGAAGTTTGTTTTCGCATAGAAATGTATTCTTTTCATTTCACAACTGCATATCACACGTTGAAGTTATTTGAGGATATTTCTACGGCCGATAAATGTATGTGATCATTCCGAGTTTGTCAGCAGACACTGAAGAGCAAATGATAACAAATCTGCTCTGAATCTAAACTCTTTCTATTTCTCTTTCCTCCACACTTTATTAGAACGATGTTCTCGGTGACATTTCTGTTCAGTACATAAGGACAAATAAACAGATTAACTGTTGAGCATGAAGTCAGATAAACGATAATAAATATCTACCACATGCACACATACTCTCACACACGCACACACTCACACTCACACACAAACACTCACACACACACACACACACACATATATATATATATAATAGAGAGAGAGAGAGAGAGAGAGAGAGAGAGAGAGAAGTGGAGAGTGGGCGAGAGAGAATCGGAAAACGACAATCGGCGTATCCTTTCATATTTTTCGCTCTTTCACTATTTATTATCTTACTTATCATTAATGCAATGAGAAAAGGCAAAGTACCTTTTTCTATATAACGAATTTCTTTGTTATCCCATCGTGTATATAAATGGTGACTAATTACTTGGCCACACCTTGCTGATAATTTTAAATTAAATTACCACGACAAACTGTTTTAGCTAAACATTACACGCACGCACGCACACACACACACACACACACACAAACACACACATATATATATATATATATATATGTATTTATATATAGGGTGAAGCAAAAGTGGTCATAAGGATAATATTAAATGTATAGTTACACATAAAATTATCATTTAATGTTGATTAAATTGTTAAATGTGCTGTTCAAAATTTAATACTTCTATTTCAAAACAGATTTCAATTCTAAGCCTGAATGATTTATTGACATATCGGAGAGATTCTTTTGTCATTTTACTGCATTTATATTTCATATTTTCCTCAATATATCTTAGGCGCGAGTGATAATCAAATGATTTCAAATGGCTTCCATAAAATCGACCCACAAAATAATAGAATATACAAAATAAATTAGACATTTAAAACATGATTAATTAATTAACAGTCCCCATTTTTGTCTCCTCCCATATATATATAGGGGTTGAATTTTAATGGATGTACTCTAGTGATATATACAGGCCTTTATAAAATATTTCCCGAAACTGACGATTTCTGGATTTACTTTTGAAACGTAATATCTACATTATTGGTACCAAACAAAACTCAGTTCAGTCTTCAGATATCGATTTTATTGGATGAAACACAGAAACTAATTCAATAAATTTTTACACATTTATCTATTGTAAGGCTTTAACTATGTTTACTTTTAAGAGAAAAATATTTGAACAATGTCTAAGCAAGTATTCTTGTCGAAGTTTGTTTATGTTTGCCATTCGGGCACCTCGTGAAAATCGATATTTTTGAATTAGATAGACTCGGGAACTTTCGATTAGCAACAAGATGATCGTACTTCATTATCGTAGGACGCTGCACTTGATAATTCCCCGTGAGATTATGTTAAACATCACTTTTCGACAGGCGCTCTTATACTCATACAGTGCTGCGCAAAAGTAAATGAACCTCCTCAGATAATAAAAAAAAATGTCTCTTTTATACAGATAATCAAATCACTATATATTCGTCAAGAAAAAAAAAATATTGAATGAACTTTCAAAAAATTTTATCAAGTTGGAATAAAAATATTAATTAAAAATTAAGACATACAAAAGTAAGTGAACCCTTACTTTTACACTCTGTAATTTTGTTTTCCATGGTTAAAAGAAGAAATAATTTTTAGTGTATGTGCAAATATCAGAATGACACGTATTCATTTTTTGGTAAGCTTTGTATAATGCAGCCAAACAAATAAAACTCATTGTGTATGCAAATGGGTGCAGTTAGAGACTAACTTCAAAACAATGTGCCAAGATGAAAATAACTTCCTGAAACTTTAAAAATGACATAGTTGAAGCCTATTATGATGGCAAAGGCTATAAAAAGGTTGCCAAAACGATTTGGAGTGTACATCTCCACTGTGCAACAAATTATGTATAACTGGAAGGCCTTTGGTATGACGGCATCTCAATCAAGAAATGGCAGTACGTAAATAATTATTATATGAGCAAATTGACATCTAATTCGTCAAACCCAAATCTTCAGAATCAACGTGCATACGTCTAGAGTGCGACGAAATCTGAGCGATGCCAGTCTTCAAGATAGAATACCTAAAAAAATGCCACTGCGTAAGAAAAAGTACAAATAAGCATGGTTCAACGATTTCAAAGCTAGAAACGTTCTGGCAAAAGGTTTTATGATTGGATAAGATAAAACTAAAGCCATTTGGATAGACAATCGGCTGTATGTTTAGTGAGCTTCTACTAGTTAAACATGGCGGCAGCAGCATTTGGGAGTATTTTGCTGCAGGAAGGGAAGAGATAATTGTTTTTTTTTTCTGTCCCAGTATGTTTGTACAATACTCGTTCGCGGCAAAAACTACTGATGTTGACTGTTTCAGAATTCTACTAAGAAATATTAAATAGTGACATTTAGACAAATACGTACACAAATGCTCACAACGGCACACTCACATAAAGAAAGTCGTATACAAATTTATACAAAATATCACACATTGTAACATACTCTTTTTTTTCTTTTTTTTTTTCTTTAGAAATATTAACATTATGGAATGCCAGAAAATGCCAGAAAAATTCTAAAAAATCTATAAAGCGATGCTTTATTTTGCAGTCAACAGTGAGAGCCATTGTGGGTGCATATTGGCTTATGCCGGGAACCATGCTTTTTTGTCTAGCTGCATACGTAAGCTTCTGATTAATCCTGGATGTAAGCATTCGGTTATACGCATATGTGTTTGGAAAACGTGTGTTATGTATCGAATTGAATTTATAGATGTCTTTTGACCTATATATGTAAGTGTGGTTAGGATTTAAAGACTTTGCTGTTGTCTGTGCGTGTGTATTTGTCGATAAATATAAGCCTGTGATTTTGTTTTGATTCGCATCTGCGTGTAGCTGTGTATGTGGATATCTGCATGCATATATAATGTTTTGTGTCTAATCGTATGTCTTCTCATTTGATTCTGTGATCATAGCCTACGACAGATTAAATCTCGTCATTCTTTCCAAACTAGCATTACTCTTGCGGAAGATGGAGGAAAGTTGGTTCACGGTAAATTCTCACCATTTTGAATTCAGAATGTTCCTTATCCAACGCTACGAAATCCAGTCTACTATGCTATTTCATACATAGCTGGTAGCAGATGAGTAGAATCCATCCTTTTTACAAGGTAATTTGAGCGAAAATGAACGAAAAGAACTAGGCTCTAATTTGAACCCGTATCGCTGATTTCATAATCAGCGCCAATAACCGTTACGGTACACAACAATCACGCCAATTTGAAATGTCGTTCGTAAAAATTGGGTGGGTATGTTAATCTGTATACACTTTTTTTACATGTGATCATGTGTGTTCGTGAGTGTGTGTGTGTGTGCGAGAGAGTTATAATCGATAACCGCTTCTATCCGACCGAAACACACGTCTACATGAACATCAATTCTTGATTGCATTGGTGTATTGTGTGATAGCTCCGTGTAGTCTTCTCATAGATTGTTCTGACGATGTGACAGCCAAGTCAATTTAATCCTCTGACACCGAATTCTGATCGAATGAAGCGACATGAGACAGAATTGAATGAGGTGTTCATAGATCAAACTCTCTAACAACGGACTGACGGCACTCATCTTACCAGTTTTCATACACCGGCACATTTTCAATACCACGGAGATTACAAGTATCATTGGAAGTAAACGTGTCTCTACCACGCAACCATGTTAATGTACGTCATGTAGACATATTTACTGTACATGCAAATCAGTATGGACATCATCGCTTGGTGTAATGCGTTTAATCTCCCTATGCAAATTCAAATTACGTCTGAAGTTCTAGAGGTAGAATATTTTTCACGTTAGCGAATTTTAAAATGAGTAAAGTCTTTCATCAGCGACATTTCAAATTGGCATGATGGGTGTGTAACGTAACGGTTATTGGCGCTGGAAACTTGAACAACAGACTAGATTAATCACATTAGAGTTTGGTTACAACTTCGGGAGTTTTTATCACTAATTCATCAGTAAATCCAGGAAACTAGTTTCCCAGTTTGCAAAACAAACTATAAAGAAATACGCAAGATTTAATGATACATAGCAACAAGATTAATGAAGATTATCAGCATAAAGAAAATTAACAACATAAAAATGATATATAAAAATTCTCTTGTCTGAATTTCTGCGATGAGGAGTTATCATTATTTACACGCAAACTGTTGTCGCCACCCGGCTTTCATCAAGTGATTGTTGATTTATGTAACCTTCAGTGAATTTCAATCATGTTAGAAAAATATGCATCCCTCAGCAGTATTCGAACCTGCATCCCCTGATTCTGATTAAACAAAACCACTACTCAGCCTTTGTTTGATCAGAAGGTCAAGACATGTCAGATCTAATGACGGTTTCCTCTAGGAGACGCAGCTTCTAATCCTGCTGGAGAGCGCATATTTTTCGAACAATATTTCTCAAATATTCAGAACGGTAGATATAAATAAATACAAATATTGTCTAATAATAAAAAAAGAAATAGTCAAATATGAATATCTATTAAAAATAAAATCTTTTATATAATTTCAAAATATCCCGTTACCGCAAATAACTGTCTATATTTCTGAGATAAGGTATTATGATTATTTACATTATTCGAACTGTTATCCTTATCTTCATTGCAATATTCCCAACGTTTCGGCCATTGTACGCCCCGGCCTTTATTCTTAAGGTCACATGGACAGTAGATAAAGGCTTTGGTTAGACACAAATAGTTGTGAGTTCAATACCAGGCTACAGCAGTGTTGAACCAAAAAAAAAAAAAAAAAAAAAAAAAAAAAAAAGAACTTGGGGAGTTGAGTTAAAGGAAAATAACGGAGACATCTGGAAGAGACAGGGATCGTTAAACTAGAAGAATCTAGCCTGGTTAACGAAATAAAGGGTTCGGTTCAAAATTCCAATCACCTGAAGAAGGCTGGAGCGTACAACGCCCAAATGTTGTGAATATGGCAATGAAGATGAGGATAACTGTTTGAATAATGTAGATAAATAACCGCAAAATAAGTTGATAGTATTTTTCGTTTTAATGTAAGTCTATTTTGCATGTTACTATCATTAATTCTCTAAAAATATACTTGCTCGTCGCTGATGTGATGAGGAATTACATTATTATTGTCTCTTTCTTATCGAATATTTCCTAATATATTACTGTTTTAGAATATAGCAACGCTTGACATGCTATCATATATTGCTAAGAGGCAGGAGTAAATATCGGATAATTATTATCGATAAAAACACCGTGAAAAGAGGTTTTCTTTTATTGACATTGAGTTCATATATAAACTTGAGTACAGTGTTAATTTCAAAAGTGTGCTTTAGATTTTTTATCTGGTCAATATTTTTGGTTAGAAGTATCTAAGAGATATAGAGGCTTTGTCCATTGAATTGAATATTTGATTTTCGAGGTAGGATATACAATAAGAAGGAAAGTTTTTAGCTACGCCGGTCGTATTATTTATCTCAATATATATCTTCCATAGGACTTCCATCGAGTTCCATTTTGTTCGTTCTCTATTACTGGATTAAAAAAAATATCTATTTTAAATCCGTTCTCTGTGAGATGATGATTCCTCATTATGTGAATGGAACAAAGATGATAAAGAATCTCTCAAATGTCTCTATGAACGATTAATTCCATATGAGAAAGGTGATAAATCTCTTAGTGAAATTATTCATGGTTGTGTTCACGAATTCTTTCTACATTCTCGTACGTTATAATACTGACCGTTCGTCTTTAAAGCTTATAAACTTGGATCGACATTTAGCTGGCCTTGAAACGCACGGCTAACCCAGAACATTGTATTAAAGATAAAGCCAGTCAGTTAGTTGCCATTCGTGATGCAAATTTGGGTGATCATGTCTCTTTCAAGTAATGACTGATTAGGCAGAAGTTTTTTTTTTTTCCTGAAGTAGTTTAGCATTTCTTCTCCTGTAGACTGGTTGTCAACTGAATCCAAGGCAAGTGAATCCCCGATTTGCCCGTAAGTGATTGTAACAAACTCGACTGGAATTTGAACACGTTTTTCCGATTTCTGATTCGATGACGATATCCATTGTACCACAACGCACATTTAAAGATAAAGTATATTCCTCAAAAGACTGAAAAAGCATTTCGAAGGCATCAGTAGCGGACTTGTTAAATTTCGTTAAAGTTTGATTTTGGCAGATTACTCGAAATGCCAGTAAGACAAAGATCACCGATCCAGCATAACATTAAAAAGCTTATACAATAATTAAGTGTGACAATCACAAAAACCAAACAAACAAACAAAAAAAGCAGGAGTGCAGGATCGTTCCGATATGACCTCGGCTATATGATCCTTTCTTATAGAAATATATAAAGTATTTTCAAGTCGAGTGAATTGCTGATAAATCCTCGACACTAGTTCTGTCTTTTCTGATTTTCTTGAGATTTTCATATTTGTTTTCACTACTTGTTCATAAAGGTGGACAGTGTCTGTGTGCTCATAAGAAAATGTTATTTCAATGTTGTGGACTCTTCTTTGATTTAATCAAATAGATGTCAACTTCAGGATGCTACATATCTCGTATGAATTGAAAAAAATAAAATTAATATTTTAAATCCAGGTAATCACCAAAGAAAAAAAAATATTTGTTCTTTTTGTAAAATATGAACACATTTCGCCAATTCGACAATTGTGAAATCTTGGCAACGAATGTTAGGTAGTTTCAGTTCCTTTGTTATGTCACCATATGTTGTTTTGATGGAATATTCCCAACCACGTTTATGTACACAGATTGCTTTATTCTAGCCGCTTTTGATTTGCGCAGTATGGATTTGACTGGTGTGTATACAATGTTGTATCAGTCTTTTATCCGGAAACGTATACTTTTTTAGATAGTTCGCTATGGAAAAGATTTTCGTTTGATATTTTTGGTCTAGTGACATTCTTTTGAACACTACACAAATCTAAAGATTCTTGTTCAGTTGTTATGAAGAATTATATCTAACTATAGATTCCCTCTGTTCCTTGGCTTTCAACTTGAAAACTATCATTCTCGACGGAAATCACCTCCATCTGTTCTTGCAGTCATAGTTATAAATACACTTTAATCTAATTAAGGATTTTGCCTTCTCTACGGCATATTCGTTATTCACTTGCTTTCGTTCTTTAAGGGCAGTAGGCCACATTTATTATGAGTCTTGGGAATCACAAATCCTTAATTAAGTATTTGCTTTTTACTTTCCAACATGTGACATTAATAGTAGTTTCAGATGTGATATTGAGCTGTACATTGTCACATTTCTCAAGAACGTTGTTAATAGACTTTTTTTTCAAATATTTATTAACGCATCCAATGTTTCAAATTTTACCTTTTGTACTGTCAATGGCTATCGCTATTTCACTATTAAATCAAAATGTCAAACCATATTTGTCAGTATGTTCCATGTTGAGTAACGATTAATTTAAAGCGCCTTTCAAGAACTGTATTTCGTTCCAATCGACTGAATACATTTCTTGCTGTCTTTTCGATCTTGAATTCCAACGGTCGTAAATAACCTCACGCCATAAGTATCACTATAAACTGTTACTTCCTTTCCATATCATTGTGACGTAAATATTTTCATCAGTAAAGACATTTCAAAATAAGGTCGAAGAAAATCCTGCACCATCATCTTGAAGGGATTTATTTGATATAATTTCTGGTCTGTATTAAAACATTTTGGCACCATCTTGTCTGAGAGAACTGCATACCGACCTGCTGATGAATTGTATATCCACCATGTCTCCTGGATATTTTTAGTATTTCTGCAATTCCATTACCGGAAGTGTACGTTGCTTGTCTTGTGAACTTATTTATATGTGGAATTTCTTGCACATAATTTGTGAAATTGAAAACTATGGCGAAATAGCCAGTTTTACTAGTCGGTTGTGCTGTTCTCTTTTTAATGATTTTCTTCATTCGCATTGAACTGCATAAGAATTATTTTCTTTATTTATATCCTGCAAATTAAGAAGTTTGTAGGAAAATAAAATCGTAAAATTACAAACAATAGTTTGTTTAATAAGTTTGATTAATATTAGAGTAAACATTTTTATTATTTGAAAAGCGCAGTTGCATTCTCGGCGTAAATAAATGCAATATTTTTCACTTTTATAATGACAAAATTTGTGAAATGTGTTTTCATTATTTCTTTTTTCTGAATGTTATTTCATGTTGTACGAATTAAATGAAACATATTTCGAACTTGTGTCCCCCTAAGGGAAAAGATCTGTGCTCAAAAGCACGATTCGGGCCTTGTTTGATCAAAAGATTCGTGGAATCTAACGACGGTTTCATTTAAAGAACACAGGTTCGAATCCTGTTGTAGGGGGATACATAATTTTCTAACAAGATTTCTTGAAATATTCAGGCCGGTTGATGGAAATATATAAACATAATGTAAAGTATAATATAAGAAATAAATAAAAGCAAAGCATGTACTCAATTATGAGAATTCATTAAAAAAAAAAACAACCAAAAATGTTTAAACAAATACATTAGAATTATGTCGGAGATGAATGAATGCAAAATCCATTCCATATCTAACATCAGCGCAATAAAATACAATTTTTCATTAATAAACGAACTGCAAGATTCCAATTAAAATTGTCGATTTAGAATAAACATTGAAATTTGATCACATATTTAAGACAATACATAGGAACAAGACAGGAACATTCAATGATAGTCGATCTCACTTCACTAGCGATTATGATTCCAGTTTCTGTACATTAGGGGATTTAACATATATCTTTCTCGATTTTCGTTGGAAAGAAAAAGAGAAAACTAACAATATCGGAGACACATCATAATTTCAGAAATTTGACACTTTTTTCAAGTGATGTTGTCTTTTTGACAAGTTAGGATATTTTGACGAACCAACTAAATTATCATCAAACCTGTTTGAACTTCGGCGAAAATAATTTGTTGCAATTATGTAGTTCTGTGAAAAAGCCCATATCTCTTAAGAAACCGATATAAATGAAATTGTTTTTCAGATGAAAAGTACAGGAATCAGGTACTTTGGGATCTGGCTTGAAGAAACAATGTTCACAATTTCAAATATCAATATGTTCGTTCCTTGCAACTCTGATATTGGATATAAAGATTAAGCCTAGTAAAAAATTGCAAGAAAAATTACTGATGTTCTGATGTGACGTACGTTTCAAAGCAATATAATAATGGAAAAGATACTGACTGTTGAGTGTGATGGAGAAGAAATGTCCGTAGAAAATGTAAAAGGTGTTAAAGATAAGAATGACATACATTTCTAGCAAATAAGATAAAGTAAGTTTAGAGGATTAACATTATGTTCTTTTATTTTTATAAGCTACCAGTTAAATCATCTCTTCTATACACTTATGTTGTACATTCTTATGCACTCAACTATATATATATATATATCTTATATATATATATATATATATATATATATATATATATATACACCTAAAGAGCCATATATATGTAAACGATATATAATTTTGTATGATTTTATATAAAAATAAACAATATTTATAAAAATATGACAAACTGGAAAATTTCTTGTGACGCATTTCATCCGTCAGGATTTTATCGAACTTGGCTTTATTGATGTTGCCACGTCTACACATGCGTACCAAACAAGAGACGCAGGTAGTTTTAAAAAGTTTTGAAAAAATATAATTTTTTTGTTTCTAGCAAAATTCATCTGTATTTCTTTTTCTTTTTCTGTCCATCACCTTTTTAACCTTACTATCTCAGACTATGACAAGATAAAAATCTACCAATAATGGAGATATATTGCAAGTGTCTGGACGCAAGTTTATCGTTGCTGAACTAACGATCAACGAACTTTCCAGACATTTTCGTCTCAATGGATTATTTTCCCTTTTAATCAAAGTAGCATTCCTATGTCAAAATTGTGGTCAGTTTTGTTACGCTGAACAAACAATACTTTTTATGTGATGTTATTTAAAATATCCTTTTGTGTTATATATATATATATATATATATATATATATATATATATATATATAAATATATATAATAAAAGTCTTAAACACTAACATTCAATGGTCATAATTTATTCCATTGGAATCGTAAATACGATCCAATTCATCAGGCCTACAAATTCAAAAAGAAAACAGAAAAAAAACAACTCCGGAAATAAAAATAGAATTTAGAGAGAGTGTAAGTATGAGAGTGTGGGGCGAATGTTAGAGCTAAAGAGAGGGGTAACAGACGAGAGAAGGTGGGAAATTAAACCTTAACAGAGAGAAGTTTTAGAGAGGTGAGTTGAAGAGGTTTAAGTGAGAGAAATATGAATGTTGTCGGATGTCTAATACATTAAAGATGTAACCGTAAAGGATACATTTCGTGGTGACATACACACACCATAGACGATCTAATGTTAAAAATCAGAATAAGAGGGAGGGAGAGGAAAAGAAAAGAAGAAGGGGTGGGGGAGAGATGAGGCGGGGGAAACTAAAACTGAAGGGCATTTACTGAAAGGGCCGCTGTGTAAGTAAGAAAATTTGACAAAATTAATATCGACTACCGGTTACAAATATAATATATATAGGTACATGCTATATATATATATATATATATATATATATATATATATATATATATATATATATATATGTGTGTGTGTGTGTGTGTGTGTGCAAACTAACATTATTATGCACCACGAGGGTGCTATTTATATTGTAAGTAAACATAGACGGTTCGATACCTGACGGTGGTGCCATTTTCTATACTAAGATTCAACGCAATGTCCAGGCCCATAGTCGTAATACACACTATACAATAAATAGAAATCGAGGGAATATGTCCAATAATAAGTGTCCACTGTAATAACGTTTGAAGTAATAAACATATCGAATTAAACACAAAATCCAGTAATTCTTTAGAAATATATATACTTCTACGTGTTTTGACACCTGGGTTCGAATTTTGACACTATTGATTTGTCAGGAGTTCATTTCTTGTTTTTTTTTTCATTCCTGAATAAAATTTGGAAAGTGTCTGAACTATACGCGTGTTGTTCAGTTTGTGTGAGTGAAATTAAACTGTACGAAAGCCGTTGATATTTGTTCTCGTACGAAGTCATATGTTTTAATGATCAAGCTTTTGATCATATTTGTCTTTTTTTCAAACTGCTAATACTGTCAAATTATCCACACTCCCAGAGACACTGAAAAAAAAATCGTTTAACATTATAATTACCAGCTTGTCTGTGTGGAAGTTCAATAAGCTCAAATATGCTTGCCCAGGTACCTACAACAGGAATTCTCTCTTTTAGTAAGTGAGACATTTTTTTATTTACACTTTTAATCAGTGTGACATCTCCATACTTTCTATATATATTATTGCAATATTTTTATTACAATTAATGTCAATATTTAACAGCCATCGTATTTTTTCTTTTCTCTGCTGCTACTGAGTTGGTCAATTGGTAAAGAGAGATAGATTAATACTACTCTTTTATTTACTTGAAATAAGCGAGAATATCATTTAACCATCGCACGGTTAAAAATGTTCTGTAGAACGCCGATCAATTTTCCAAATAAATTTTCTAAACGTACATTCTGAGAAATAAGATTTTTATATAGTTTTTTCATTTATTTTTTCTTAATAGGAGTATATAGGTTTTCCTATCGCCCGGTACATACTCCACCCACATCTCTAACAGGAATAGGGGCTCATTCCTTCTTTGCTGTTTAGGAAGGGATTCTGATTTCTTTCTTTTCCTTAGTCCTTAATAATGGTGCTGTCATGATGTTTTGTGATATGCGTCGATGGTGTCAACGTCTTGTTATACTGACGGTGCCGGGTTGGCAGTTTTTTGGTTGCTGCTTACCGACTGTTATTTAGGAACCATTTATTTACAAAAAAATCATGACTATAAGGAAACAATGAAATAAAACTGAACTAGCTCAGCAAAAACACCCAAATCCTTCAACCTTTCTTTCTCCAACATTCGTGGTATTATTACCAAATTCTTTAGTGTGGAATCTTGGCCCTTCGAACAATCTTCGAACATCCTAGCTTTCTGCGAAAATAATCGTAACTCTGCAATCTCCTCCTCTGAATTCTCGATTCCTGGCCATCTTCGTCTCTTTAGGAAAGACTCTAATGTCCAAATGACTGGGTGATCATGTCCGCGAACATCTCCAACCACTTAAGGAACTCTCTATTGAATCTCCAGACCATTCTTACATGTGTCTCCGTCTCTCTCTACTAAATTCAACCAGTTATCTCTTCTTTCTGCACTATTGCCCTTCATCCTCTTATGACTGTTGCGTGCTACTTAGTATTTCTGATAATATGGACAAGGCCATCGCCCTACACCCATTTCAATATATATTTGTATTCAGTGCTGGCATGCAAACCCTGAATCTTTCATGAAGTGGTAGAATTCCCTACTAATCCTTATCTTTTTGATCTCTTCTACTACCTTTATATGCAGCTCTACCCTCTTGTCAACACTGATCATGTGCTAGTGCCTGTCCGCTCCTACCACCAGAACATCTTTCTGTTATCAATGAGTGGATTGGAACTCGTTCCGCGATTTCCGTCGTGACGTCCCTTGGAATGAAGTTTTTAATCATCCTGTTCAAAATTGCTCCTCTCATGTCTCCTCCCGGGTGAAAGCCAGCATCGATGATTTCGGGTAGTTCACAACAATATACTATACTATCCTCTGTTATAAATATTTAAGAAGTTCTTTTTTCTATAAAAATGAAATGTGTTTGATGCAAACAGATTTTCCACTTTAAATCTTGAAGCTAAGATTTCCGTAGCATTTTGGCAAATTTAGATCCCTGACAGAAACATTCAACTCGGCCTGGTTAAACTTTTGTGGATTATTTTGACATTCAAACAGGCTGCCGTCAAAATCCGTGTGTGACTATTCAGAGTGCATAACAATATTTTCATGAACATCTTCAACTAATTCTTGAGTTGGCACACCCTTAAATGTTGGAATTGGCTGATTAAATTCAGAAACGAGTCACTTTTATATATTTTAGTTGTATACAGTTATATACGATTTATATATTTTAGTTTCTATAGAAAACAGGAACACACGAGAAAATTCTAGAATTTTATGAATGTTTTAGCTTAATTTACTTTATTTAAAAATAACAAAATTAAATATTTTTAGGTTGCGACATATAAAAGTATATATAATACAAAAATACCATAACAATAGGCATACATACTTAGATAATAACTTAGTTGTATAATATGAAACTGCAAAGGAACCAATGGACTAATGAGGAGGGCTGTTGAATAAAAAACAGGATCTGAAAGAGAAAAACCGAGTAAACATTCGTGCTCAATGCACGCAAATTACAATAAATTAACTGTGAAATGTAATTCAATAGACAAAAAATTGGAAATTTTTCCCTAGAGTAATTTATAATAATATATGTCTTCTGTATTATTGTTCACCGAATATAACACTCGATAGTCGATTAAATTAGCGTGTTACTGAATATAAGTGTGTAAAAGGAGAAAGTAAGAAGTATATATGTAGTGGATACGTAGTATATTTAAAAATTGACCCAAGAATTGAAGTGGTTAAGTTCATAGTGATCAGCAAAATAACTGTTAAGAATCTCTATGAATATAGCGAGTCTTAAGTGTGAAAATCTGGACTGGTGAAACCAAGGAGCGCAGTTCTTCGGAACAACTACCATGAAATTAGCAATATAGTAGCGAGTGGCTAGCGACGTTTCGCTTGTGGGGAAAGGGGTTGTAGGGTGGGAAATAATTAATCACACGCATGTCACGTACGCACTTTTTCACTCTGTTAAGGCAGGAAAATGAGGATTTGACACCTCCAGCCCTAGTATGGTTGAATTGTTACGCTCATGGTCTGAACTCTCTCTTGGAAATATAGAGCGTGACAGCAATATGGTACTTTCTTGAACGGTACAAGGAACCAACCATTTGAAAACACACACACACACACACACACACACACACACACACACACACACACACACACATACATATATATATATATATCCACACTTTTTGATGTGCCGAATACAGAGACTTGGTGCACTACGTGCCACAGGGTTCCCAATTTGTTAGACATAAGGATGATTCCAAGGACGCTCTCTATATATAAAATGCCTACTTTGTCTACACGAAAAAGTAGCAATAATATTCCACACCCCGCAAAAGAATTTACTAAAGAAAAGATCAGAGATATTCTCCAAATGTAGGCATGAGAGCACGTACCTATTATCCAAATTTATACCAAACGGATAAAAAAAAACCCAACAAAAATCACTCTTTAGTTTAAGCTACCATCATAATAATTACATTTATCGTTATTATCATTGCACCACCATTAGTAATCACTTCTACCACTTTACAATAACTATTAACTACTAATATTATCATTACCACTAACACCCAACACCATTACTACCACATCACATCTACTATTAACATATAAATCCACTATAATTATTAACGTAATATCCTCCCCCCCCAGCATATTTAATACCACCAAATAAAAACCAATAAGATCAGAGATAATTTCCAAATGTAGGTATGAGAATAAATACCTTTTACCAGGATTTATACCAAAATAAATAAATAAATGAAATAAAATAAAATAAAATAAAATACCAACAATCACCCTTTAGTTCAAGCTACCGTCACAATAATTACATTTATTGTTTTTTATCATTCTCCCACCACCATTACTAATCACTACTACCAATTTACAATAACTATTAGCCACTTATATTATCATTGTCTCCAATCCCCTTACAACATTACTACCACATCACATCTACTATTATCATATAAACCCGTCATAATTATTAACGTAAACTACCCCCTCCCCCATCATATTTAATACCACGATAAAAATAACCAATAAAGATTACAAACTGAAATTTCTACCAGTTGCATATACACAGTCAGCAAAAATAAGCAAATAACCAGCTTTAAAATAACAACAAATAAACTTTAAAAAATTAAAAATAATAGCAATTTTTACCTATTATAATTTTACACAGACCCCACCACACGTATATACGTGCATGCGAGGAAATATTATTCAGCGAAAAATAGAAAAATGCTTTGATTGCTGACATGTATACATTCACGAGACATTCACGAGAAATTTCCGCTACACTTCCGATAAATGCGTATGTATATAGACAACAGCACACATCTACATACATATGTCAAATCCCATACTGCCCACATATGTTTATGTCTGTATGAGCCCCGGCGGACGAGTGAGTGTGTATGTGTGTTTGCGTACCTCAACGGGTGTACGGACATGCATAAGTGACATCACGACGACGATTCCCCCCGACTCCCATAATAACACCAATACATGCAATCTACATAAACCCAAAATTTTTTAAAAATTAATCAGTTTGTCTGACGATCGCAAAAGCGTGAAACCCAGGGTCACAAACTTACATCAATCCAGCCAAATATATATATATATATATATATATATATATATATATATATATAGAGAGAGAGAGAGAGAGAGGGAGAGAGGGAGACAGACAGACAGAGACAGAGATGCTAATGTTGGGTAACTGAATTATTGTTGCATTTGTCACTTCCATCGCAAAGTTTAGAAACTTTATTTAATGTGTTCAATGACGAATCAAACTGGGACATTCAAACAGTTTATCGGGAGAACTGTCACTTCGCGTTGACTAATTGTTCAGTCATTCAAAGAGTGTGACGTGGTTAAAGCGGTGGAGAACTTGGAGAGGCGAATTAACAGGAGATGGCGGATAACTAACATCCATACGACATGGCACGCGGAACTAGAACAGTCTACCCCAGTAAGCAAAATAAAGGGTCCAGTTCGACAATTCAGCCACCTGAAGGAGGCTGGAGCGTACAGCAGCCGAAACGTTGTGATAAATATGGCAACAAAGATGAGGATGATAATCTGAACAATGTAAACAGTGTACATAATACCTCATCTCAGAAATATAGACAGCTACAAAAACTTTTTTGTCTTTAGGGATCGCCATTTGTTGTTTCTTCACAATATATCATTTATAATCTGAACTCAGTTTCCGTTCAACAAGTTCTGTTCGTATTATTGTGTTATGATGAAATGATGTTTTAAATTATAATTGTCTCAAACAACAAAGTTACTTCCAGCATCGGATAATATATGAACAAATAAATACCCAGAAAGGCGTTAGATATAAATACATTCAGGTACTCATAGTATTGATATTAATAAAGGTACTTTATTATTAAATAAGAAAAGAAGAAAATCTTTATGATTAAATGAAAAACGAGCATACAGATATCCCAAAAGAGAAATGTGTCTCCTTCTGAAATCTGTATTTACTTTCAGCACAATTACAGAATGGGAATGCAAATTTTATTAGTGAAACAACAGCGAGAAAGAGGAAAGGAATAAGTCATTTACTTCCATTTATAACGCCGAAATCTGTAAGAATCAGGATGAATATTTTCCAAATGCTTTTCAAGAACCGCAAGAGGAAATGCCTGAAGAAAAGAATGGATAAGGCATAATTATTTGCTTCAAAAGAAAAAAAAAATTTTTTTCTTCATTACATCTCTAAATAAGCATTAAGTAAATATGCGTTATTGATACTTTTATATTCTCAAGTAAAAATATTTAGTCAGCTGTATATTTCCCCTGTGTACATCTATCTATCTATTTATGAGGGCTGATAAATATGCAAGTATTCCTTATATTTAAGTCAGGTTTTAAATGAAATCATCTTTTGAACTGACATCTAGTTCCAAAATGGGGCTGTGCAAAATGTGCGTAAAATTGTGAATCACACTTCTCACTATGTTCGCCTTTGTTAGATTATCCTGGGGCAATATATCCCTGTCAATTCAAGTCCTGTTCTACAGATGTGCTGTGTGACAGCTCTCAAGGTTGCACAATAACTTACCACATTAACCGTCATTCTTTTTAGAAAAAATTCCATCCGACTGATTTTTTTTTTCGTACCTAAATAATATGTATGATATTTTAAGACAGAGTAACTGTCTTCAATTTGTTTATTATTGGGGAATTTTGTTCAGGGATTGCTTTTGTTTTCAGAACTAACAATCAATTCACTTCAGAGTATAGATTAGGAATGTGTCTCGTATTTATGGCCATATATAAGAGGACGATGGCTTGGTAAAAAATGTATCACTCTTATATCATGGATTCCACCAACAACCACGAAACAAATCCTGCGTAGATATTTCTGTAATTCAACGATTCAATGACAGTCTGAATAATTTTGTGACAACCTTTTAGCCTCATGCAATTTGGCTTTTCAAATTCACCATCTCGAGATATTCTGTTGCAAGACAAATCGTCTATCTAGGTCTTTGGTTAACAAAAAACCTCATCCTTTGTTTACTGCAGCTTTTAGCACTTTAACCTGACTTGAAAGCATTATTCCCATCCATAGAGCTAACACAATAAATGGTTTCGCATACACATGAATTCTGATTGGCTCGTAACCGTCTACTGGGAAAACTTTGATCTCTGATCGATCCTTTATAATTAACACTGAATATATTATTCAATGTGAAAAAACCGTATTACTCAGTGCCTTCGCAAAACGAATTGACACTAAATATTTTTAACATGATTTTATATAATATCACAAGCATTTATCTTTAGCCACTGTTATTGAGACAGGAGGACGTACATATCAGTTAACACTCGGATCTATCGATTCCCATTATTCAATAAATAAATTCAATCATTTTTAGAAATTATTTTTGAAATTAAGTTTATTCCCTTAAATGTATTTATTACAAACATTTCACTTTATTTTTGTTTTCTTTGAATCTTTCCGTTTTTTAGTTTTTGTCGGATTTCTTCTTTTAATTTTAAAATTTAGTAAAACTTAGTCTTAGGTTGTTTAGAAACATGGAGTCTAGTTTCACGAAATGTTCTAAGTTTCGATATTCAGTGAAGGAATAAAAAAAAATCTCTTCTGAATGGTACGACCGTTAGCATGTTCAGTTTGTAACATTTAGGGTATAGTAGCTCTCACAGAAAAGGCAAACAATGATCAATGAATAAGAAACGAAATATCTCCTTATGGAAAAATCAGAATTAATCAAATGTCGATAGTCCATTGAAGGCCTTTCAAAGAAGCAAGCACCTTAATGAAGTCTGGGTACAATAATCTTCAATTCAAGAGACCATGTGAAACATACGAAAACATTTTTTTACTCATGTGAAGCAGATAATGATTTCTTTTGTTTAAGTTTTCTCATAGAAAATCTACTGCAGATTACATTATCTTTGAGAGACATACTGATATCATTCTTAGGGTCACAGAAAGAAGATTCTTAGATAATTTAAATTTATTTCATACTAATTATATACAGGAAATAAGTGATCCCAGGTCTGAAAAAAAATTAAATGTTGCTTTATATATGTAAGTATATAATAATTCTATCTTGTCTATGTCAGATTCAGATGATATGCTTTATACGTGAGTGTGTGTGTGTAGGTGTATGTCTCCTAGACGTTATGTTTGGTGGTTTTACATATCCTTCTTTAGGAACGTTTTTACGTACATACCGTGTCTTTATATAAATATACGTTAGATTGGTTAAGAATAGATTCAATAAAAGTTGGTGAATGTTTTTGACTTCTGTTTATAGTTGGGAATATAGTAATTAATAAAGCCTCAAAGTTTTGAAATGTCAATGTTCATACTGATAGTTTTTTCCTTTATTTTTGACGAATCATGTCGAAAAATCTTTCCACATATCTAGTTACCTCTCCTTAAACGTTAGCCACGCCATGACACAGCTTCCCTGACTCCACAAATCAGAAAGATAATTTTCAGATGATCTCAAAAATTTTTGTCCTTCACCACCATGAACACAACAATAATTACCCTATAATTAACAATGTCTTGATGATGACATTAGGCTGTGTTGAAAGTACTCGGAGAATAAACATAATATGAACCAGCACTGCGTTTTCCACTCGTCTTTCAATAACCTCACAAAAAAAGCTTTTCCGCGAATAAGTTGACAGAACAGGTCTAAATTGTTTAACGAAACCGGTTTCAATATATATATATATATATATATATATATATATATATATATATATATATATATACGCAGAAATAATATATATTTAATTATACAAAGCAGACGTACATCAAGGAAATACAAAGCAGACGTACATTTAAATTAATGTATGTTTCTTCAATTCAACAGTTCTTTCCCTCCCGGCTGAAAATTTTTTACAAACGATTGAACTTGATAGGTTTCATCAAATAATCCCTTCTATATTTCAAGAGTGTGACATTGATATCTAATTGATTATGTGATTTCATTTTAATGTGAAATTATTAACAATATAGAATTTTCTTTTTGTGCGTGTTTGTCAGAAGGGATTAAATCTCAACCTATCTGTATTACTTGCCTGCATATAAGCATACAATTCACTGCTTCCCCTTCGAGTCAGATTATTTTAGCATATACAATATACAATATATACACATACGTACATTTATGCCTCATATTCACACATCTGCTAGGTATCTCATGATCTAACAAGGAATCAGTATATCATACATATTTTACAGGTTACATGAGTCACTGCAGTAGTTTCATGTTACCATTAACAAAGAGAAATCACTAATCTGACGGTAACTTTGTTGTAGTAAAGAAAAGACTGTCAACTAATAGAAGCAACGGCAATAGATTTCTTGTTTCTCGGCCGCAATACTTGTAGCCAAATCGCAGTTCACACGATAGTCCGACGTAACAGTCCAACACACACCGTAGAAACGACAAAATGGGATCACAAATCCAACTTTAACTTCTCGCCAACAACAACGCGTGTTCGTCCCACAGCTCAAAAAATCATCTCCTTTTATAAGCGAAAAAAAACGACTTCTGTTCAACGAGAGAATTTTCTGATTGGTCACGCCATTCAGGGGAGGGAAGAACATTAGCATAGCTTCTAGTCATTGTTTTTTTGCTGACTACTTTTTTGTAATTTTTCTTCGACAGATCTCACACAAAACACGAACTTTTTTTCGGGGTAACTGATTATCTCTTTCACTACAAACTTACATTTTGATATGTACAAAAAACTAAATGAAAAATTCTTACATGCGAAATTGCTGACAGTATCAATGCCGATGTGGTTCATAATATTTTTTAATATCCGGTGCCTTTGTCTTAATAAAATATCAAAAGTTTTAATCAAGTAGACTTGTTCATAATCAATCTGGGAAATTTTTACATTACAATTTCCAGGTTTCATTAATTATTTTGTAGGTTTTCATATTATTGGCCATTAAATTTGATTCTTTATTGATGAATTCAAAAAGAATGAAAGGATTCAGCACAGAAAATAAGCATTTTATGTTAACATATCCAATGTACCAATATCAGTATACTATTAGTAAATGTAACAAACATATTTTTTCGCAGTTATAAAGTAAATCTTAAGTTCGTTTATGCAATTATATTTATTTTCGAAATATGATTATAGCAGAAAGATTTGTTCCTACGTTTGGGAAATTGGGGAAAAAAGACTACCACATTGGCATTGTTTCAAATCGAATTTGTTTAAATTGTGTAGCGAGAGTATTTTGAGAGAAATAGATTTCCTTGCTTTATTATCATAGTACGTAACGTTAACAACATACAATGCACAAGTAACCCTGTCTTGAGAGTTTCAAAATGTACACGCAAATAAAGATTGCATAACGTTGTCGAGGAAATGAAGAAGAAAGGACTAATAACTGTGAGTTACTGCCTAACTGTAAGAAGACAGAATTCATTGTCCTCCGTGAAAGAAACTACTCTAGGTGTGAGCTTACTAGCTGAAAGAGTCGTCAAATTCAACAGCTGCCCTCATTTATATACCTGGGTAATGTAGTTATAGACAGCGGAATGTGTGATATCGAAATGCGAAACCCCTTGGTAAGAGACAAAGATGTTTTCACAAATAGATCAATGTATTTAGAGTATGTATTTAGAAGAGATGTACACTGATATATAATAGCTAATCTCTTATATTACAGTGAATATTGACTAATCTCGCCACAGGTGAATACTGACTTGTAGCGCCAGGAATATGGTTGTGTTGACGAATGATGAGAATAGCACGGATATGTGAGCCTTGAGGAAGGTTTAAGCAGAATATGAATTACAAGGCGACAGCTGCAACAATGAGAAAGAGAATCCTGATATTTTGTGTGATATATTTTCCTTTTCTATATCACCAACATTATCTTTTTGATCTTATCCATCCTATGGATGTGCATATGTTCTGTTCTCTTATTTCGCTTTTTCTTCTATCTATATATGCATTATTTTTATGTTCATTCTTTTGATTTCTGCACAGTTTTTCATTTAGTCATTTTCTTTTTTTGCTTACTTCCATTTGTTTCTAAGGTCATTGTCGAATAGCCTATAAAATATGTGTATACAATATTTATAAGCTCGACTTCCATCAACTCAGATTTACGTTGCACATATTTTTACATTAATCTATATGAAGTATATAATAATGTAAAACCAATGATATTACATGTTTATTTATATTGTGACACAGCTCTCAGTGTTAACTGTTAAATCAAACGTACAATAAATTTAATAAAAGGCGCACGCTCTTTTTGTTTCTTCTGCTCCTCCTTCCTTTTTGTTTTACTACTGATCGGGACTGAATCGTGTTTCGGCTAAGAGATGTCAGGAAATTAATTTTGGGGCACTTAACAACAAACAGAATGACCCCTTAAGAAATAGTAGGGAAAGAATTTGGGGTTTCTGTGCAAGAAACAGAATGAACTCCTAAGAAGGTAAGAAACGACCAACTACGCTCACGTGACATGTTTCATTAAGTGGGATTTTTGTATTGTAAATTCAGTTTCCCGATAACCTCCGTCAACAACAGGTTGCGAGAAGAATAGACTCTCATCATGCGATTAGAGATTAGAAATAAAACGCCAAAACCAATTCCATTACTTTTTGTTTAGAGAATAAGGAAATTTCGTCGAGGATCTATTTGACTATTTAATGGTTAAGAATAAAGGAATATTGTACCCAAATAAATACAAAGGAAACATCTTACTTTCATCTTAGATGCAATCCAATTAACCAAGGAGAAACGGAACATAAATATTATTCGCGAATTCTGTATTTCACATTGCTGAAGAAAGAAGGACCAACTTTTTTTAGCATACTACAGTAACTTTGTCAATACGAACATTCGAACACCAAATTCCTGAAACACAAATGTCTGAACTGACATACATTATCAGTTAAGTGTTCTTTCATTAATTGAACGTATGTCACTCCATACTTTTCCAATATTTTGAATTTATTTACAAATGTTAATCTTGCGTTTGTTTCTCGTAGGTATGTGTTCGTTTATTCCTATCTGAGCAAACCCACCTTTTTTACCTGGATTTCGTACCTTTGTAGCAGCATATATGTACATATGTGAATGAAATTATTTATTTATGGATGTATATCCCCCACACACACACACACACACACACACACATATATATATATATATATATATATATATATATATATATATATATATATATATATATATAATTGCTCTATCTATTTATGATAGCTCTCATTAATTATTATGGATGCAACTGTAATTAATGCTATTAGCGTGACATAATCAGCATTTATTCAAGAACTGTTTCCTTAGTTCCTCAGATACGATCTTTTCATAAAATATCTTTCTAATACATTGACAAGACATTTTACTAGAATGTATGACGATGGAAAATGTCTGTGATACTTGAGATATATTACAAAAATCTGTTGAATTCGCTTAAAGCTTTACTTTTTTGACCTTTGAGGAAATGTGTATATTTTACAACAATGTTAAAGTTAATAAACCTGGGATGAGCAAAATGAACGACCACTAAGTTTTCTAAAGTCCGATCGATCGAACGTATCAAAGGGCATATTCAATCGATTACTCCTAAAAAAATTGATAAATTGAAGGTGGGAATCGAGAAAAAGCATCCCGAATTGGATTTTAGCGAAAGAGAAAAAGTTTATATCAGGATAACTCACTATTTTCAATATTTCTCAAAAGAAACGAATATGATTATAAAAGAAAAACTAAATAAGATTTAATGCTTACATCAGGTTACGCACTACGGTAGTTACATATTTGTTGTTTGAATAGAAATGAGACACTGCAATTTTTCATTTAATGTTATTGAAGTTGGACATTATTATTCAAACGATAACATTCTTTTTAGCATATAAAACAATTAATAACAAGAAAGAGGTGTATATATATATATATATATATATATATATATATATATATATATATATATATATACGAGCAAATAACAAATATGGCGCCAGTTTGCTTACATTGCGCAGATCAGTACAAAAATTTCAGTGATTGTGCAGTTTTGCCAACATTGTGTGAAAATTTTGTGTGAATTGATTGGATATTTTGAAATATTAGAAAAAACTTATCTCGATAATAATTTGGCACGCAGTGTATATATATATATATATATATATATATATATATATATATATATATATACGATCGCTCGCTGGCTCTTATACCTACCTATATTTATCCATTCAGTGATCCATACGCATACATACATACACAAACACACACACGCACAACTACACACACGCATATATATATATATATATAACCTTTGCATTAGTTTTGTGTGAATAATTCATGTATTTGTAAATTGATTGCACGTTTATTGTAATTTAAATATCTGATCCATGTGCGACTTTTGGTTAATAAATGCGACATTACTGTAATTATTGAACAATATAGTTCATGCCACTTTGACAGTAAAATTTACCAGTAAAATAATTTGTTCATTACCATATTCGGTATAAACGCAAACATTTAAAAAAAAAAAAAATCAAAATCAAACTTAGCGTTGCTTTGGCGCGTTCAAAAACCAATATCTCATTTTCAATAGCATTTCGGATACAATACATATATTTTCGATGTCCTCTTATTACTAAGAGAAAAAACAAGAACAACATCTATTATATACCTGAAGATGTCTGTAGGAACAGACGAAAGCTTGTAAAAATAACAACTAATACGGCAGAAATTTATATGAACAAGGATCAATTCATTCATAACGGATCTGACGTTTTGTGTAATATTTGAATTGTTTATGAGATGGATGTCTCGCCATTTAAAAATCATTAACCTTTGCATTAGTTTTGTGTGAATAATTCATGTATTTATATATATATATATATATATATATATATATATAAATATAAATTAAGACATTTTTACGATTATACATTCTTTTTTAAAATAATTGTCGGACTTTGTCCATTTCATAATATATATATATATATATATATATATAGATAGCTAGATAGATAAACCTAGTGAGCCAGACAAACCTACCCAGGTTTCACCTAAGCGGATCGTCAGGGAAAGCTAGGTTTATCTAGGTCTGCTCTACGGTTGTATTGAGCTCTTTTGTTAGTTAGTTGTTTACTCGTGTCGGGGTTTTTCTTTGGGCTTCAAACCTGTATCTGTGCGATTTTTTTCGACAGACTTTCATGTTTCTAGCTCTTTCTTTTTTTAAAATCTTTTTTTCCTTCGAGATTGCTTTGATTATTAGCAAATCAAAAATTGAAGGTTTTTTCGAAATAGTATATATATATATATATATATATATATATATATATATATATATATATATATATATATATATATATATATATATATATATATATATATTCCTTTTACTCCACTGAGAAAATAAATGACGAAGTGGGTCACATTTAAATATATTTGTATAAAATTGTTCTGATCTATAATCATTTATATATAATCTCTCTCTCACTCTCTCTCTCTACACACACACATATATATATATATATATATATATATATATGTGTGTGTGTGTGTGTGTGTGTGTGTGTGTGTGTGTGTGTGTTATGCATTTTTAAAGTAGTATATATCTGAAAACTTATACTAAAATTGTATTTAATTTTGCAGATAAATTTGGTTACCGATTTGCAAAATTAGAAACTGTACGTTGAAGACCAATTTATACATGCATGGCATTGAAATATATTTTTAGTCGTATTTTGCTTATGCTAGAAAATGTTGAAACCCACTATACTCATCTTCTTATCGATATTCATAGCCTTACACCTTACAAAACGATAATCAAAATCACTGAAGGCGGTGTTCAGTCTTTCTTAAATCGCTACTAGCGTACAATCTCTGGACTATAAATACTCTGCGATATTTGTCAATCAATCTCTTCTTACTTTTTTCGCTTACACCACAATATATAAGTCTCCCTGAGAAACGTAGGAACACACACACACAGACACACACGTACGCACTTTCACTCACTTCACAACCTTTGAAATTTCAATGTTTTAATCTTATTTTTTACACACATAATTGTCTTTTTTGCTTGTATACATTTCTTATTAATACATTATCATTTGTTTGTATATATTTATTTTTGGTTCTTGTTGTTTCTTGGTATTTTATCATCGCGGACACACATGCAAATCCTCCATTTTGGTTGTGGGTATTCCAGGAGACACGAGTTTTTTCTCAACTCAAATACACGACGTACACTAACGCCTGAAACAAAGGGAAATATCTGCAGTTAATTAGTGAAACTTAGTGATTGATTTCAGATCGATTGTAGCATTTATTTTTACCAATTACAGAATATGGTATATTGAAAATAAATATGAGAAGAATCAGACATCTCGACGATAAAACAAACTCTGACACAATCGACCTTCATTCTCTGACCTTTCCATATAAAGGTGAAATGGCAGTTGAAATACAACGCTGTTCTGATAAGCAGCCTTCATGCTAAATATTAATAAATAATCGAGCTCTGGAAACTTCCTATTATACCGGGGACAGGAAAATGGCGAAAAGAAAAGGTAAAATAAAATGTTGAAAGTGAAAATCAATCGTATAATAAATCTAAGAGAGGACATTACAGCTTCTGTTGCCTGTTTTTTTTTATTGCCAACTGAATCTCGTGTGTAGATTGAAACCACATGGCTTATTCATGGCGTATATTTATTTCAAATGGTTTCATTTACGAACATAGATTTTAATGCAGACGATGTTGTATGTACAAGTAAGTACAAATATAACGGCGACGAGTGGTATCAGGCATAACAGTTAATATTGTTATATTTTTTTTAACATTTTGAAGAATTATCAGAATTATCTCGCATGTTTGATCAGCTCATATTAAAGAACTACACCTTTCCTCTAATCAGTAGTTTTTATTTTCCGTATAAGTGACACGATAGTATAGTCTTTTTAAAAAGTGTTTTATTTATTTCTTGACAAATATAAAATTATATAATTAGAAATCTGTATTTAATATTATATATATCAGGTTTATTATGAAAATGAATTATATTAATTAAGTATTTTAAGGTCAAAAAGAGCAACATGGCCGACACAAAAAGTTCATATCTCGTTACAATTTCAGATTCATTGGTTTAACTTCATATACACTAAATTTATGGAGAACCAATTTTATTTTTATCAAATTGTTTTTGTTTACTAGAAATTAAAAAATAAGGTTGGGTATATAATATCTTTAATTTAAATTTATTTACTTCTTTTCTTTTCTTTCAATAATGTTTATATTAAGCAGTAGATGAGGCGTTGATATTCGATTGTCAGTAGAAACTAAGACTGCTTCAGTGCACTATGTAGTTGACAACAATATCTTAATATAAATAATCTTTTAGATAATTACGCGGAAATATTGCATATGTCACCTAATCAGTTTGACCAAATAGTTGATTTCATCTCTCATACCGAAAGTTAAAGTAGACATGATAGATTAATAGTATATTCTTCTCTTGAATTTTCTTTTCTACTCAGACACGTTATCATGATTTTCCATATTTTCTGTCAGAGTTAATATTTCCCATTTCATATATTTTGTTGACAAACGAATAATAATGAATAGAGAATGTTTACTTCATTACACGATTAATCTTTATTTTGCCCTTTCGAGGTGTTAATCAACTTAAAGAACACAATTTTTTTTCAGTTTATTGTCATGGGAGTCTATAAATTATTTTCAATAAAATTTATTTTGATATTTACTTTCTTGGTGAGCAAAATATTAGCGACTGACAATCAATCGTTTTATGAACTGCGAACAAAAATCAAAGAATATGAAGAAATGAATTCTCAAAACACCCAGCAAGACGCCTGTCAAAGAATACGGATATGAACTGATTTAAATAAAATTTTGAATATTTTTCTGCCAAACATTATTTCTTAAGCAATCATATAACTTTAGAACATAAAAGTCTTTACTCTGTAATTGATTAGTCGGAACTAATCTCAAAATACAAACACGAAAACAAATTTTTACTACGCTTCTTAAAAATCGAAAACAGAAAATGAAAAAGAATAAAAAAAATAAAATAAATTAATCTAAACAAATAAATATGTAAAGAAACTAAGTAACTAATAAACAAGTTAACAAACCTCACGCCTACGAAAATAACCGTCAACTTAATACAATAGACAAAACAAAATGCATCAATGTACTGCATATATAAAATGTCGAGCAAAAACACATCGCATATGGCCTAACGATTGCGTTTAGCATGAAAAAGACTGTCACATCTAGATGTCGACTTCTTTATATTTAAATACGCTCTCTCCCATAAATATAGCATACCTTAAAATAATAATTTATCCTATATATATATATATATATATATATATATATATATATATATATATTTCATTTATTTATCCGACAAATTTAATCTGATATTTATTTTTCGTCTACCGACCTGAATATTCAAGAAATCAAAGATTTCTTTATTTACATTTGGATACGAAAAGATATGAAGTTCAAGTAAAGCTCTATACACGCTTCCTTGATCGGGAAATATCCCTCGTTGCTGACTCGGTAAAAGCACGTTGGATATAACGACAGTTTCTCATACCAAGGGGTGACGCTGATTCGAGTCCTATTGGAGGGCGTATAATTTTCTTCAATGACAATATCTCTTATATTTTGGCCTATAGAAAAAATTAAATATATATATACTGTTTAATAAATAATTTACACATATATGACTATGCACTACAATAACGTTTAAAGTGATTATATATATATATATATATATATATATATATATATATATATATATATATATATATATATATGTATGTATGTATGTATGTATGTATATATAACGCACTTCAGGAAATGAAAATCTTGTCTTTCGTAGTTTCATAAAATTTCGATAACACTGTTTACTGTAGTAGGATATTTTCCCGGGAGATTACATGACATTGTCGCCCCTTAGACAATAAATTGTAAATACATGTGCTGCAGTCCTACTGGACACTACCCAACGTTGCCCAAGCAGTAGTTCGCCGTACAAATAAATGCACGGAAGCTAAAAGCTACTACTTTGAGCATCTCTCGTGATTGTAGACTCCAAAATTAGCTTGTCTTAATCTCATGGTATCTGAATAAATTTATTATTACAATATTTTTTCTTACAAGTTTTTCCTTTCCGAAATTGTGTATAAATTTTTTTGGTGGACTCTGTATGTATGCAGAAATACTTCTCACATTTTAAACTATCACTTGTTTTGTGCTAGTGAATTTCGTCAGGTGTCAGTGGTGTTTTCATCTAGCTAATGTCTTACAATTATGTACGAAGTCTATGTGGGCTGTATATGTGGTATGTATTTCTTTATTAAAGAGATCAATACACCTGTTCATTTATAATTTAGTCATTTTTATATTAATCTTTCTAGGCGATTTAAATCTGTAAATTCCGTTGGAATATTTAAAATCTACACTGAAATAAATCAGAAAACTACTCGTCATGTGTAAATAATTATGCTGTGTGATTTATTCAAAACTGTTTTGAAAATGAAAGGATTTTGTTTCTAGGAAAAACATTTCAGTTTTCGTACTTCTCTCGTGAAATAAACTCTTCTATTTTATTTGCAGTTAACAGGTCATGAGATTTGATATAAACACGCCCACACTGAGAGAGGCGTTTAAAGCCACATGATTTGTAAAGAATGTTTGTTTCTTTAGAATGTTTCTGTGTTATCTTAATTCAGAAATAACAGTAAAGGGAGATAAATATAGAATGAGCTAAACATAAAGAATATTAAAAAAAAGCAAGAGCAAAGCGAAATGTGGTTTATGAAATAGGTTAACAGAGAAGAAATTCATTTCTGTGGAAATACAAATTTTATTCATGTTGCTTTTATTTTATGCATTAAAATTTATCAAAATTCGAAATTATCGTCTTTAGTCAAATCGAAACGATACAAAGATACAAAGTTTTGTACTGTAGTAAAAAAAAAAAATAATAGATGTCTTTTCGAAGGTTAAATAGATTTAATGAAGTCAGACAAAAGGTTATTGAGTTCTGTTGAAATTTATTCAGGGTAAATAGCCATGCATATATAAAGGAATGTTTGAATTCTTTATAATCGATACATGATCAATCCACAATCGAGTGAACACAAAAAAAACCCTATAAAATGTTTTTTTTTAATTAATTTCTTATGAAAATTATTTGTAGCTAAAGGAATTATAATTTATGACGATTAGTTACAGGAAATGTCGAGTTTATTTGTGAGAATCGTTTAGAATTCGAGAAATAATTTATTTGAAGTTTTTGAAAAGAAAAATGTTTATAATCACTACTGATTCAAAAATAAAGATTGAAAAAGATACCTCAGTTGCAAAAGGAAAAATCCTTTTATATTGAAATCAATGTAAACGATATTTGTAAACTGGTTGCACTAATTTGGGGGTTGGTCATTCTAAGCGTGGTGGGCAGAAATAAAAACAAAGATTATAAACCATTGAACATATTCTTGTGGGCTTAAATTTTTTTCGGATAGTACTCGTACTTCGCTCCCAAACGCTGCATAAGGACAGTCTATAAATAATTCTATTGATTTACTAGCAAGAAAAAAAAGACTCTTACCACGATAGCTATATGAAAATAATGAAAAAAAAAAAAAGGATTAGGAGAATTTATTTAATTTTACTGCATGTATACAATAGCAATTCATACGAAATATAAACGAAGTTGAACAATCTAATTTCTGGAATGATCCCGTGATAATGTCAAAATCTAGTTACTACTGGCTACTGTCAGTTTCAAAGTACATCTCTTGTTTGTAAATCTAAGCAATGATTGTATGATTAAGAATATTATTGAAATTCATTTTGCTGGTATGTTATCCAGCAACGCATTGACCCGTTGCTCTATGTCAGTGATATCAGAAAATATTTCTGTTTATAGAATACAAGTCTATTAAATAAGGTGGATTTTTTTACTGGAATTCTTAACTAGGTACTTAGAAATATATTATTTTCCTCATTCTTAAATATTCTGATAGTACCTACCACACCGTTTCCCTATTCATAGACAGTCCTTTTGATATTAGTCGGATATTTAATCTTCAAACTGATTACACAAATGTTTATACTTTGTCCAAAATTGCATAAGTTCTTCACGTTTTTGGTTGCTCATTTCGTTCACCATCATGAACATCTCGCTATTTCTTGAACTGTTTGGGCCACTTACATATTCCCGATTTCTTTATAACATCTTCACTTTTAATAAAATTAACGTTTCAGTAGAACCTCTTCGGGTTTTTACACCATCGTTGATGGTAATCTGCTGGTCGAATTCTTTTTTAATTTTCCACCAACGGTATAACATGAACACATATTGATCGTCAACAGATGATACAATTTGTCTGCTTCTAAAGAAAGCGGGTGTTTGAACACGTTCTCGGTTTACCTGATAAATTACCTTAGCGAAAAAAATTGAATTAAATTACCCTGTTGACTCAAATTATTCGAAAAATGAAATTGTATTTCATTTATTGGAAATAAACACAAAGTTAGATGAGTAGCAAATATTTTTCCGAAAAACAATTATAAAAATACATGTAAGGTTAGGAAATATACAGCGGTAAATGTTAATAATTAATTATAAAAATTAAAAAACAAATATTCATGGTGTCGGAAAATTGACAATCAATTCTACTTCATTTTTTGAGCTATATCTTCTTATTTTCCGGTAACCTTTTACTGAGTCAACACAAAGATCTACGGGACTATTTTCTCCTATCTCACGTACAGAGTTGTTCTAACACACATATGTTAACACACCTCACCATTTGAAAAAGAACCATTTGCAATTTAATATCTTCTATTTTGAATTCATCTTCCAAGTGTGTCGTTCCTTAAAGTAATCGTTTTTTTTATTCCTCTCAGAATCAATTTCGTAGTCAGATATTGGTCGCTCTGTTTTTTTAACAATCTAATTTCATATTCCTTCTTGATTTTTTCTATTATGTCTGCAGCCAAATAAATTCCCCTTGAGCATTATCCAATAATTTTCTCTCCTTGAATAATGCAAATTGGCTTTACACAAATTTTTAAGACTCATTGTTATACTTTAATGACTTTCCTGAAAAAGATTATGTTTGGAGGAGACATAGCACATTAGTTTTTTGTGTGACGCAATTTCCATTTACATCATCACAAACCAAACAATCAGGACAAGGTATTTTTCGATGCCAAATTTTAAAACCCATTTTACATAATTCTTATTTATAATTTTACATTTTTATAATTAATTATTGTTTTTACAAATTTATAATTATCCTTCAGGGCGACGCCTAGAGAATCTCCATTTGTCTTCAGAGATTGTATATTTTTGTTAGCCTCTTTCTATCGTCTCTTTTCTTATAGAAATATTATAATAAAGGAATAAGAAAAATATGAATAAACAATGAGAAAAATATCGAGAAACAACAATAAAAGAGGGATAAAAAAAGAAAAAAATGGATTATTCTGCCTCAATCCTGCGCTGCTTGATCGCCTCTTGTCCCGAAATATGTCTACTTGTTTTCTCTAAAATATTTTTAATTCTTCAACTTCTTATTTGTATCAGTTTCCTTGTGGTTTCTGTCGGAAATCAAATTTGATGTTTCTACTCTTGGTCTGTGTTGATCAAGGCAAGTCAATTTCGATATAGTGACTAGTGTACTACGGTTCTTTTATCATGTCTTCTCTCCAGGTGTTGACGTTTTTCGAGCTGCTTCGCTTGGCCTATGTAGATTTTTGTAGGGTTGAAATCCTCTTATCAAAAACCGATTTCTATATCTCTTGGACAGTTCTATCAGAATCAGCACATAGCACCAACGTAATATTATTAGTTTTTGTCACTTAGCGGTAGTATTAATCTTCAAAGCCATCGCATATACATATTAGTATATATGTTACAACCATTTGACTCAATAGTCGTTGTGATTCCTGCTGCAAAATTAGATGTGATTGTCTGGGAGCCGTGATGATTTCTTTGTCTCTGCTGAAATCTCTAGCGATATCAATGTCAGGCGATATCTTTTTTAAATGGGAACATCTGAAATATATTACTGAGATTGTTTCAGACAGTTATTGTCATGATGATTACCAGCTAATTAGAGTTGAACACGCAAGAAACATGTTGAACGATCCTAACAGAGAAGGTCACTGAGTGAAGCCAGAAGTTAGGTTGTTGATAAATTACTTTTTTAGACAGGGGTGACAAGACAAAGATCGCTGTTCTCTATAAGACAGTGGCCAGTATCACCGAAAAAAAAAAGATCCAGAGAGAGAGAGATACGGAGACTGACGAGAGACCTCTCGCAAGAACGTGAAAAGAAGAGATGCCTGTTCACCTCACTTCACCTCGCTTCATCTTTGCCTCAGTCGTCTACGACAAAAGATTAAAACCGAATAAAATCCACTTCTACCATCATTCCTATGTTTTTATTTTGTGGGTGACAATCTGCCTAAAGAGTTATTTTTAATCCACAAGCGTTTGACAGAAAGATGCAACACCCTAGAGAGCGAAGCTGGTGTTTGGTCTGAACTACATCGCTTATCCGGGAAATTTCATCGACGGTTGCCTGACCCTGTCTAAATGAGTTTGCACCCGCATGCTATGGAGACTTTTACTGGATATATTAAGTAACTTCTTTTCCATTCCCTAGATCCTTATTAGATCCAAACACAACGACCTTGTAAACAAGCAGACTACTCTCTCTATATATTCTTCTATAAATCCCCACTCTAGTTGTCTCATGATCGATAGTCATTATGAAGCTTTCCGTAGTATCTACGGTTACGGCGTAACATCGATCCATCACTGCCCTCAATTAGCCCCATTTTACAAGTTCCCCCACCAAGTCCGCCGCCTATATAACTGATACGCAACGTGGGATCTTCTTCCATTTGGCAGCCAAAAAATATCTTTTCAACTGTCTCCTCCACGTATGATGCATTTTCTTTTTCTCATCGAACGATGTAATATTCGAAAGAGAGATAGCAGTTAATGCATACTTTCAGAGTCCTGCATCCAAACAATCTAATTTCATTCGTTACGTGAGAGAGTTCCCTCACAGGCATTTGGAGATCCATGGCGGAATGAAGAAAGAAAAACTACAAGAAATTAAATCAGGCACATCCTTCCTTTTCCTCGGTTGTCTCACGGATGGGGTCGTCGAATCGATGATTTACGCTAGTCACGGCACTAATAATTCAGCCTTGTAAGGATGCAGCTCAGACCAGCCACCAGGTTCCTTCTCAGTGGGTAAATTCTTTCAGTCAAACTCTTGTGGATAAAAGAAATTAAAAGTAAATCTCTATATATAAAGTTGTATCCTCTGTCTGTCGTTTTGTTTGTTATCGAATTCCTCTTTGAGTTTTGGTAATAAACCCACATAACCACATATATTCTGGGACTACATTACCCAGGGTAATTGGATAAGTATATTTCATTTTGATTAAAGTGGTTCCCGTGGGGGGGGGGCAACCCCCACCACTGAATTTTTTCCATTTGATTTTAATTAAATTTAAAATTGAACAAGTGCATCACCCCTATCCAAAATATATGAGGAGAAATCCAGAAGATGGAGGTTACATCGGTAAGATCATTTTGATCAAAGGAACCCCCAAAGCCCACAGAAAAGTTTTCTCCCTTTGATTTAAATTAAATTTAATTTTGAACAAGAGAATAACTCCTAGGGTACTTTGATAAGTATAGTTCATTTTGATCAAAGGCGGTTCCCGGAAAGAGAGTTACAAAATCCCCACTGAAAGTTTTCATCCCTTTGATTTAAATTAAATTTCAATTTGAACAAGAGAATGACTCCTATCTAAAATATAGAAGAGGAAAGCCTGAAGATGAAGGTCACATCGGTAAAATAATGGAGTAATATTGAAATGCATTTTTTTTTCTCCACAAATTATAACAATGATTTAAAATCGATCATCATTTCTTACAAAAAATGGGTGGCATGCAGCAAGGCGCGGGTAATTCGGCTAGTAACTAATAAAGAGCAATCTTTTCTATGTTGCCTGATTGATGACTTTTCGACAGCAAACGTTTTTCAAGCCTTATTTCATAGAGATATAAAAGACTTTTGATTCTCGTATTGTCTATTTGGGCAGGAACTGGGGCTGCGAGACGAGTGGGCTGAAACAGATGCCTTCTCGTCTTCTTGGTATTTTCTTTGTGCTCTGTCCCATTCTGTTGCACCCATCGCATACATACCTACATACATACATTTACACCTTCCTGACAGTGATTTGTTGCATATGTTTCCATAGGATATTCGTATGACTTTCTTTTCTCAATAACACATGGCTATTTGCAGAAGGCGTTCTAGGTTAATTCTGAGCCTGAATGTTTATAACAACATTAACATTTCAGGCGGCTAATAATTTGTAAAAACAATCGAGAATTCTTCTTCGGAACTGAGGGAAATTCAGAAGACCATGAATATTTATTATATTGTCCTGGATGCAACTAGCAGAATAGTGGAAGATTTAGTCTTACTAAATCTTAATATAATTCTACTCTCGGTTTATTTCAGTTTTTTTCTGGACAATATATTTTGCAAATACCGTGAAGCATACCATCATTAATATTTTAGGGAATGTTTAGAATGTTGTCTTTTCTAACTAACGAAAGTGAGAAATGCAAGAAATAGCGAACAAAGTTTCTCGTTAGGACCCACGTTCAAAAATCTAGACAAATATCCAGACATAAGAATCCTTCCAAGGGCTAAATGGTCAAGCTTAGAATCTTTCAAATCCCCATTGTACTTCCAGACTCACCAGGAAATATTAACCTCGGTACCAACTGGTGTTTTTTTTTTTCTTTCAAAAAACAAATAATTTCCATGGGTGATTAGAATAGAAAACATTAAATTAAATAAGAGGACACTACAATGGTATATTCAAGTAGAATAGACCGTTTTATCTATCTATCTATCTATTCAGATTTTCTGTGATATCGATGTCATTAGCTTCCATTTAAGTTCGATTTTTCTTGCCTGTTTTTTTGTTTGCGCAAATGTCTGTGTTCGTGTATCGGCACTTGTTTGTATGTACATGCATGTGCGTTTCTGTATTTGTGCGTCCGAGCATCATTAAAAAAAGAACTGGCACTTTTGATATTATTGTAATATTTAATTGATCAAAAGGAAACCCTCTTATTAACAGAAATGTAAAAAGCTGTGTAGGAATGGAAATTTCTCTCAAAGTGTCTTTACGAATGGAAATTTCTCAATATGAAAGTAAATGCTTGAAGATTTGCTCACGAATCAAGAAACTCGACGCGACAGCGATGTGGTTTGACAGAAAGAGACGAATTCCATGGTCTTAACTTTGAAGCAACGAGGGTGTTTTTAAGCAAATCGGAACTAAACGGAGCCCTAAAACTAAAAAAGGACAGTTAAAATTTCTGGTACAAAATGAAAAAAGAGATCTTTGAAAAGTTAGAGCGTAACAGTAAAAAAACTACCTGATGAGTTTGGGTGAATGAGGAATAGGACAGAGAAAAAGGGCGTGGTAAAATACCAAGCGTTATTTGGTACTAAAAAGGGCAGGGAGGTTGTGGAGAATTATGATTTCTGACGCTCTGAGTTATTAAGGCACAGAGAGGAAGAAGTCAACGTGACTTCTACATTTTATGATATCAAAAATGAATATTTGAACAGAATCGGAAGTTATTTTCATCTTTAATTGTAATTAGATTTTCTTCGAATTTTTTGATCACATCAAATTCCATAAGATATTCGATATTTAGCAGACATCGTGTATCAAAATAGAAATAGATGAAATGCAAAACTTTGGGAATAAATAAAAGCTGTTCTTTTGAAAGTTTTAACTTCGAGGATGGACAATAATCGATATGCGAAATGATTTGAAAATGGAAATAAGACCCAATATTAATTTTATTCACAAGGTTAAACGTTGACTTCATTAATATTATATTTGTTTCACTGGAAATTCAAATATTATCATTGAACCTCATGCCGACTCTGAATTTTCAATCAGCTGGAAGTTCTGACCGACACTGAGAGGATTTCAAGTTATGCTAAATGTAATTATTTAAAATTCAAACAAAAAATTATGAATTGCTAAAGTTTGTCAATAAAAGTTTTTGATGGCTGATCGTTTCGGTGAGGGACCTCTTGGATTTTACATTGTCTAGTATTTAATATACAACTACTCTTACTGAATTAAAATCAGTTGCGAGGCTAAAATATGGAAGAATTTGATAGAGGATTTTTTGTTATTGGAAAAATTAGGTAAAAAGTTCACCGATATTTTTCTTATAAGTATTCACCCCAAAGAAGGTGGTAGTGCTTTTATTACACAAGGAATTACAGAGAGTGAAAGTAAGAGAAAAGACTGGGTATGGGGCGGGGATCAAGGTATCAGAAGATGTCAGCTGATCTTTCATATACATTTTTGGAAGATTATATTTGTCAGAGAATCAAGAAAGAGGAAGGGAGTTCCACTCTATAAAACTCGAGCTCTTGTAAACATCAATCAACAAAGAATCTTGGATTAACACAGTTTTAAAGTCGAAACGATTTGATTGTGTAAAATCAATGTGTTTGATTTGCTAAACGAACCAAGGGAAGAGTAGCGGCAAATGTAATGAAGATTGAACTAACGATATTTCAAAATTAGTTTTCAAATTTGAAACGATTGTGCTGTAACGAAAATTTAAGCTAAACATATCAACGTATTACGACATGACGTGAGAATGTCACTTACTCCGTTAGGGAATTGTTCTATTTGACAAACAGTGAGGATAGCATTACTTTAGGCACAATTATTATAAACTATTTCGATTGCATTCATATAACAATATTTATTCTCAGCCAATATTTTCATTTGTGGTAAGTGTAAAAGAATCACTTTCCGTTTGGCTGTAATTTTTATCCAAACGAAGAATGTGTTAAGTACCAGTGTTACCAAAACAATCATATTATCTAATGACACTATGTCTTGTTTTGATGAAAATATAGAGAAGGATAACACCAAAGATTAAGTATAACATCAAAAATCTAATTACAGAGAACACCATGAACTACTATACAATCACTTTTTTGATCGAGGACAATGGCATATATGTTTTATCTGACTGAGTAAAGAGTATCGGATTATAATTGTAGCGAAGAGAATTCGAATTTTGAATGCTACTCATTAGTGGTGACTTTTGAATCAAGCTAGACATCATTATGATTCTATGGCTTAGAGAAAGAAAAGAAGAAAAGAAAATGATACGAGGAGAGAGGAGATGAAGACTGATGTTGAATTTAAATTTTTGAACAACGTGGTTGGTAGGGAAGCAAGAATTCAGAAGTGATTTCCGCAAGCGACAAGTGTAGGAGATGAAAATAGGGATTACAATTAGCAATGTCAACAATGAAATTATATGATGTATCTACCAATCTAGTACTGTGCTTCAATTTGTGAAGTCAATGTAGCGAAGAGAATTAGCTCGTCAGAACAAATACCCTGAAAGCATTTATAGACAACCCACGGGGAAGCTACGTTACGACAGTGAAAAGTGACTGAAACCGAGATCTTAGTTCAAGACTGATAACCTTACAGATTTTTCTCTGTATTATGTTATGAATTTCTACATATATAGCGGAAGCACCCGACCAAATATGGCAGCTGTATTCGATGCTCGCACGAATGTCCGAATTATAAAAGTGAAACATGCATTCTGGCAAGAAAAGTTGTCTTACACAACACTGTGAACCTATTTTCCAAGTAACAGACTTAGCAACTTATTCAATATAAACGAGAAAGTCACAGCAAGTTGCCCTCCTAAAGGTTAGCACCAGCCATAATAGATGGCAAAATTCTTTCTTTAAGATAATTGATTGAGCGCAATTTCATTTTGGAGGCGTTACCAACAAATTAATTTTCGATATTAGTTGCCAATTTGATTTTATCGAATTTAACAAACAATATTAAAACAAGAGTAAGTAGTTGTGTCATCAATAGAGGTAGCGAGTCGGGAATATCGTTGGTGAAAATAAGGAACAAAGGCGAGTAAAAAAATACATAACTGGTGATACGTGAATAAATGCATAAAAGTTTTAGAACTGTGGCCATTCATGATAGCTTTCATTACGCGTTTTGGGATTAAAGATTGCATCAAATGAAAAAATCAGCCAGAAACACCACAAACATTTCACTTGTAAAGAAATCCAGTATGCAAAAACATTTCAAACATATTCCATTATATAAATCTTGGCAGACATTTTTAGCAATAATAATAATAATCTACCAACAAATCTTGGCTGTTGAACTAAAGTCTAATTGTTTGTCCCTCTCTTCAGCGCCGTTTTGCCTGAAAGTATATTAACGCCTCCCCAACCCTGTACAAAGTGAAATTCTTAACCAATTAAGAACTGATTAAAGCCTGTAGTACTTGTGTAGTAAAATGTTAGATCGATATTTCGTAGGATCACGCTGTTCGCCAGAATTCTTAAAACCTTAAATACAGCAGAGGATTACCAAAAATCTGGAAATCAACAAACTATTGTAGTGATTGGAGAGCACAAGAGTCACTTCAAAGGAACATTTCTGAGCGACTATTGCAGAGATACTATGGTTTGTGTGGATAAGGATTGGAGATTATATAACACCGTATCTTCACCCCACTGGACCCACACACTCCACAAGACCGACCGTTGGTCCGTTATGGTCCAGTATTATAGGTTAGACACAAGTCTCTGTTTCCCAATGTCAATTCGAAGCCATCCTCCAGCTACGTTGTGATAGTTTTGATCCTGGAGAGTGGTCATCAGATGGTGGAGGTCTGGAAGCTCTCCGTTGGTCCACCTGCGAGTTCGTCGGATGAGAATATAAAATAAATATAACCAAGTCGATTTGATTTTGAAAGGACAAAAGGTTAAATGTTTCTTGTATGTGAAGAATAACCAAATAAACACAATTACTTCGAATAATTTCGGTAAGGAGAGATGTGGCCTTCGTTTTAACCATTTTTGGTATGTTCTTAGCGCAACTATTACAACCTTCGATGTTCCCGTTCTCAGTAGTAGTAATAGAAGTAGTAGTGGTTATAGTAGTAGCAGGAGTAGCGGTACTTAGATGTTAGCGGCGGTATTTCGCTTCTTTGCCCTCAGTTTCAGCAACACAGAACGGACGCTTCCTTTTCAATCTCTGATGTCTCTCTACTCAGTTCGATGGCGTTCGAAGACAGACGAACCCTCCAAAATTCTCTTACTCCGGTTGGTTCGCCTCTTTATCAAGAGAACCGGCCTCCATGTTCGAGAATGGTGACGTGTCTGTTTTTCTAGTGCGAACATACTGACATACTACCAAAGTACAACTTCACTCCTCCGAGAATAAATAATTTACTTTTTCATCGATTGGTTTCTAAAGACGCTATTGTTTATCACCTCGCTATTAATTATATTGCCGCTCTTTGTATACTAGAGAGTTTCTTGTTTAAAAAATAAATTCTAGATCAAAACATCCTTTATTTCAACTTCGATTCTTATAGTGTCAAAATCCATTTCTTTTCTTAAAAATTCCAAATTATTATTGTTCCAGTAATTTTCTATTAGTAATCTGATATCCTTTGTAGACTTACAAAAATATTGTATTTCGTGTTGTAAATTAACTTTCTGTAACATTTACATTTCAAAGTCTCTTTAGCATATTAACATCTTCGTTATTCGAAAACGCTTCTCTTTTACTTGCTGTTTTCTATTTTACAGTATATCATCCTTTATTATCATTATTATTATTTCAGGGGTAATATCGTCCTTGCCACAATGAGAGTGGTGACCATGGACGAAGTTACATATAGAGATTAAGTTCTAAGTACAATATCAGTGTCAGTTACTCCTGAAGAGTAATTTTTAAGACAGTGTACGAATAGAGCATGCTGCTTTGGTATAACGATAACATATCAAATTGATTGAAGAGAGGAGTGACTGGGTATTTACCGTCATTTAACAAGCTCTTACACAACCATCAGTAGTCACGAAAAACAATTGTCTCAGTTGCTCTCTCTCTCTCTCTGTTAGCGAAAAACGACTTAGCTTCATTGAGGGCATAGATTCAGTTGGACACTAAGAGGCGCTTTTTCATGAAAGCAGTGAAATAATTCGATGACAAAACAAATATGATTATTTAATTTTAGAATATGAAAGAAGCCATGTGTGGCCTAATAAATATTAAGTTATGTGACGCAAGGTGACGACTAAAGGTTATTATGCCCACCACAAGAGAATTTTATAGAATCCAACGGAAACATTCTATATAAATTAATGCAACAACAGAAGAAATTACTGGGAAAATCAGGCTAAAGTTCGAATGGAAGGAAGCAACATAGAACACATCTAGTCTCAAAGGTGAAAAAAGTTTTGTCTTGCCTGGTCTATCTTGGCGCGAATATACGTTCATAAATATTCGACTTAAAATTTATAACCTTTTCAACACCAATCTTGTTTTTTTATCTTTTTAAATTTATATGGGTTGTTTGCCGCCTATTGTGTTGATATTCAACTCTTTTATTTATTCTAAAATTTACTGAATGTCATAATAAAATATTCAGCGTCGTCTTCAGATCCTTTGAAAGCTGAATTGACACAAGAATTTGTTCTACCGAGTCCGCATTTCTCTTCTTTTATTTAAAAAAAAAAGATATGTATATAACTATTTCTTGAATCTGCAATTCTTCTCATCGGTTTTTCAAATCTTTTAACTCGCTTCTATTGCATCAATAATTAAGACCAGAACAATCATTTTCGTTTTCACGAAATTATTCTCCAGACAGATCTTCTTTTTTATATCAATTTTAAAACAATTTTATATTCTTTCGTACATTGATTTGGTTAACATTTCTTCTCTTTTGACTTTTACATGACTTGCAAGAACTTTTATTGTTTCGCAAACATTTTTCTTCTAATATTTTCCATTTTCATCTAGGTCGTTAGTAATGATGGTCTCCATGGTCTCTGTTATTATCTGGAGAACATGGACGGTTTCTTAGTAATTTTTCCTTTTAGCAAATTTGGCAAAAATCAAACGTAGCAATATGAAGAAACAGTGTAGTCAAAAAATGGGCATTTATCGTGGAATCAATATAAAGACGAATGAGATTTATTATATTAATACTTCCAATACAAGAATAAAACAGTAATTCACTGCATGCACACAAACACACAGGCATATATATATATATATATATATATATATATATATATATATATATATATATATATATAGGTTTGTCGTCCACTAAAATGTCAACTACAATATTTATAAACCAATCACACTTAAGAAAACACTTACATCTTAAAACACACCAATAAAATCATAGATTACAAATCAGAATGTTTGTTGTATTAGTCATCATCTTTTTTAGGTAGATACCGACCAAATATCGTACGGACGTAGTAGAAGACATAACACGTGACTTCTTAGGGCCAATTAGAAATAAATAAATAATTTAATTCTGGAGCCGATATTGTTCGGAAAAAGTGTATAAAAACATACGAAATCCGTTCCCAAAACAATATACACGCGGCTGCCAGCAAGCTACACACACCTTTCGCCGATGACCTTCATGACCTCATGTAAAAAACGACAGCGTTGACAAACTCCAGATCATGGCAACACCGCCAACAGTAAGAAACAATTCGTATCTCTAGTATCCGTTTTTACTATGAATCACGCACACACATGTTGATTTTTTCATACAAACACACACATCACAACATTTTATTGTTTCTCACACGCGTACACAAAGACAGTTTATATTTTATTTCTGTTGAAGCTTGGATAAGCATGGAATAATAATAATACAACACAAAATGTACGTAAACAAAATGTATTGAAACAAGGAAAAGGTACACAATATTTACAGTTAGTTTTGGTATATTCTTGGGAAGACTGTTCCTGTAGAATGGGTTGACTAAATCGCAGTCGGGCAGAGTCTCTCGATTCGATCTCTTCTTCCTTCTTCCCGGTACCAACCCATATTTATATGGTCGGTCCTCCACTATGTAAATTAGTTGGATCGTACCACAACACCCTCCTCCCAAGCCTTGGAATCCCTTTTGGATTTCAAATTGGCTTCCTATATGGGTTGATGATTATGGCTATTTCTTTGTAGATCCATCTTCCTAATTTTAATATTTTTTCCGTTTTGGATTCACGTCCAATGGGTCCGTGAACTTCCGTTTCCTATCGGATCTTCTTGGTTCAGGTGTATTCTGTGGAGGTTCTACCTGAAACATATCATACATTATATCAATTGGATCTTCGTCCTCATCCGGTATACACTCTTCTTGCTCTATACCGTAATCTTTTTTAAGTTGGTTTTGGTGCCTTTTATGAGTATTCTTCGGCCCTTTAATTATGTAAATCAGGTCACCGATTCTCTTGTCCACTATGCCTCGTTCCCAGAACTCAACGTTGTTTTTATAGCACTTGAAAAACACCTTCTCTCCTGGAGTGTATCTTTTTCTGGCTGTATACATGGTATTTTTTACTCTATTTTTTCCTGGCAAAAGCTTGTCAAACACTTTCCTAGCGAACATTAGTTCAGCTGGTGCCATGTTTGAGTGTGTTCTCTGGTTTGGCGTGATTCTGTATACTTGTAAGAATTGCTGAAGCGCCTTTTCCGTTGGAACTCCTGAGGCTTTCTTCAAAGCTCGCTTTAAAGTATCGACAAATCTTTCTGCGAGTCCATTAGACCTCGGATGATACGGAGGCGTCGTTATGTGGTTAATTTGATATAACTCACAAAATTCCTTAAATTCTTCAGAAGTGAATTGTGTACCATTGTCACTCACAATACACTCTGGCACACCGAACCGTGCAAATAGTTCATGCAAAAAGTTGTTGTGGTATTGGACGTAGGCTTTTTACAGCGTAGTACTTCCGGCCATTTTGTAAAACTATCTACCACTATTAAGTAGTAAAGATCTTCTACTGGACCAGCGAAATCAATGTGTAATCTTGTCCACGGATGATCCGTCTTGGGCCATGGTTTGTGTACTATAGGTGGTGCCTTAGCTGCTAACGCACACCCCTTACATCGATGAACCATGTTTTCGATATCCACATCCATTCCTTTCCAATACACAAAGCTTCGCATTAAGATTTTTGTTCTATTAATACCCGGGTGACCCATATGAAAGTCCCAAAGTATTCTTTTCTGCAACTTTTTTGGTATTACTACTCTCTCACCATATAATAAAACTCCGTCACCTATTGAATAAATCTCCTGCACTTTTTGGTCATTTGCTACCATTTTGCTTTTAATTTCTAAATGAAATCATCGCTTTCAGCTTCTTTTTTAATTTCATTTAGCGTAACCGGTAGCTCTCTTACAATGTTGTTTACCATGCTTTTCACCTCATAATCCGCTCTGATATTTGCAATAATTGATTCTTCGAATCTTTCTTCTTGACTCGGTACTAGTCTTGATAGACTATCCGCATGAATTATCTTTTTGGATGATAGGTGCTTTATGTGAAAATCATAATTGAGAAGAATGGTTCCCCATCTTAACAGACGATTTGCTGTATAAACTGGTAACCCTTTCTTTGAACCAAAAATAGTGATTAGTGGTTTATGATCCGTTTCAAGGATAAAATGTCTGCCGTAGATGTACCTGTGAAATTTTTGTATGGCAAAAATGATACTCAGTGCCTCTTTTTCTATCTGAGAGTAACTTCTTTCTCCTGGGAGCAAAGTTCTCGAAGCGTGTGCAATTGGTTTTCTAGAACCATCTGGCATTATGTGTTCAATACACGCTCCTATCCCGTATGAACTGGCGTCACTTGCCACTACAATATCCAGTTTTGGATTGTAATGGGTTAAAAAGAGGTCGGACGTAAGCATTTTCTTTATTTCATCAAAGGCTTTCTGACATTCTACCGTCCATTCCCATGCCTTGTCTTTTTTTCGCAGTTCATTCAACGGAGCTCTTAAATTGTACATTCCTTTAATGAACGCTTGATAATAATTTGTAAACCCTAGAAAACTTTGTAGCATCGCCACATGTCTCTAATCGCAATCGACCTTTCCGGATCTGGACATCTGCCATTTTTGTTGATTATGTGCCCTAAATACTTAATTTCCTCCAAACCAAATTCGCACTTTGACTCTTTGACTTTAAATCCAAAGTCCTGAATCTTTTTAAATACTTGATTGAGATGCTCTCGATGTTCGTCGACCGATTCGCTCCTTACTATGATGTCGTCTAAGTAAGCGCACGCAAAGTCTAAATCATTCAGCATGACGTCCATAGCTTGTTGAAAAATGGCTGGTTCCACTTTAATACCAAAAGGAAGCCTGTTGTACTTGAATAACCCTCTATGCGTGTTTATCCCTAGTAACTTCGAACATTCCTCTTCGACGGGAATTTGGAGATAGGCATCTGATAAGTCAATTTTTGAAAATATAACTCCACCATTTAGCTTGTTAAAATCTCCTCCGGACTCGGTAACGGGTAATGGTAGTCCTTAATTACCGAGTTCAACCCTGTCGAAAAATCAACGCAGACTCTGACTTGGTTTGATTTCTTTTTATGCACACAAATCGGCGCAGCCCATGAATTAGATTCTACTTTCGAAATAATTCCCATTTTTCCAACCTATCAAGTTCTTCGTTAATTTTCTCTACACTTGCGAAAGGCACATTACGTTTCTTTTTAAAATTGGCATAGTATTTTCCTTTAATTCGAATTTGGCTTCAAACTTGTTACATCTTCCAAGACCAGGTGTGAAAGTTTCCGGAAACTTTTTCTTTAATTCCTCTTTAATGACCTGTCTTGTTTGCGTATTACTTTCTACTTTTCTGCAGAAAGAGTTTAACGGTTTATCCCACAATTCGAATGTTTCAATAAAATCTGTACCCATCAAGTTTTCTCTATTTTTCAGAATGAAAACTTTTATTTTTTAACTATCCCGTTCAATTTCATGGGAAGTACAACCTCACCTTCCAATTTAATTTCCTTTCCAGTCACTGTTCGAGCGCGTTTCGTTGACTTCATTATTGTATGTCTTTTAAAAATTTTCCATGTTTTAAAGTTCATTATTGTTAAATCTGAACCCGAATCGAGTTGAAATTTGATATTCTTTTTAAATATTTCAGTCGTCACATACTTCCTCAAATCTCTATCTGATTTGATATTTGAATTTGTTTGTCTAATTCGGCTATTGACTTTTTTCGTTTTACAACACGACCATTTGTGACCATTCTTGTGGCACACGAAACATTTTTTTATTTCTATATGGGCAATTTACCTCCCAGTATCTTTCGTTGCACCGTCTACAATTAAATGGGGGATCATTTTTTTCTCCTCATTCTTTTCATTTAATTTTTGTCTATTTTTAAAATACGCCGAATTTTTACTCCAATTTTTTTCTGATGGGTAATTTGACTGTTTCTTCACTTTTTTAATATAAGCAATACCAGCTTCTTCAATTTTTTGAGACTCTTTCTTTAAACTTACGGCCCGCTGACACTCCTCTGCTAACTTTTGCAGGGTAAGGTTTTGTTCAGATTCGAGTTTAGACAAAACTCTACGTCTTATTTCGGCACTCTTACTGGATACCAGTCCTTGAGCAAAAATTAAACACTTGAATTCTTCAACCGTAATCTCTGCCAATCTGAAATTGTCACAATGTCTATTCACTATAGATGCATAAGTTAAGTAATCCTGATCGTCGGATTTAGCGACATTCATGCATAACCATCGCTTATGCCAAAGCGACATATTTGCTCCAAACAACTCCTTTAGCAATTTCACTGTTTCCGAGAATTCCAATTCATTTGTTCTTCTCGGTAGAATAAAATCTACAAATTTGCTATGTTCCGCTGTACCTAGCTTTCTTAGTAATAGACTGACTTTTCTTGAATTCGACCAGTTTTCACAGTCTGTGGAGAAAATATCTTCATATCGTTTAAAGTACGCTTCAAACGTTTTTCCTTCGTCTGGCACATAGTTGAAAGTTTCCAACGAATTAAATATGATGTTATTAGAATATGAAGAGTTTCTTTCATTTGCCTGATTGTTGTTTAATTTCTCCAGTGTTAAGTTTTGAATTTCCAAAACCTTGACATACATTTCTTCCTGTTCCTTTGACGTTGCTGACTCAACTCCTCTTGCTTTTCTTGATAATTTTGCTGTGCTAATTGCTTTCTCTTTAATAAGTCAAACTGTTCACTTTTTGTTGCAGACTCAACTTTTTTGACTAACTCAACTTGACTCAACTGCTGGGCTTTAAACAATTCAGCTATGACTTTGGATAATTCCTCCATCTTTAGCTGATAGTGTTCATGCAACAAAGAATATACTTTTAAATTGTGTATCCACGAATATACTATAAGCAGACAAAAAAAAATCGAAACAACTTACGCCTTTTTTTTTATTTTATGTCTTGCTTTATAAAATATTGTTGAGCTTGAACAAAAAAAAAAAAAATAAACCAATTTTTTTTTTTTTTTTTTTTAAAATCGACACGTTGTATTTGTGCTCCTTTTAATTCCATGCATTTTTTTTTTTAGTCGGCCAGCTTTTTTTTTTAATTCGCCGTTATTTGTTTACGCCACCTTCCAGATTTTTCTGAGTGAACGTTCCTTTATGCTTAGTCGTCCTTTAATTAGTTTTAACTGTCCAGAACTTCAGAATACTTTTCCGTTCCATTAGATGTTCGACTTTTAATTAATGATTTTTTTTTCTTCAGCCTGGGTTCTTCAAACTTGTCCCAATTGTTGAAGGCTATCAATTATTAATTCTTTTTTTTTTCCGTAACGTAAAGTTCTTTATACCTCGTCGCCATTGTTGAAGCTTGTATAAGCATGGAATAATAATAATACAACACAAAATGTACGTAAACAAAATGTATTGAAACAAGGAAAAGGTACACAGTATTTACAGTTAGTTTTGGTATATTCTTGGGAAGACTGTTCCTGTAGAATGGGTTGACTTAATCGCAGTCGGGCAGAGTCTCTCGATTCGATCTCTTCTTCCTGGTACCAACCCATATTTATATGGTCGGTCCTCCACTATGTAAATTAGGTGGATCGTACCACAACAATTTCAGAACTTTATCAACACAAACAAAAGACATTACTTTCCAACTTTTTGTATTCCTATCGTTATATTAAATTAATGTTTATTTGTTGAAACTACGTCGTCTTTTATACCGAATTTTATTCCTTCAATGAAAAGCGTTTGATTATTCTCGGCGGCCAAATTACGAGCGACCCTGTAACGATATTTTATTAATGTATTGAATCCCGACACTGCAAATTTTTATATTCAACGAAAAACCGAGTAGAAGGATTCATAGAAATGGTGCCCACGACTATTACCTTGTGAAAACACGAAAGTTGGTAAATAGAACACACAAATTTTCGTATCTTAAAAAAAAAATTAAAAAATGGAATAACAAAACACAAATAGTACGGAAGCTTCGTTGACAACAGTCACCCTGAATTTATCTGCATATAACCCTAACAACATAAAATCAAGGCTTATACAAATTCAGGCCATATTCAACGCGAAAAAATTGTTTCGCAATGAGCCCGATACTGTTATTTAGTAGAAAAACTTCCAGCAGAAATTGTAGAAGTGACGGACTTACTGGAAACAATGCCAGAAGAAAACCCCTACGATACATTAAAAACAGCCATAATTAAACGAACTGGAATTTCGAATGAGACAATGCTGCGCGATTTGTTTACCCGAGTGGAACTAGGTGACCGGACTCCTTCCCAGTTATTAAGACATATGAAAACTCTGTTAGGTACTAATGTCATGGCAGAAAATATTCTACGGAGATTGTGGTTGGACAAATTACCCAGCACAATGACGCAAATTTTAGCACCCATGGCAGAGGAAACTGATTTGGAAAAACTTGCGGATTCTGCTGACCGAATCCATGTTGGTTTTAGAGACAGGGAGGTGAACACATTGACACCACAATGTACAAACCAACAACAAAACAAACAAATTGAGAAACTGCAAGCAACGGTTGCAAGTTTAGCCAAACAGATGCAGTCTATCTTGAACCTACATCAACAACAATGAACTTCTCGTAATACTACCAGACCTAAGTACAGACGAAGGAGTAACAGCAGGAGTTTCAGCAATGATAGAGAACGACGAAAATTCGACATCTGCTATTATCATTATAAATTTGGTGCAGAGGCAAGACGCTGTTTGAAACCTTGTGCCTTTGTAGACCCGCCATCGGAACACTTAAATTCCAGCCAGTAGAGACGACGACTGTTGCTGGACTCTCTACAAAAGGTCGTCTGTTCTATATCCTTGATAGAAATCACAGTTATAATTTTTTTAATAGACACCGGAGCCGAAGTGAGTGTTTTACCGCCGGATCCAAAGCAAAATTTAAAACCAGGACTCTACAAACTCCAAGCTGCTAACGGTACAAAAATTGATACCTTTGAGAAAGCAGTAAGCATCGACCTGGGTATGCGGCGAAATTTTATGTGGGTTTTACTCAAGCTAATGTTACCACACCAATATTAGGTGCAGACTTTCTAGCTAAATTTAATTTATCGGTTAACATGACCACTTATTCCTTAGTTGACAATCTGACAGAACTTTCTGTGAGAGGAATTTGCTCCCGATACCAGTCAACTGGAATTAGTTCTGCCTTGCATTAGCGGTATTAAGGAATTAATACAGAAATACGTGGAAATCACTCAACCTTTTAAAAATACAGACACAATTACACAACGCCAAACATCACATAAAAACAACAGGACAACCGGTTTTTACACCGAGACGATTAAAACCGGACAAATATAAAATAGCCAAGGCAGAGTTTCAGCAAATGCACAGTTGGGAATCATATTTTATCCTTCCAAGAGCGCATGGTCATCACCATTGCACATGGTCCAAAAATCCAACACGACAGCATGGCGTCCGTGTGGCGATTTCCGCAGATTGAACGCCAAAACCATCCTTGACAGATACCCAATTCCGCATATACACGATTTTGCAATGGGTTTCCAATGTGCACGCATTTTCTCGAAGTTAGACCTGGCAAAGGCATATTACCAAGTACCAGTTGCCGAAGAGGACATCCACAAAACTTCTCTGACGACACCTTTCGGATTATACGAGTTCGTGCGAATGCCTTTTGGGTTACGTAACGCCGCTTAAACCTTCCAGAGACTAATCGACGAGGTATTTAGAGGTTTACCTTTCATATATGCCTACATAGATGATGTTTTAATCGCCAGCAAAAACCGAGAATAACACAAAATACATTTGGAACAAGCTTTCCAAAGACTTTCGCATTTTGGACTCAAAATCAATGTTCACAAGTGTGTTTTTGGAGAACCAAAAATAAATTTCCTCGGACATGAAATTGACCACGAAGGTATTTCACCTTTACCAGACAAATTGGAAGCTATTACCAATTTTCCGCAACCAACGTCACTAAGACAATTGCGAAGATTTATAGGCCTTAACAATTATTACAGGAGATTTATACCCAATTGTTCAGCGGTACTGTCACCTTTGACAAACCTACTAAAGAACAAGAACAAAAAGATTACGTTACACGAAGACACTCTAGAAGCATTCAACAATGCCAAAACAGCTTTAGCTAACTTTACTAAGCTGAATTACATCAAGGATAGCGAGAAAATTAAGCTTACCCTCACAACAGGTGCTTCATCAACAGCAGTAGGTGCGGTTTTACACCAAATCTTGGACAAACATGTCACACCTATATCTTTCTTCTCCGCTAAACTAAATAAGGCAAAAACTAAATACAGCACATTTTCGAGAGAGCTATTAGCAATATATCTTTCTATTAAACATTTTCAGCACCTCCTGGAGGGCAGAGAATTCATCATATACACAGACCATAAACCATTAATATATGCATTACACACACATACTGACAAATATAATTCTCGGGAAATCAGACACCTAGATTACATTTCCCAATTCTCTTCAGATATCAGATATGTAACAGGTTAAGAAAACATGGTGGCAGATGCATTATCACGTGCCACAATTGCTTCTTTAGATTCTAGTTCTTTGAACCTCGAATTAATCGCTAAAGAACAAACCACAGACACTACACTTAAAGAAGTACAACAAAGCACACCACTAAAATTAGTTGAACTACCTGTTCCATTCAGTAATACTAAATTTTATTGTGACATTTCACAAACTCAACCACGACCTTACATACCACCAAATTTGAGACAGCAAGTATTCCAACACTTCCATACATTGTCTCACCCAGGAAAACGTGCAACTGTGAAGTTAATTACTGAACGTTTTGTCTGGCCAAATATGTCAACTGATATAAGAAATTGGACAAAATCTTGTTTATCATGCCAGAAGAACAAGATAAATAAACACACCAAATCACCCGCAGGCACATTCAGCACACCTGATGCAAGATTCACGAACATACGCATTGATGTTGTAGGACCTTTACCTTGTTCTCAAGGATATACATATATCCTTACTATCATAGATAGGTTTACTCGCTGGCCTGCTGCAATAGCAATCAAAGATATTACAGCCACAACAATAGCTAAAACTATCCTTACTGAATGGATCGCAATATTTGGTGTACCTTCAGTAATCACAACAGACAGAGGAGCTCAGTTCCAGTCTACATTATTTAGAGAGTTCAATCACCTACTCGGAACTCGACACATAAAAACTACAGCCTATCACCCTTGTGCAAACGGAATGGTAGAACGTTTCCACAGACAGTTGAAGACAGCTCTAGCAATGAAACAAAGCAAAACTAATTGGCTAGAAAACTTACCACTGGTACTTTTATCAATCAGAAATATTGTAAAAGAAGATTTGGGTGGTACACCAGCTGAAATGGTTTTCGGTACATCACTGACTCTACCTGGTCAATACTGTGATGACAACACGAACATTTTACCGACAACAACGTTTGTACAGGATTTAAAACATAGAATGTCATCATTAACATTTACAGCAACACGGAAAGCAAACAAAAATATATACCTACCAAATGACATTTACACTTGCACGTATATATTTATAAGAAATGACGGTGTAAAAAGACATTTATGTTCAAACTACTCAGATCCATACCAAGTTATTAACAGAAAGGACAAGTATTTCACCATCATGAAAAATGGAAAACATGACACTATTGCTATCGATCGGATTAAACCGGCTTATGTCGATAACCAATTCTCACAGCAACTACAAATAGATAAACATGAGCATTCAGGCTCAAATATCACACAAAAGACGAATGAACAAACATCCAACAAAACAAATGACACCTCACCAGAGACAATAGCAGAGAAGAATGTTACAACAAGATCTGGGAGACACGTGCATTGGCCAAAACATTACAAGAGATATTAAATAATTGTTTCCTACGTATCATTATAAATAAATTTCTAATGATCTGGAGGGGGCCTTTTGCCGTGTCCACTAAAATGTCAACTACAATATTTATAAACCAATCACACTTAAGAAAACACTTACATCTTAAAACACACCAATAAAATCATAGATTACAAATCAGAATGTTTGTTGTATTAGTCATCATCTTTTTTAGGTAGATACCGACCAAATATCGTACGGACGTAGTAGAAAACATACCACGTGACTTCTTAGGGCCAATTAGAAATAAATAAATAATTTAATTTTGGAGCCGATATTGTTCGGAAAAAGTGTATAAAAACATACGAAATCCGTTCCCAAAACAATATACACGCGGACGCCAGCAAGCTACACACACCTTTCGCCGATGACCTTCATGACCTCATGTCAAAAACGACAGCGTTGACAAACTCCAGACCACGGCAACACCACCAAAAGTAAGAAACCATTCGTATCTCTCTCGTATCCGTTTTACTATGAATCACGCACACATGTTGACTTTTTCATACAAACACACACATCACAACATTTTATTGTTTCTCACACGCGTACACAAAGACAGTTTATATTTTATTTCAGAACTTTATCAACACAAACAAAAGACATTACTTTCCAACTTTTTGTATTCCTATCGTTATATTAAATCAATGTTTATTTGTTGAAACTACGTCGTCTTTTATACCGAATTTTATTCCTTCAATGAAAAGCGTTTGATTATTCTCGGCGGCCAAATTACGAGCGACCCTGTAACGATATTTTATTAATGTATTGAATCCCGACACTCCAAATTTTAATATTCAACGAAAAACCGAGTAGAAGGATTCCTACAGGTTAAATATGGATCAAATAACAAATGATAGGATAAGGGACCAATAGGAAACGTTTATAAATCGTATGTTTCGCTTTTATTAAAACATCATCAAAGAATGAAACATTATAATTACAATAATTTATGAAGTTTTAAATCTTTTGAAAATTCGGCATTAATTTGCAGCAGTGTGATGATATTTCATGATATTTCTATTAATTATAAATGGTAAAAACTTACAATTTCAGCGAACTCTAGTATTTCAAAAAGGATTTTAAATATTTTTTTGCCTGTGTATAAATATGGCGAATTTTGCAAATACCATGAAGAAAATCATCATACAAACCTTCAAAATGATTTGAACGTAAAAAATTTATGTTATTTGGTCCATCCATTTGTTTTCCGTGTCGACAATATATGGTCTTAAAACATATATTTTATCCTATCTTTTACTTGCAACCTATTCTGAAAGATTGTATGTGGATTTGCGATTTCCGAAAAGGCGAAAACGATTTGCTTTTAATACAATACAAAAAAAAGCTGCCAAAATGTATTAACAATTTTTGACATTTTTTGACTAAAAACTATAAAGAAAAGATACAGAATAAATATTAAAGACTTTTTTAAAGTCACTCATTTTCTTCTTTAATCACGAGAAATGCCATCGGAGTGAAAATGTATGAAGATTCATTATTTAACGTAAACCCAAATACACATCGGCACATTTCTTTCTTTTATTTTTGGATTTGAAGAAGACTTGGATAGCGAAACATGTAATCGAATCTGTGTTCAATGAAATTTCTTAACTTTCTTGATATTCTGTATCCTATTTTATATATATATATATATTATTGCTACTTCTTTACAGAAGACGGACATCTTTTCTTACTTTTAAACTGAAGATTTGTTTCATCATTAAGCATAAGAGGATCTTAAAACTATAAAAATAAAAATGTATGAAATATAGTAAAAAAAAATCACTCGCATTTGTTAGACGTGCCCACGTCGCAACGCGCCCATTACCATAGGACTTCGAAAGAAGAGATATTTGCACACGATTACTATTGATTCTACGTCCTTTTGTGGTGCAGACATAATAACTTATCCTCCTCTAACAACAAATATTCAATGACAAGTCGATGTCAAGATAAGTGAACAATAGTAAGAGCCGCAGGTTTTATACCCGCGTGTCCTTCTCTTAGGGAAATAGTGCAACTGCACCTAAGGGGGCTCTCACTCCCAGTGGGCTTACCGCACGCCTGGACAGCATTCCAGGTATTTCTACATCCCCGTGCAGCAAGCAAACTATTTGACATATAGATGGGACCCTGACAGGTACTACCACTCCGGGCCAGCAAGTACCTAGGAGTAGTGAGATTTAAGAGGGAATTCCATATTCCTCAAGACTCCAAATAGTCAATATATATGGAACCTTAAAGTTGTCTGGTTTTCTTTAAATTATATATATATATATATATATATATATATATATATATATATATATATATATAAAATTTATTTATATGCGACAAATGCGTCCCTTGATAATTGTGTACCTCTTACTTTTTTAACCTTAAAACTTTTAAACGTAATTAGCATGTTTTTTTTAATAATAGGAGGCAATCATAGATTTTTTAAAAATGAATAAAAGGAAAAAAAAAAGGAAATAAAAGGTTTATTTTTGCTTAAAATGCAATGACACGTTAACAGTGTTGCAAGTTCGCTTTACACACCGTCAGTGTTTTTGTTTCATCGGCTTTTTTCATATGATAGTAGGAGCTGCAATTGTCTTCGTCCACAAATATTTTTCCACCAATGTTTAATTTTCAGAACTTATCCATGATTTCTGAATAAAAATATAATCTATGAAATCCATAATCTATTACATGCTGTAGTGATCTGAAAATGTTAACTTAATTTTTCACTTGCTTTAAAAATAATTTTTCTCTCTTTTTTTATTTATAGTAACTACCTTTCGGTTTGTTTAGAGTAAGTATAGGTGTTGGTGTGCAAATTTCAATACTAAACATCTCTTAAAATAAAAAATGGTAACTTCAAAAATTTATTATCCAGAGACGCCTTTATCTAGGAATGCAAATGTTTAGGGACGCAATTGTCTAGTACGAACATCCACCAAATTTATTTCCACATATCATTGGATGTGATTTTAGCGCATCTAATAGATCTAACATCATATCAGATACCATAATTTATGAAAAAAAAAACCCAAAAAACAAAATAAAACCTGCAATGTAGAAAAAATTACATCTACGAACATAACAGAGACTTACGTTTGGACAACACTTTAAATTCTTAATGCAGAAAATACTTCATGGGCATTCTGATAGATATTTTATCTTCTATAACCAAACGTCGAACACTTTATTATATCCTCAACTTTTATAAAAATCCATACATAAACAATCTAAGACATGTTAATATACTACTACTACTACTACAACCGGTGTTACGTAAATTTATTTACCCTCACACAAAAACATCCCCAAATCAACATGCAGACAACCACCAAACATAATTAAAAATTCCAGCTTGACACACTTACGCACACAAACGAACATACATTAACCCCCCATTTCTGCACAAACTACAATTATGATACAGATATGAATTATATTATTATATGAATTATACAGACGAACGCTGCTTAACAAAACAAGTATACGTGAATCCTGCTTAATCAATGAAAAAACAAAACAAAAAACATTTAAAACTAGTAGAATGTTCTCTTTGTATCTTTTTCTCCTTTACATTTCATTCTGAATAGTAAATATCATCAACCAGTTGCAAATTAATGCGGAATTTTAAAAACATTTAAAACTTCATAAATTATAATAATTAAATTGTTTAATAAAGGAAAACATTTCTTGCAAAAATTCATTATTCATCGAAAAAATATTTCCCTTACAACAATAGTCTTCATAAAATATCATCTTAATAAAAACACATAAAAGCTTTTCTAATTAAATAATTTCTGAGTTTGATTGCATTTTTATTTTACTAGGGTTTTTTTTACAAAAGGCAAATAAAATATTGATTATTAAAATTATCCAAGTACCTGTTCTTATACCTAATATGAAGATTAAAGCCTCAAAAATTCATTAAAATTACAATATGGGTGGTGGTCACAGATGTAAAAAATATATTTATACAAAGTTTTTCCCCAAATAAACTTTTCTAAAATATTTCATTCATTTGTGAATAGATCCTGGAAATTTTATTACAGTGATTTTTGCAAGAATTTCTAAATCTATTATTTCATTGCAAAAACACACTAAAATTTCATGTACTAATTTATGGTCACCAGCTGACCCAACGACAACAACAATCAAAATGATTAAAAACTATAATTTAATCATCCCAAATCATTTATTCTTTCCTCTTCATAATAATATGAAGGTTTTGGCAATAAGACTTTGTTTTTATTAAGTTTCCGGCATTTTTTCATCATGTATACTCACTTTTTAGTGATTCTTTGTGACCGCACATACACACTCACACACACACACACACACACACACACACACACATATATATATATATACATGTGTGTGTGTATGTGTATCTGTGTGTATGTCTATGTGTGTGTGTTTACCAAGTTGTGAATTTTCTCGTTATCATGTAATATGTACAGGAAAATTCTTATGTATGGTTCGTTAAAAGAAAATGCAATTAAAATGAAGAACACATAAAATATATTACTATCTTGTCAAGGAACTCGTTTCCTACCATTTTCGTTTAAATTAATCTGTAAATATATACAGGTGAAAAATATTTTCCTGCAAGCATTCATGGTAGAGAATTAATCTAAGCACTTAATTAGAATTCCTTTCGGGTAACTTAAAAAGCTTAACTCCTATATATATATATATATATATATATATATATATATATATATTAGGTGCGCCTATACACACACACACACACACATATATATATATATATATATATATATATATATATATATATATATATATATACATATGAGCGCATATCTTCACTTCACATGGATATTGAAATCAAATGAGTTGAATTCAATCTCCAAATCTTTTTTTTGCTCGTTATTATTATTATAGTAATAAATAATAAATTACCACATCATTAAATTTTACGCATTTCAGGTCGTTACCTTTTTAATCTGAATTATTTTTAGTAGTTTTCGGTTTCATGGTTGAATTAAACAAATTGATGGTTAGTATCTGGTGCATATTTGCAGTTATTTATTCACGCTTGTGTAAGTAAGTGTATATCAACCCCACTTTCTCCCTGTTTTATACTCACACACACAAATACACACATACACACACACAAATACACACATACACACACACACGCACACACACACACACACATATATATATATATATATATATATATGATTGCGTATGAATAGATTCCTATAACTGTTCATTTCAAGCTCATTATTAAGCTCAATCTCGCAAACATCCTGTTTTATTCAAAGATTGTTAACTTACGGGAATAGAAAATTGTGTCTTCAGGCAATCGTAATGAAATATATAATACTTAATAACAATTAAATGTATATGGACGTGATTAATGTTAGCATTAAGATTATTAATCAGAGCATTTCTGACAAAAATGTATAATTCTATGTCTAACAAGTCTGAAATATATTTCTTTCGAATGCCATATGCAAGAAGGTTTCACTTTACTAAACGCGCCAGCTTTGTATACATTTTTGCAGAAAGATAACTTGAAATAATTGATGCATATTACAATCGCTAAGCAATACACACACACACACATGAATATTTACATTATTTACATTGTTCAGACTGCTGACATCATCTTTATTAACATGTTCACGACGTTTCGGCCGTTGTAATCTTTGGCCTTCTTCAGGTGATTGGAATTTATAACTGAAATATTTATTTTGTCCATCAAGGTAGATTGTTCTATTTCCACGTCCTATGCATCTTTCTGATCTCTCAGATATCTCCCTTTAACTAAACTCTCAATGTTTTATTTCATCAATTCCGTAGCTAGATATTGACCTCACAACTCTTTGGGTCAAGTCACTGAACCAACCACTGCATTTATCTACTGGGCTATGTGTCCTTGAGGACTCAAGGCCGGAGCGTACAACGGTCGAAACGTCGTGAATATGCCATAAAGATGAGGACAACAGCCCGAAAAATATAAATAATTGTATACCTCATTTCAGAAATATAAACATGTTTTTTTTTATATACGACCAACAAGGTGTGTCTGTTTTACATTCAATATTTTTTCAGTTTGCGTAAAAGCAATTGCAAATCAAATTTGCACATTGCAATTAAATTTTTAAATAAATGTTTCCATTTATATGACATAAAAATCGAAAGATTTGACGTTGTCTGTACGCAATAGGCCCAGTATGGATATACTTTTTGAAAAGTTACGTATACTTGTGTTATATAGACTACGCAAAGTCGTTTGACAAGAAACGCCACAAAGATCTCTAACAGCTGAATAATTAGAATAATCCAAAACCTCTACTGGCAGCAAACCGCCTGCTTAAAGATAAAAACAGATATACTAAAATAGAAAGGTGTGTAAGATAAGAATATGTCTTCTCACTTTAAAAATAAAACCGAGGCATTTCAAGTTTCACTCTGAAAATTGAAGGATCGTCATGTCAGCTTCAGACAAAAGATTGGACAGATGATCACTAGATTTTGAGAGTGAACATGAGTTGTATGGTTTTATTTTTCATTTTTCCATTAACTATTGTTTGTTTTTTACTAAAATAAATAAAAATATCGTCTACATATTACTAGTACTTGGAGAAGCACAGGCCGAGCAAAGTCACTTTCTCGACCATAATAACAATATCTACACACAAACTAATGGTGTTTGTAGTTATTTACTCTGTCTCCCAACTAAAACGAGTTGTGACACAGGGTCTTTTTAGGTGGGGATCTGAGCGCGTACATACGGGCAAGGAACAAAAATTGCAAGCAGCCCCCGTCAATTGAGCCGGCCTTGGTGTGAGTACCGATCCCTCTCTCTGGTGCAATGAGAGGGATTGGCCTCGGGCAGGTGTTCGCCAGGGCTGGGTACCTCTCAATATAATTTTCCTCATTTGTGAATCTGTCCTTTGACGGAGTCTCCCCTCAGTGCATTCTGCCCAAGGACACAGACGCAACTGAGAGATGATAAGTAATGTGTTACAAATCACTCGAGAGAATGATTTACTGGTGCTAGTATGAGAAATCCGCTCGGCCCGTGTCCTCAAATTACTCCATATCCCACGTAGAAAACGCGATATTTAAGTCAGTAAACACAAAATATATTTCCGCTATGTAGCCGGAATTTTTATCTCAGTGAAAAACAAACAATAAATTGATAACCTTAAAACAACATTCGGAAAAATGTTGTCCTTAACTTTACTTATGATTTGAGTAAAACAAAAAATTCCCTTCTTAGACGTTCTCGTAGAATAAGTAATAACACATTTACCACTTCTTTATAGAAAAACCCACGGGCAGAAACACTTGCCACTTTAATTTTATGAGTGCATGCTCACTTAGATAAAATAAAAAAAACAGTAATCAAAATTTTCCAAAAGTGACCACAGGAAAATTCATCTTTTCGTCGATTTTTCCTTAAAGAACTCAATAATGTAAAACACATTAACGATGGTTTTTTCTAACTACCTCATCGACCACTAGATTACACTATTTCTTTCTAAAGTAATTAATAACGATACTGAACATTCAAACAGAAACAATAACATTAACATCTGCAAAGCCAAATACATTTCAAATATAAACAAGACGAATATTCTCTTAGAAATATCATAAAAGAAATACAGAACCCCAGTCGATCTGAACAAGAAAATTAAATTATCGATTAAAAAAAATTTAAAAGAGCTAACCTTATCATAGAAAAATAATAAGAAACCTGCAAAATCAAAATGACAAATAACCGACTTGTTTATGTATGTTTTCCTGATCAAACCAAACTCATAAATAATTACATTGGTCGCACGACTATATGCCTATCTTTACGACTTACATTACATGTACCCGACAATAGCTCCATTAGGAATCATTTAAACACACACACAAAACCTACCGGACTCCATCCGAAAAATATTAGTAGAAATGAAAATATAATAGCCTCGTCCACATGCAAAAAACGATTAAAAATAATGGAATACCTAATAATGAAAAAGAAAAAGCCAACACTCAATAACATTCATTTAGAACACTGCCACAGTGTGCTTGCAATGTTCGGAAAAATAAATTACTATAACTTTAGACCCATACATGTAAAAACACATATTTAGATATTAAAAGAAATACCTAAAAATCGCCCTTAATAATGGCCTAAAAGAATAAACGAATGAGTTTGGATAGGCAGACGTTTTGAACATTTTTTACACATTTTGTATCCAGAAAGAAAACACACTTGTACGAACACAAGGAATATTAAATAAAAAGCTTAATCGCAGTGACTTGTGAGCCATCATTAACTAAACATGTATAAAAAAGGGATTGCTACCTAAATACACACACACACACACACACACACACACACACACATATATATATATATATATATATATATATATATATATATATATACTGTGCATTTAGGCGGTAAATATTCTATAAGACAAATATTATTAATTTGTGTTGATTAATTTAACTGATCAACTTTTCAAAATTACGAATAATCCTTCTCAGGCAAGGAGGAGATTCTGGCAGAAATTGTCCGAAGTTTGGCGCCAAGTTTGATTTTTCTTCTTTTTTTATATATATTTCAGGATGCGGGCTCTTAAGTTATAAATTTTTTTATATATATGGATGGTTGTTTTTGTTGGATGAGGATTGCTTCAAGGATCACAAACTTGTTTTTACTATTTTATTTAGCTAATATTTTAGTATTGTATGTGAATAGCTGTCTAATCTACCGAGGAATCTTCTGCTTATTAATGTTTCCTTCTAATGACACTCTTGTCCGATAGGTGGCGGGTAGGTCTCTGAGAGTTTGGTTGTGGTATATGTAAGACGATTTTTTATTTATAGAAAAATACATTTACTGAGTGGGCAACTTTATTCATACGCAACATTTGTCTTTTGAAGGATGGTGGAAATTTCGGATATATTATTTCTAATAACTAGTCGGTAGTTCTGAATTTTTTGTAGTAAATAATAACATTGATGTATGTTATTATTGATTAGTTTTATATATCTATATTATATTGTTAATATATGTAAAGATATGCAATATATGGCAAAGAAGGCTGCCCATAGCAACGCCGTCAGTCTGATTTTAAATATTACCAAGGTGAACGTGGAAATAAACTTGTGTCTGGACGCTAATAATTTTTTTTATATTGTGGGGTTGATATTCAGAGGTTGGAGAAAAGAATGATGATAAATGTTATTTAAAATAATGTCAATTGTTTCATGGACTGGAACGCTAAAGTTAATCGACAAAAAATATATATGTTGCTTTTAATAACAGTAAAATGGTCGATATCATGGATAGACCGCGTGCAAATATAAAAGTGGACATTGAAGATTGCGTTCAAGCATGAAACAGACTCTTGCCACTTGTATTCAGTTGTATATATATATATATATATATATATATATATATATATATATATATATATATATATGATAGAATTATAGGTTTCAGGTATGCTATATGTATAGGTTATAGTGATTAATATCAGAGATAGATCATATGAATATAAAAGTGAGTATTGATGTCAACGACCAGCAGCTACAATCTGTTTCCTGCTTAAATAATGTGTGTTTGGTTTTGGCTCGACTATTTATATATGCTTGTCACTGGTGTATTATGGGTAGAATTATTCTATTATTCTAACGGTTATTGAGTAACGGTTATTTTTCAAATTATTCTAAGAGTTACCGAGTAAAAATAGTTGTGAATCCGAATCCAATTTTGAGGTTATTTTATAGAATTGTTTATTAATTTTTCTTGTATATTATTTATTATTGATTAGTTTATTATTTGTTGTTTACTTGGGTTTATATATGCATTCGTAGTTCGTCAATTTGTTTATCATTTGTTTTTGGTGTTTGTGGCTATTTTATAGTGTTTTTTTTTTAACTTTTTACTAATCAATTAGTATTCATTATTTATTATTTCTTGTTGATTGTAATTATTACGTTTACTAGTGTTTATGTGTGCATTCGTAGTTTTTTAATTTGTTTATTATTTACTTTATTTATTTATTGATTTGTATTTTACTTATTTATTTGTATTTCTTTCGTTTCTTTCGTTTATAATTTTTGAATTTTTTATTAAATTTGTTTTATGAAATGTATTTTCGTGTCTGCATTTTGAGATGAGATATAATCGTTTATTTAGTAATTGGTCTGGAATATTAATTACAGAAGTTCCTCTGGTTACGTTGGACCCGACGTGCGGTATTTCGTGATTACGGCGGCATCTCCCATAATATAATACGTCGTCACGAGGCGCGATATGAGAAAGACGGCATTGTTTCTTCACCGGCAGTACGCCATATTAGATTGTACAACATTCGCTTTCTCTCGCTTGTCTCTTTTCTGGGGGAAAATGTTTGCCCTTCATTATGTCTCCCATGCGTAATGCAAACTTGTGTTTTCTTATGAAGGTGAGTTCCGACCTACGCTGAAAATCAGGTTACATCACGCCGTAGGAACAGATCTCCCATGTAAGTCGAGGATCCGCTATATAGATATTTTCTCTTCCAGACACAGTTTACAGTTTTAGGATTTGTTGTTGTAGGCTGATGCTGTTTTCCTTATTTGCTATGATATTTTTGGCGTATTTTGGTTTTTGACTTTAATTTCCCATACACGTTTAAAAACATTTTTGCTGTGTATTTTCTATTTGTAAATGGTATTTTGTGTGCGTAGTTTCTATATTTCCAGACCTTTTCTGTTCGTCATATGTATATTTTTCTTCGTTATCTGATGATTTGATACTGGATGGATATATTACATTTTTTTGCAAGCAACTGTCATTTAAGGAACATTCTTTCTTGTTCTGCAGTTACACGTGGGTTTGATTTGGGCGTGTGGTTTGTTGGTTGTCTTCCTGTGATGCTTTCTATTATTTGTGTCATGTTCTTGATGCAACAGTAGCTGATTTTTAATGAGTTAAATATCTTGTCGAGAGTGCTTGATGTCGGAAATGATTATGAGTGAGTTTAATGTTGTTTATTTTCCTGATGGCTTCTTTTGTGGGATATGGTGTGTATGTGACTGTTTCCGAAAATCCAATATCTTTTGGGGCTGTTTTGTAATCTTAGCTTAGATGAAGATGGTTCCCTGAGGAGAATTGCCGACAGCGAAAACGTGTGGATAAAGAAAGAAGAAATCTTTAAAATTACATTGTAAAGCTTTGAGGAGGCAGAAACACATACGTTTATAGATATACTTGCCTCATCAAGGACGACGGTGTCATTATCCAGAAACTGTAGTAGACAAAAAATAGACAAATCATATTTTTTTTTTCAAAAATAAGGGATTCGACATAAGCATACATTTGCTACATGAACTAAAATGATACAAATCTGTACAGGGAAGACGATCTCATGATCCTGTAAAACAGTAAAACAGACAAAACCAGGAAAACAATCATAAATAATTTCCAAAATATTAGATTCGATATAGACAGTAAATTAAGCCAAAAGAAGCACATTCAAGTTAAGAATAGTTACATATCAACCATATAGAAAACTTCAAGACAAATCACAATATACATATACACATCTTTCAACTACCCGCCATCAATAACCAACCCAAATCAATCTGACAATTCTTCCAGTGATACCATTTTCGTAGCAAAATAATTATTAAATTCATACACAAGCACTTCTCCCATTAAACAATCTCGACACAGCATTCAACAAAAACACAATAAAAATTAGGCACACTTACACGGAGAACATGACACAATTAAAAATCACAATAGGAAAACAACCACCAAACTACCTGCACAAATCAAACTCATGTATGACTGCAAAGCAAAGAACAATCGTTCCTTAACGGTAATTATTAGCAGAATAATATAATATACCAAGCTACAGTCAAATCAGAATATAACGAAGATAATGTACACGTGACGAACTGAAGGGCACTGGAAACTCAAAACAAAACCTCATTTACAAATAGTAAATACACAGTACAATTCTTTCTAAATATATATGGGAAATCAAAAACCAAAATCGAATCACGCCATCGGCATCAGCCTACAAAAATAAATCCCAAAACTGTAAACTCTGTCTATAGGGAAAAACAGCTATGATTAACTTCCCAGATCAACACAAATTATAAAATAAACTATCAAAATGCATCTTAAAATGTAAACAAATTTTACTACGTTATTTACAAATCGAAAAATATAAGTGAAAAAAAATAGAATTGAATAAAAAAATAAAATAAATAAGTAAAATAAAATAAACCAGATCAATGTATAAATAAACAAATTAAATAATAAAGTAATCAATAATAAATAACATGTAAGAAAATTTAATAAGCAGCACCATAAAATAACCTCAAATTTGCATTCAGATCCACAATTAATTTCTAATCAGTAGCCACTAGACTAATTTGAAGTATAGCCATTACCACACATCCATTAACCGTTAAAACAATACAATAGATCTACGCATAATGCACTAGTAACCAGTATATATAAATAGTCGAGCAAAAAAAACAAAAGTTGACACTGAAATCAACACCCAGCGGGGACAGCCTTTTTCATACTTATATTCAATCGTCAAGCTATGAAGAATACGTATAAGCTTGAAATATATATATATATATATATATATATATATATATATACCTAAAGGACAAATTCTCTTTGGGTGACATTATCACAGAAAACCGCGTATATTTTTACCGACTGCTTGAGTAGCCTTAAATCTTTGTACAATGTATAATGTATATAGCTGCTGCAAATTGGTTAAACAAAGTTTACAAACAACTTTTGATTATGCAAATATTTATTTCTTTTCAGTGACTTATTTTCTTTGTAAAGAATATCGATTCATTTAAATATCTTACAGTTCACAGATTGTAGCTTCTTGAGAATAATGTTCTAAGAAATTAATAGACATACCCTAAAACAATGTTTATGACAAATAATGATTTAATATAATCTAAATAATTGTGTCGACAAACTTCGGCATCAGTGCCGTTGCAAATCAATTTTTTTTTTCATGATTTGAGTGATGCTGTTCCGGATGATAATTATTGAAATGATTCAAGATTCTTTCATAATTATCTAAATAATTATTCGATTTCAATTAATCAGAAATTAAAACATTAATCGAATCAACATATTCTTCCAAAATGATTCTGAAGCTTTTCTAATGTTTGATATTTGATTATGTCTTCTTTTTCTGCGATGGTTAATATTATTTAAGAATATGATTTATAATTATTTTATGGAATCACCATTGGATAAATGGTGAGTGAAAGTTTAACTTAGTGTGCTGTCTACAACTATCTTTAAAAGTATTTAAAAAATATTTGAAATCAATATCATATTGGGCGCAATCAGTTTTCAGGCAGCTGTCGCCATTCTATTTAGATAAAGAAACATTTTAACAAAATTCTATCTCATTATTGCGCTCTAAGCATGTCGATGGAGTTGTGGTTAAGTGATTTAAAATTGTTTTATATCGTATTCTTTCCTATATGGAAACGCCTTTGACATTTGATACATTCATTCTATATCCACTGTTATCGTTGTATATTGACATAGATTCTATCACTCTCCAGAAAAGAAAGAAATCCGGGAATTTCAGAAAATGTATTATGCTAGCAAAGTGATTTAAGCCTGAAATTGATCTGAAGATCGAGAGAAACCTGAAGCATTTTTAGAGGTTGCTTCACTAATAAATCCTTAACGATACCGTTCACACACACACACCCACACCCCCACACCCACACACACACACAGATACACGCAGACACGTATATATATATATATATATATATATATATATATATATATATATATATATATGATGAAGTTAATTGGTAATCCATATGGACAATTCCAAAGAGGATAAAAATCCCGACAGCTCAATGTAATAAACAGAGCAAGTAATAATTAATTAAGAATTCAGAGACTTCAGAAAGCCATGGCAATATTTTATTTTGCGAAACCGATAAAATTCGATCTCTCTTCGTCATATATTCTTTCAAAACAATGAATGAATTCAAAAATTCTTCCAAGAATCAACCGAAAAACGAAATGAAAAACAAGATTAGTTGAAGTTGTGTTTTAAGATAGTTACATAAAGTAGGAATGGAAAGAGGGAGGTATATGTCTATAGGAGATGCGATGGTTGTAGCGTTGACCTCTTATTTACTGGACAAGAAGAAGGAGTGGAGATGATTTATCAAGAATGGAATAAAGAAAGAGGTTGAAGCAAGGAACACAAATCCCTATGCTTACATATATACTCATTTTTCTATATACACATGTAATTACACACATACACATATGCTTACACACATTCGCATCTATCTACACTTATTTTCGCGTAAATGTGTTCACCCATGCGTATGTATACACCCACATATACAACAATTTATCGTTTTTTCTTCATAAACACTGATGCACATAATTGACAAGTACATTTCTAAATCAGTACTTTGATAAAATGTAAGATGTCCTCAAATACATTACTAATCGTGTCGCTGTTTGATTTAATGTCTCCGACCTGTAATTCGCATTTCGGGCACATTCTTTTACTGATGACCATGCATTCTGTCTTCATGTAGTTTATGCTTAGTCCCTTTTTCTCGCTCTCTTTTGCTACCTTCTGCAGGAGGGTTTGTAATTTCTTTTTCGTGTCTGCTATCAGTACTGTGTCATCTGCATATTTTATGCTGTTAAGATTGTGGCCGCCAATGCTGAATCCCGGTAGGATTTCTAATTCTCTCCCTTGCCTTAGGCCCCTTTTTATTTTTGTATATTCGCTGAATACGTTCTCTATGCCCGCCCATGCTGTTTGCTGCCAGTATAGGTTCTAGATTAATCTAATATCTTTTCCGAATATATCAAGATTGCTGAGCAGTTCCAACAGATCATTGTGGTGTACTTTGTCGAAGGCCTTTGAAACATACGTACACGTCCTTCTGCATTTGTATTGCTCTTTCTGAGCATGAATATCGCGTTCCTTGTTCCGGTGTCTTTAACGAACCAACACTATTCTTGTTGCATTATTGTTCTTGTAGAAATATTTCATGATAAAAGCAAAAATATTCCAAGATGGAAACAAAATAATATTTCAAACAGGAAGAAAGAAAGAAAGATTCCAAGAAAGTAGCGCAAATATCTGAAAGTTGGAACTAAGAAAAAATATAGTAGCAAATTTAATATTTCAATACGGGAAGAAAGAAATATTTCAAAATGCAACCAAATAAATATTTCACAGTAGTAATAAAATTTTGTTTCCAGAAACGAATAAAAATAACAATGAAAAAAACCCCAGATATTCCAAGATTTGAACTAACATATATTTCAGAAGTGGAGCGAACCGATATTTCAATAATAGGGGAAAAATTCTAAATTTAGGAATGAGATTTTTATTATTTACATTCGGATTAATGTCCCCATCATTTTTATTATTATTACAAAGTTTTAATCATTATACTCATTACCCTTATCATATTTGGGTAACCTTTCGTGCATTTCGAACTGAACCCTAAATCCACGGGGGATAGATTCTCATTTCGCTATGCTTAGGGATATCTTTTGTTCTTATTTAGTACTTTTCGAATGTTATTTACCCTGTTTCCATTGAGTGTAAGTAGTTCAGCTAGTACGTACTTAAACTTAGTAGGAAAAGGTGAGAAAATTTTGGTGAATTCATATATTCAGTTTTCTAATATTAAAAACAAAATTGCAACTAAAATTCTTTTAAATATTCACTGGAAAATAAATCAGTTTTTTTTTCATAATAAATATGACATTTAGTGCAAAATTATACCCGACTAATTTTGGCATATTTTCAATATTGATATTTCCCGATTACACGATCGATATTAAAATTAATTTCTGGTGTAGATTCAAAACATATCAACTGTCAATATTTTAGTCAGTATTTTCAGAACTGCGCTATTTTGGTTACTGTTCCATTATTTAAAATATGTTAATCGTAGTATTTTAGAAGGTTTTCATCTTGAGCAGCTAGAATCTATTTCTTTCTGGTTTTAACACGAAATTCTACAAGAGTGATGTGTCAGAATTTTGTCAACACCGGGGTACGTCGGTGCTTCTTGCTCGCAATGGGAATGACTCATTTGATTTTCAGGGTTTCTCCTTTGCACTTTGTCTCTACTCTTGCTGTTTCACCTCCTATTTTGTCCTGTTTGCGTAATTGTAGATGGTGTTTAAATCTTTGGCTTCATTTGCTAATTGAATATAATTTTAGCAACCAATCATTGGTTAATTCACGATATCTTTTACGAGCAATTATTCTAGTCTTTTATATCTCCTTTAGTTAGATCAACACATTATATCTATCTGCTCTCGGCAGGTACATTCGATCGGAAAATACTTTGCGCTTGTGCATATTATATATATGGTTATATAGTGTTTCGAGTGTCTAACCATTCTACGTATTGCTATGTGTATCATTATGATTTTTTATATAATAAAATGTATTCTTAACTTCTAATTAATTTATTTAGTTTTAGTTTTTTTATTTTCAATTTTTGTGTTATGTTCCTCTGTCCTTTATTCATCCGAGATTTTTGCATACTTTAACTTTACCGACTTTAACAACAACAGTTTATTTGTCATTTCTCTTATTCTTTTTTTCAACGCTGCATTAGCACATTTTTCTGCATCACATTCCATTGTAATAGCAGTGCATTTTTCTAAATGTTAGAATATCATCGAATTCATTATCACTTCCTGAAAACTGTTTTATTTGCCTATGTTGAATAACTGATTAATGTATCGAATTGATAACTGATAACTATAAATTATGGCGAAGAGAATTTCTTTATAATATTCCTCTATTTATATGTAAGATGTTAGAGTTGATTTCTACATTAAGCTGGCTTAGCATTAAAGTACATTTCAGGTTTTTCATATTAGATTCGAACAAAATAACGAGAAGCTTATAATCCTCATTAATTTGAACGTCTCTATGATCAACTAAGATGAAATAATGTCAGACTTTTGGCTGTCTATTAACGAACTGCTTAGGTTTCGAATTTTTACTAGCATTATTCCTGTACATTATTTTTGATCAGTCACCGACCCTTGCAACGACAAGAACCTTTTCTATCCCTTTTGCTCTTTAGGTAGCCAGATATTGCGATCAAGGAACTTAGACGTTATATCAGTTGATGTTAGCATTTTGTATGGCGTGTAGAAGTAATTGATCGGAAATTTTGGATGTTAGCAGTCTCATCAGTTTGCAGGATAGAATAATAATGCTATGGGTTAAACATTTAGGGTTTTCTGCTTTGGTTTGGTGACCGAGTCAATGGATTTGCTTATGCTTTGCATATTAATGTAAATAAACTGGACCAAAAATGAGATATTTTATATTCATGGGAACTTCATTTTTATTTTGTATTTCATGAATGTCTATATGACTGCATTTTTGTTCCTATTTATGGAGATATTTATGTTAAAAAGAAGCGGAATTACAAAGAATTGTCTTTGTAGTTCCGCTCAGTTTTTAAATATAATTATGTTAATTTTCCCAACCGTTAATTAGTGATGGTTGTAATGTTAAAACCGTCATCGGATGATGAAAGTGACTCTGAAGATGGTGCGCGAGTGGTGTATTTAAAGTCGGAACCACTGAGTTCTACCTCAAACATCAGTACTCTACCTACGGACGTCAACGTGGCCAGCTGTCCAGTGGCGGATAGTAGCTCAACGGATGAGAGTTCATCCGAGGATGAGGACCCTGTCATCCCGCTCAGAAGGAGTGCCCGGCAGAATAGGCCTGCCCACCTCCACTCACTTTGGGGGTGTCAAATTGACCGGCCAACTCATTACACATTATTATTATTATTATTATTATTATTATTTCCTTTGATTTCTGGCGTTTACACATTTCTTTCCGCCTAGGGACCTAAGGTTAGAAATGGCATCATGTCACTTTCCACTGACAAAAAAAAAAAAAATTACATTGATAAAGCCCTTCGTAAAGTGTAGGCTGTACTTGTCAGAATAATTTTTTGTATCTCTTTGAGGTATGGACTTCCAGGAATCCCTTCTCTTCTCATCCTTTAGAAATCGACGTCCAAGCTACAGATCAAATGAATGCATCGATCTAATAGAGGAACTTTATCGATATGGAGAATCTTACATGTCTGTCGAGGGCTCTAGTAAGGAAGGAAGGGTAACACATGAAGAAATGAGACTCAATAAAAACATTTCCAAAACAGAATCTATAATCTGGAGTTGGAATGAAAGCAGTGATGGCATCAATCCTGAATGTGATGTGGAATTAGTAAATACTAAATGCTTCAAATATCTCAGCCTGAGGATTAGTCATAACAAACTTCGTATAAGAGAAAAAGAAGTTGAACATAGAATAGGCTTTACCACAGGTAGTTTTATCTAACATCGCAAATTGCTTCGAAACCGTTAAAGTGAAAATTCCAATCGTGTTCTTAAATAACCTCGACAGATCAGACCTTTATATGGATGCCATGCATAGCACCACAGCCGTTCAGAAATATCTAAATTCTCGGCTGTATCCAACCATTCCCTAAGATTAATGGTGAAAAAAGACTTTCTGCGTGTATAGCCTGATGTTTTTGCTAAATATCACATTTCTTGAATCATTGTGAACTGGCGCTACAGAATCACAAAAAAAACTGTACCAAACAACACAAAAAATATCACGTGAGGAGAACCAATGACAGCAACAAGTAAAATGGATAGCACGTGTAGCTCGAAGAGAAAACAATGACTTAAACAAGATGTCAGCATTCTACAGCACTTTAATCTTCGAACAGAACGATAGGAAGAAAATTTCCGTTAATACTGGACTTGAGAAGCCTGTTTTAGTAAACAGTGTTTTAAGAGAAAGATTTTATAAAATTCAACCGAAATTCATGGCAAATGTTTCCTTGTAGGGGAACGGCTAATATTATTATTACCATTATTATTAATATTATTATTATTATTATCTTCGGCACTGCTATTTTCGTTAAATAATTCTTTGTATATTATTGCTGAAAACCAATCTTTGAAAAGCGTTAGAATGAGAATCTTTTAGGATTATTATTAAAAATTAGTATAATAAAAAGAAAACTATATAATGTTAGATATGAAAAGCTACAAAAATAACAAATAAATATAATTAATACAATCAATTATAATATAAAGATGTAAAACGTATTATAAATTCCATGTGAAACTAAGCAATAATTTAAAAAGCACAGATCCAGCGCATACATCATAACACAGCCTGCGAGTTGTGCACTGGCTGTTTTTGTTTCGTTTTATATATTTTAATCAAAGGATTGTGTGGACTGTGTTCACTACTGGCCATAGTTTGGAAAAACTTATTTTCTTTTCCGAAAAGATAGGTGTGTCATATGAGGAATTTTAACTTATAGTAATCTCACTGATATTTTTGATCCTTTACGAAACAAGGGATCTGAAAATGATTTCTTAACTTTCTCAAAAGACAGTAAGATCTAAGTCATCAGTTGGTGTGAGTAGGTGTAGGGTTTAAAAAACGTAAACCAGAAATATTCAGAAAACTCTTCTACCTTCTAAATCAAGAAATCCTATTTCAACAGGAAGCAGTTTTATTTGTCGCAGGATGTCGCTTTAATTTCGGGTAAATACATAACACCTGTCAAAATCCCGAATAATTTTAGCAAATAGACTTGACTTATGAGTTTTTCGATTCAAACTTTCATTTATTCAAAAACAAGTAAATGTTTTCTTTTTCTTTATTTTCAGGTTTTGATAAGTTTGTTGAACAGCAAAGGCAAAATCCTTCGTTTGAAAAACAAATTTTTTCTATTATTTTTTTTTTATTTTCTACCTTATTTTCAGCATGAATGCCTTTTATCTTCCTTGCATGTGTTTCAATCCAGTAAGATTATCTTCTTGATTGGAAAAATTCTTAACATATTTTCACTTGATAAAATGATATATTTCATCTTCATCTTATAAAGCAGACGCAACGTTGTGGCTCCATCCGAATTGATTTCTTTCGTTTTTTATCTGTTCTCTCATTACTTCTCCTTATCTTTCCTATTTACAAATCCTGGTTGCAGTTGGCCAAATTTGAAAACCCAACAACAGAGAATATTTTATGTAAAATTTCTTTAGATGAAATGGAAACAGAATAAATTAATAATTGAAAATCTGCATGAATATGATACATGTCAATGTAACATTTTCAACAATAAAATAAAAGAATCAAGTTGAAAATTCTCAAAAAAATTGATGGACCCATAAATCAGATGGAATAAGGAATGTATTGAATTGAAATAGCTTTTAAGGATGCCCAGGAGAACGGATTTATATTGAGAAGAAACAACACGAGTAAAAGACAAAATAGATACTGCAAGTGCGTATGCAAGAAAATTCTGCATTTGCTCGTGAGCCTAGTCTTTCGTGACCTTGAAAATGTTTTTCTAATTGAATACTGACAGTTATAATCCATTGTATAATCCATTATATAATCCATTAGATAATCCATTAGATAATATATACATTTGTATCTAATGGCATAAAATGCATTATACGGATAAATTATATATAAGAGAAAGTGAAAATGTGCAAATATTTATATTATATATTATACAAAAAATAATATAGATAAAATTAAAAGAAAATGTAAAGCTAAAAAGCATGACCATCAGCCCTGGGTTATATAGAATTTCCCAAAGAGAATTGCTTAATGATTGGAAGAATTCGAAATCTGATGAAAAAAAAAAGGTTCAGAACATAACATTTAGAAAATCAGCTAGAATACTTGGGGGAATTCAGGACTATTTAAAAACTTGATCAAATATGCTAGCTGATGCTGCTATTATTATTATTATTATTATTATTACAAGGACCTTGAAATAGAAATCTCAAAAATGTGGCACATGGGAACATCAACAATCCCTGTTGTAGTTGGAGCCCTAGGAATGGTTGGAAAAGATTCCAGTAGACTAATCGGAGGGATTTCTGGAAGTCCATGCATCAAAGAGACACAAAAAATTGTTCTGAAAAGTACGGCCCACACTTTAAGAAGGGCTTTATCTATGTAATTTTTTTTTTAGAGATGATGTCATATCTCGACCCGGAAAGAAATGTGTAATCGCCAGAAAGCAAAGGAAATAATAATAATAATAATAATAATAATAATAATAATAATAATAATAATATTGGGGTGGGGGCGGTAAAGCCTTTGATAGTGTTCCACATTGTTGGATCCTTAAGACTTTGGAAATGTACAGAGTCTCCCCTGTGGTATTAAATTTCCTTAAGCACAGCATGGGAATGTAGAACACCAAAGTATACCTTAGTCACACCAGGGCACTGTCATATCCAACCGTCTGAATATCCGACGTGTAATCTTTCAAGGAGACTCTCTGTCACCCCTTCTGTTTTGTTTATCCTTAATCCCTCTTGCACATGAACTGAACAACAGTAGCTATGGTTACAAAATAAATAAGAAAATATTCAATCACCTACTCTACATGGATGATCTGAAACTCTTTGCCAAAGACGACAATGAGTTGAAGGGCCTCCTCAATATTGTAAAATACTTCAGTGACGACATAGGTATGGATTCGGATTAGATAAATGTGCAAAAGTAATATTAAAGAAAGGTAGAATTACAGAAACACCCTTAATAGATTTAGATGTTGTCACAAAGATTAGGGAACTGCGCATGGTGAATCTTATAAGTACCTAGAAATTAGTGAGGGAGATGGTATACAACACCCCCAAATGAAGGCAAAATGAGAATAGATTACTACAGGCGTGTACGTCTGATACTAAATACTGAGCTAAACTCAAAAAACAGAATATCAGCCATAAACAAATTGGCTGTCCCTTTCGTGCAATACAGCTTTAATGTCCTTAACTGGACCATAACTGAAATTAAGCGAATGGACGCGAAAACAAGAAAGCTACTCACTTGCTACCGCATCCATCATCCCAAAGCTGATGTTGATCGTCTGTATGTGCCCAGATCCGAAGGAGGCAGAGGATTAGTTCAACTAGAACTGTCCTACAAAACTACAACAATTGGCCTCAAAAGTGTTGCAGTTTTTTGTGTATTGTGTACTAGTGAGCCAGTCAAAATGAGCTGACTCATTTTATAGTTCACCAACAGAAGTGTTAACCAATCAGAAAGCTCAAAATATTCAATGCGACGTGTATAAAGGCAGCCATTTTGTTTTATCTCCCAAATTATTTCCATTGCCAACCTGATATCGAAGACTTAAAGAATTACTTAACAGCCGCTACTTTCTCTGAATCTTCACTGCCAAACACTGATATTGAAGAGATTACGGACTTCATTGGATTCCATATTCAGAGACTATGGCAAACATGCTCAACATTGGTTATGAGCCCAGATTACGACTGTATTTTGACGGAGACGAAACCGAGTACGAATTATGGGAAATCAAATTCTTAGGCTACCTTAGAATACAAAAACTTCATGACATCATTCTTTGCCAAGATGACCAGAAAGAAGATGATGATTTTATGGAAAGAAATGCGACCGTGTTCGCCGAATTAATACAAAGCCTGGATGACAGGAGTTTGTCTTTGATAATGAGAGAAGCCAAGGACAGTGGATGACCAGCTCTGCGAATTTTGCGAGAACACTACTTGTCAAAAGGTAAGCCAAAAATTATTGCTTTATATACTGAACTAACCGCGTTAAGGAGACGGGAAAATGAATCTGTAACAGATTATATTATACGAGCTGAGAATGTCACAAATGCCTTAAAAATGGCAGGTCAGAGTATCTCAGATGGGCTGCTAATAGCCATGGTTTTAAAGGGATTGACACCGGCATTCAAACCATTCACGACAGTTATAACTCAAAAAGATAAAAAAATTAACTTTCACTGAGTTGAAAATTGCGTTACGTAGTTATGAAGAAACTGAAAAAATGTGTACCCCACAAAATCAAGTAAATAACGTAATGCAACTGAGAACGTCATTTAAAAAATTCAGAAAACCAGTCCCTCAAACCTATCAGACTAGGAATTATGATATTAAAAACAATGGGCTTAAAAAAATTATTACAATAACAACAACAACAACAACAACAACTGGAACAGTAATAATAGAAAAAGAAATATCGTTTGTTTTCGTTGTGGTAAAGCCGGCCATGTACGTGCAAAATGTCAATTTTATACCAGATGGTGTAGACGAGGAAAAATCAGACGCAAAACTTGAATTAAAAGAAAATACAACCGATGAGGGGGGACAAATTCCGCGTTATCCGACCAGAAATAGAAGAAAGCCAGACTATTTTGGAATGGGTCAATGTAATATATGTGACATTGACTATTGCTATTCGGTACAATGTATCCAGAAGAACTATCAAGAAGCCATAAATTCTGACAATTCCAAACGTTGGATGGCCGCCATGCAAAAAGAAATTGAAGCTTTAGTATCAAACGATACATTTGAATTGAAAAAGGCCCCGGATGATAAAAATATTATCGGCAGCCGTTGGGCTTATACTGTAAAGCAAACTGAGGATGGATCGCCAGTGTATAAGGCTCGTTTTGTAGCTAAAGGATTTTTGCAGATATACGGGGAAGATTATGTAGAAACATTCAGTCCAACAACAAACCTGACAACAATTAGAATTTTGATGCAAATGGCCGCACATTATGGTATGGATATACACCATATGGATGTTAAAGCAGCTTATCTGAATGCTCCGATTGACTATGAAATATATATAGAACCGCCAGAAGGTTTTGAAAAAGGTGATTATTATGTATGGAAATTCAAAAAGTCACTAAATGGACTCAAACAGAGCGGAAGAACGTGGAATAAATTAATCCATTCCTATTTAATTGAACAACAATTTGAATGCTCCAAAGTTGACCCATGCCTGTACACAAGAACATTTAATAATGAAATATTAGTAATTCTGATTATTTTGGTCGACGATATGTTAATTGCTTCAAAATGTGAAGCCGCTCTATTAAAAAACAAAAATTCCCTAGAAATAAGGTTTAAAATGACCGACTTGGGTCGACTATCATGGTTTCTTGGTATACAGTTCGAATTTAAAGGCAACACTATTACAATGAATCAATCTAGATACATCGAGAAACTCTCATCTAAATTCAGCATGCAAAATTGTAAAACACGAACTACTCTATGTGAAATGGATTTAAACACAATTATGAATAATGAAGATGGTATAGCGGCGTGTGAGAAAGAATATAGAACATTGGTTGGAAGTCTTATTTACGTCGTGTCATCAACCAGGCCGGATATCTGCTATACGGTTACTAAGTTGTCCCAAAACTTAAATAAACCGGGGACTGTGCATTTAACAAGAGCTAAGCAAATATTACGTTATCTAAAGGGAACTAAGAATCGGTGCCTAGTATTTCGACAATCAAAAAACCCATTACAACTGGAAGGATTTTGTGATGCTGATTGGACAAATCCATCAGATCGTATAACATGCTATTGCTTTAGATTGGCAAAAGATAATCCAGTGATTAGCTGGAAATCTAAGAAACAGGGAATGATTTCACTTTCTACTTGTGAGGCGGAATATATTGCATTGTCTCAAGCAACACAAGAGGCTATTTTTCTTAAATTACTAATAAAAATAATTACAACACTGAAAAAAAGTGAGCCTGTAATTATTTACTGCGACAATCAGGCCAGTATTGCTTTGGCTAGATATTAAATATCAATTTGTCAGGGATCTGGTACAAAGGAAAACAGTACAAATTGAATATGTTCAATCGGAAAATAACGTGTCGGATTTATTTACAAAGCCAATTACAAAATTGAAATTAGGGGCATTCATTCCTGTCATATTTGGTACTGATCTCTAAGGTCCTTATTAGTCCTGGGCAAAATGTAAAACTGCATCCATTAAGTCTCTCTAAGGTCCTTATAAGTCTTGTGTAGGACGTAAAACTGCATCCATTAGTTATTGTCTTAAGAAACGTCAGTTTTTGGTATGAATATGAGTCCTTAGTTTCGGGGTATAAATGTGAATAGTCCTACTTTTAGCCCAATCCTCCTTTGAATGACTCTCAGGATCACTCTGACCCGGAGTGATAGTGACTGTTTTAATGGGTCCCAGCTATGGGTAAAATAACAATTTTTTTCCACTTTTTTGTTGTGATCACTATCCAAATTTATAAGTGTTGTTAATGCTTTATTAACCATAAGTACTTAACTGTGGACAAAATAATATAACTAATTTTTGTGGATATTAATTTTCTTTAAAAAAAAAAATTCTGCATACTAAAATATGTTACAGTTTTTTGTGTATTGTGTACTAGTGAGCCAATCAAAATGAGCTGACTCATTTTATAGTTCACCAATAGAAGGGTTAACCAATCAGAAAGCTCAAAATATTCAATGCGACGTGTATAAGAGCAGCCATTTTGTTTTTTCTCCCAAAATATCACCATTGCCAACCTGATATCGAAGACTTAAAGAATTGCTTAACAGCCGCTACTTTCTCTGAATCTTCACTACCAAACACTGATATTGAAGAGATTGCGGAATTCACTGGATTCCATATTCAGAGACTACGGCAAACATGGTCAACACAAAGATACTTGGAAACTACAGAAGCCTGGATGATGGTATGCGTCAAGGAACATGAAAGTAGTAAGCGTCTTTACTCCGTAATAAAAGAAGCCAACAAATTCAAAATGGAGTTTCAAATGGGCGTAGAGATGCAACTACAGCACAATAAACAGGCTGAAACTGCAAAATACTTAAAAAAACAGCAAACACGAATGCAACCGACCAGATACAGAAGCGATGGCAAGATAAACCGCTTCATGGCCAATACTCTGCCCGTACCAAATAAGCTGACGTAGACAAAACCCATACCCATCAGTGGCTACGTAGTGCAGTGTTGAAAGCTGAAACTGAAGGTTTTATCCTTGCTGCACAGGACCAATGCTTGCTAACTAGGAATCATGAAGCACATATACTAAAATATTGTGTACGCCCAAAATGCAGATTCTGTGATATATATCCAGAAACGATTGATCATCTTGTATCAGATTGCACGATATTGGCACCCACTGAATATAAAACCAGGCACGACAGAGTGGGCCAATATCTGCACTGGAAAATCTGCAACTTCTACGGGATGGTAACTGAAAGAAACTGGTATGAACACCACCCAGACCCGGTTACGGAGATAGGACCTGTTACAATTCTATGGGACTACACAATACACACTGTCAGCACAATCAAAGCCAACCGCCCATATATTGTTATTAAAAACAACAAACAAAAAGTGCCTCCTTATTGATATGGCAGTCCCTGCTGACTGCAATGTATCTTTGAAGATATTCAAAAAGCTGTCAAAATACAAGGACCTTGAAATAGAAATCTCGAAATGTGGCATATGGGAACATCAACAATCCCGTTGTAGTTGGAGCCCTAGGACTGGTTGGAAAAGATTGCAGTAGACTAATTGAAGGGATTCCTGGAGGTCCATACCTCAAGGAGATACAAAAATTGTTCTGACAAGTACAGCCCACATTTTACGAAGTTCTTTATCTATGTAATATATATATATATATATATATTTCAATGGAAAGTGTCATGATGCCATTTCTAACCTTAGGTCCCTGGGCGGGACCCGGAAAGAAATGTGTAAACGCCAGAAATCAAAGAAAATAAAAATAATAATAATGTTAAGCCTTTGGAAATGTACAAAGTCTCCTCTGTGGTAGTAGATTTCCTTAAACACAGCATGGGAATGTGGAACACCATACTATACGTAAATCACACTCGAGGCACTGCCATCTCCAACTGTTTGAATATTCGACGTGGAATCTTTCAAGGAGACTCCCTGTCACCCCATTGGTTTTGTTTGACCTTATTCCTCAAGATCTAAACAACAGTAGCTATGGTTACAAACTAAACAAAAAATATTCAATCACCGACTTCACATGGATGATTTCAAACTCATTGACAAAAACGACAATCAGTTGAAGAGCATTCTCAATATTGTAAAATGTTTCAGTGACAACATAGATATGGATTTTGGATTAGATAAATGTGAAAAAGTAACATTCAAGAAAGGGAGAATTACAGAAACACCCTCAATAGATTAGACTTTGTCAAAAAGATTAGGGAAGTGGAAAAAGATGAAGCCTATAAGTAGCTATGAATTAGCGAAGGTGATGGTATATAACATACCCAAATGAAGGAGAATGTAAGAAAGTATTACTAGAGAATATCAGCCCTAAACACCTTGGCTGTCCCTGTGTTGCAATACAGATTTAACATACTTAACTGGACCATAGCTGACATTAAGCGAATGGACGCCAAAACGAGAAAGCATCTCACTTGCTACCATGTGCATCATCCCAAAGCTGATGTTGATCGTCTGTATGTACCCAGATGGGAAGGAGACAGAGGATTAATTGAAGAAGAACTGTCCCACAAAACTACAACAATTTGGTTTCAAAGATACCTGGAAACTACAGAAGACTAGATGATAATCTGTGTCAAAGAACGTAAAATTAGTAAGCGTCTTTAGTCCGTAAAAATGAAGCCAGCAAGTTCAAAATGGAGTTTCAAATGGGTGCCGAAATACAAGTAAAGCACAATACACCGACTGAAGCTGCAAAATGCTTAAAAAAGAAATCAAAAGCAAATGCAACCGACCAGATACAGAAACAATGGCAAGGTAAGCCTCTTCATGGCCAATACTCTGCCCGTACCAAACAAGCTGATGTAGACATACCCCGTACACATCAGTGGCTACCGTAGTGTGGAGTTAAAAGCTGAAACCGAAAGTTTTGTCCTTGCTGAAAAAGACCAATGCTTGTTAACTTGAAATTATCAAGCACACATTGTATTAGCCCAAAATGCAGATTCTGTGATAAATATCGAGAAACAATTGATCATCTTGTATCAGGTTGCACGGTATTGGCACCCACTGAATATAAAACCCGGCATGACAGAGTGTGCCAATGTCCTCACTGGAAAATCTGCAACTTTTTCGGGAAGGAAACTGAAAAAAAATTGTCATGAACATCGCTGAATCAAATACATGACCCCAAAATCAACAAACTTTCACCTATGTAGCTTACTGTCAGTGATCTTCAATTTTCATAATTTTTTTGCCTAACATCTACAATGCCTGCTCAAGTTCACCAAAAAATTTTGTGAGTGTTTTAAGTCAACTTTAGAAGATATGACCCTGCAAAGTTTAGAGTTTTTTTCCTATGAATGTGCAGGATTTCCGAGAAAGATTATAATTAAAGACAATCATCCTAATGCTCCATGACCTCTAAAATGTTGATATTGTGCTAAGTAACTTCTTAAACTGTTCAATAACATTGTTTTTATTAATTTAAAAAATAATTTAATTATATTTTGTAGATATTACTTTTTGTGGGGGTCATGTATTTGGGTGAGTAAAATAAAATTTTCTATCAAGTTTAGGCTTGAAATAGTTAAATATTTGGATTCTACCCTTCGTATTCGCCCTACATACTAAATTTCAGAAATATTGAAGGTATGGAAGTATTTTTCTTTAATTTTTAAAAAACACTGAGATTCGGCGATGTTCCATGACCTTAAATTAGAGGAAAATAGGAAAATTAGACACCCCACCCTTCAATTGGAACAGTAAAGTATAGCACAAAATAATTTGGCACAGTTTCCTAACTCATGAAGAGGAACATTTGTGCCAAATTTCAAGTAATTCGGTGTCGGTGGGTGTAATGCCCTGGTGAATTAACATGGAATGACTCAAGTGCAATTAAAGCAAAATGGAAATAATATAAATATTACTTTGATGGAATGCACACAATTAAGTGAAGACGTGTCAACGGATGAAAAAATGGATTTAATATAAATATCTGATTTATCAGTTCATTTCTCATGAGTTGTAATCCATGGTTATAGAAACACGCTGAAATTGCACTGAAGATCTTATTTTCCAGAAGTCAAGTATCAATCATATGTTCGCTTTTCTTTAGGTCGTTGTAGTTTTGCAAAAAAAAATAAAATAAAATAAAAATAAAAAAACACAATTTTTACGAATCTTTCGTTTTTTTCTTTTTCCTACACTGTAATTTGAGAAAACTATACAACGTTTTTTTTTCAGTTTATATTCTCCTTTTACATTCTCTCACCTCAAAAAAACAAAACAAAAACAAAACAAAAAAAAAAACTCTTTTATCTTTTTTTACAATAATCACTTTAATTCGTCCAATTTCCTTACTCCTGTTCACTTTTTAATTAAGGCGTGTCTCCTTCTCCCTTCCTTACTTTGAATTTGTTCATTTATAATTATTTTTCCAACTGATATTCTATAAAGTTACAAGAAATATTTTCTGATTTCCATTTTCTTTTATTCTTCTGTATACTTCTACATTCGCTGCGTGATGGGGGATCCTATTTTCCTATTCTACGGAAGGATAGATTACTGAATGGCTTGCACTCATTACGGTGCGCATACAAACTGTATATCGATATCTGAGGTCGCCGGAATCTAACTGGTTGAACTCTTTAGCATCAGTAGCGTTGAGAACGAAGCAATGGCACTTTTAACACAATATATCTGTGAGCCTAGTCCCCTGAGTCCTTCAGGGCTTCGTTTTTAATATAATTAAGACAAAGTCTTCAGATACATTTAACCTCTGCTCTAAGCCTGCAATCTTTGCGTTTGATATCATCAGATAATAAATTACATGGCCGATACTAATACTCCTTTAACAGTAAATGCTTGAAATTATAATTATTATTATTATTATTATTATTATTATTATTACATTCCTTGTTACTATACTAGGCAGGATTCGGTTACCTTCTGATTAGAGGTGTTAACATGTACAGGTTTTGTCTTGATGAATTAAGATTAGTTACGGTAAATATCCTGTTCAGTAACACAGATTTGCTTGTCAGTGAGCTGATTTTAATCAGATGGCGCCAACATCCCGTGTATCTCTGTCCATAAGTAGTCGAGAATCATCATGGTTGGGTGTCGAGACTGCTATTCTATTTTTAAGTTTGAAGGATGAGGCTGCCAAAACAAATTAGGAGACACATCTAGATGACCGAGAACATCTTCAAACAAATCGTCTAAGCAGAATGGGTTACCACGTGAAAGAATTTCAAACGGGGTCCACTTCGAAAGTCGTGATCTAATTTATCAAATCCTGTCACTATTTCGCGCACATTTGATTGTGATTCATCTGAGTATCATGATGGGTAAATGCTTTTTATATATTTTCCAATTGTTAGATTAATGGTGGCATACTGGCTTCAAGGCTGGAGATATGGTGTCTGAAATTCAAGTAGTTTTGACCGCTTCAGTCAATTCCAACAATCAATGTGGTGTTTGGGTGGTAGGCAAAATTACTTTGTCTACATCCTGGTATTCTTTGTAAAGATAACAGTTTTAAATAGTCTACATTTATGACATATGTACCAAATACTGGTTGGAAGTGAAGATGCATCAAGAAGGATGCATGTTATACGTATATATATATATATATATATATATATATATATATATATATATATATATATATAGCGATGTCAAAAAAAGCCAATGGGACATTGAGTAAAAAGACATTTAAGGCAAGCAGCATAAATAAAGTGGCCGATATCAGAAATAGTACATTAATAGAATTAATAGGAGTAACATTTTAGCCAAATGCTGTTACTTTCCTCATCCCAATTCCAGAGTTTTGTAGGTGAGCCTGTCCATCCACTCTTCAGGGGATATCAACAATAAGTTTCCTAACTACATTGTCGATGCATAAATAAAATTAATATTGGGGAAATTTAGAAAAAATAACACATGACATGACCATGATACAAACAGAAGCAAACACGCTATTAACTTATTCTAACCTAACCACGGCTACCATAATTATAACTAGGATGGAAAGGCAATTAAAAACCTAAATCAAGATGCATATCAGTTGACTTACCAAACAAACACTTTACATTTATCAGTTACTATAGAAAGTTTAAAACATCTAATCTAATAATTACCAAGAGTACCACACCTCGGAAGTTTAGCCTCTGTAAAAATAATGTTACTTGTTTATTCCCATACTCTCTGGGAGTTTGCATTTCCCAATATTAATAATAAAAAAAAAACAACATCAAATTCTTTTTACCGGCACACATACATTACATGCTTTGGCGGGGTGAATTGTTACCTCTCAAAACACAGTGCAATCCGTTCGCATATCGACAAGAACATCACGAACCACAAAAATACTAACCCCTTTTTGCTGTGGCCTCTCTCGATAACTGATAGAGATGATGTCAATATAGGCTATTCGAAACTTATTTTTTTCAAAGAATACCAGAATGTAGAAAAAGCAACTTTGCCTACCACACAGATACCACGGTCGTAAATACTTGAAAAAAACAATACAAACATCAACTTCAAACAGTTTATGCTTGAATTTGATCCTTTATTCGAAAATTAGAAAAAAATTATGCTTTAATTTGATCCTTTATTCGAAAATTAGAAAGATACAATAAAAATTAAACAGACAGACCATGTTTGAACGAATACTTTCTACCTAAATATACCGAAAACGTTTTGAACATATTTCCTCTTTTTTTATTTAGTACGCCTTAGGAAAACTACATTGATTTAAATTTGACGAAACAACTTCCTTATGAAACAAATAAACTTCTATTGGTTTATAATCACTAAATAGGGAAAACTGAACACGTAACTTTAAATATCATTGAAATTCTTCTTTTTATTAAGCATTCGACTTCCTGCAACATTCTGACATTATGATACAAGATAAGGCTCCGTTGATGATTACTTATTATTATGTAATTTGAACACTAACCTAATTAACTCAGAATAAATGTTAAGAACAAATATTTTTGTAAGAACTAACAGTAGCTTAATATAGCTCGTTAAAATATTAGCCTTTGAATCGAAGTAGTAAGGGATTTCTACATTAGATGAAGGGTGACTGTTGAAATGGAAACTATTTAGAATCTTTTGGGAAGCTGATTCTTTATTTCGAATTTCTTTGATTGAATAACTCTACTTGATTTGTTACTTAATCTAATATTGCTCCCTGTTTCGCTCTTCATTGTAATGCAGTCATCACATACAGAATATAATTGGGTGTATCGAGTTTAAGAGATCTGAGCAAGAAACACATGTTAATAGCCATGATCATGTTACTAAGAATTTATGACAAGAATCATTAACCTTCCATTTCCTTAGGTTTTCAGGAGAAATTTTTTAAGAATGTGCCGGTCGTTTCACGTTATTTGCTTTTGATTGACGTGAAATAGTTATAGATCTTTTATTGTCTTCTTTTCAAAGAGCTTCTGAGTATTCAAAGAAAATATATTACATCCTTGGTATATTTTTAAATATTTCGTGTAAAATACTAGCTACAAGTAGACACCTTATAGTGAATTAATGTTTATTAAGTTTGTCGGGGATGTGAGTTCGATCCTCACGGGATAGCCCAAAACGTCTGCAATTATACGAAACTAAATGGAGGAAATAAATGTTAAATGACAAATAAGCAAACGAGAAGCGACAACATATCAGATTAAGGGGAAGGGAAAGCCTTACCTCTCCGTAGGTGTTAGTTGCATGAACGCAGGAAACACTCACACGCACACGGGCATACGCGCGTGCGCGCGCGCACACACACACACACACGTGTGTGTGTGTGTGTGTCTGTGTCTGTGTGTGATAAACTCAAAACATACACTTTCTGTTTAATATCTATTGTAGTAGTAGTCAGGTTTAAGAAACTAAGACTCCACCAGTGTGACTAGGTAATCCCCGTTGCAGACGCTCGATCAGGCACGTATTTATATATTGATGCTTACATAAATCAACCTATGTTTTATACGGTAACTATGTTGAGCGCAAATTAGTTAATGAGACTGAATATAAATGGATGTGATCAATAATTGAACAAGGCCAATACGTTTAAACCCTCTGTAATGATGACTTGTGAATTTCTGCTCCTGAACATATTCGTTTAACCAATTTAATTTATTACTTGGGTCAAAGCGTAGCACAGGTACTCCCGGAAAGTGGTTTCCTTCGATCGATATTAGCATGGCTAGTTCACTTAAACTTAATTGCCAAAGAAAGCAAATACTGTCATAACTACTCCACCGCATATGAACAGACTCAGAACATGGATAAGCCTATTCGTGTGCCAGGTTATTATGCTACTCCCCTAGATCTCATTCTTACCTCCTCTCTTAACAAATACCCCGTTAAAATGTCAACCCTTTGGGTACGTTAGATCGCTCTTTGGTTAATATTAAAATTGATGCCAAACTAAAGTCTTCTTCCGATTTCTATTTCCATATGACAATCTACCGATATACCAAAGTTGACTGGATTAGCGTCAGACCGAAGTTTATCTCTGCATTTTCCAGAAGTAGAGATCCCGAACAGTCTTTCGCTTTTCAGAATAGTTTTTTTCAGGTATAAGATTATTCATCGCTCACAAAATTTGGCAACAAACACAGAATAACTATTCTCGGTTCACGGCCGAATATAGTGCCGTCATATGCATATCAACATAACCAATATAATTTCTATCAGAAGCAGCGTCGTAACAGGTCCTGCTGTTTCGGAACTTGCCCACAACGAGTGCAAGGGAGTCCTGAAAAATTCTAAGAGCTGCTATGCACAAGCAGTCCAAGCCAAATTTGTAAATAAATCAAAATTTGCCTCCTGTGAGTTCTAGAAAATGACAAGATTCTTAATCGAGGTAAACCCCTACTGCCTTCCATCATAAATGGCAATGAGGTTATCTACTACACTTCAGGTAAGTTTTGACTCACCAGTCTTACGAAAACCACATTTTGTGATAACTCAGTCTTGGATCGCGAAATTTGGAAAACCTGACGAGAAAAAAATTACTGATCCGCTTAAAATTATTGTAATTGTTCTTAGAAACCTTAAAGCACAGCTTTCCCCAAATTTGTCAAAATTGTTTACTCGTTGTATGGAGAAATATTTCTTGGGTTTTTGCAAATAGTCAACTGTATGCAGATTTTACAAGAATGCAGGTGACCGTCGCAATATCGCTCCATCATCAGCAAACATTTTAGACTATCATCAACTATAATTCTGTTAATTACATCAACAGAAATCACCTCCTGAGCGACAAACAATATTTATTTCACTTTTCAATGTCGAATTAGGATATCTTAATTGTCATTATTTATAGAATCAGTGAAGCATTTGACAATTAATCCATCATATATGAGGTTGCCTTATGTATCTCGAAGGCTTTACATATGTGCGACAGAAGGGCCTCCTCAGCTTTGTTCTGTGAAAGTCTTCTACATTATCACGTTCTTCCTATCAAGAAGGTCGTGTTTAATGTTCAGTCATCGGAAGCTCATAAGATCAATTCCAGCATCTCCCTAACATTTCACTTTGGCCATACCCTTTTTCTTCCATATAGTAGTGATCTTCCTAACATATTTCTCAGGTCACTAGTAAATATATATGGCGCTTATTACAACGGTTTACGGAAGTACCACCAAAAATGTAAAATGACTCGAAGATGGCAGATCTTGATCACACAATGAGGAAAAATTTGTAACGTTCAATACCTCCAAAATCAAATTACTAATGTTTCATCGGCACAGAGTTGTACTCACAATGAGGATCCTTGTGCGACACGTTTATTGGGATTCAAGTCTTCAAGTGGAGTATTCAATCCATATATATACAATTCATACATCCATATATATATATATATATATATATATATATATATATATATATATATATATATATATATATAAGTTGTGGGGCTCTCCCTTTTTACATTAGAGAGAATACCTGCGGTTGAGATATGTTGAGATGTCGAACTCTCTGCTTTGGAAGAGAGGAACCCGGACGAGGCTTTGCCGAAGGGCTAAGTTTCGTCCGGGGAGGTAGACAGGCCCTGAACCCGTTTAGGGTATATTTTTGGCCGAGCCTACGAGCTCGGAGAAACCCACGTTAAATTCGGCCTTATGCCATATACATTCCTCGTGGGGGGACTGTTAAATATTGAGATAAGTTCAGAGACGTTTAGATACGTGGAGATACGTTGAGAGATACGGAGACAGACACAGGGTGCACCCAGAGAGTTATACAAGAGTCCAGAGAGAGAGATGATTACGTCTTTACTCACAGAGACTTGTACATATACTTTTTACTGACCCGCATTCCTGGACTACTAATCTTCACTTCTAGTCTGTATTCTTACGTTTAATACACTTATTTTTCTACCTCAATTATTGGCGTTGTTTATTTATTTCTGCAGGATTCCATTCACGGAATCCACAACAACTTGGTAACGAGGATTTCGCACTTCACGGGGACTTAAAAAAAAAAAGAATGCCGTTGCCAGCGTCCACAATAACTTGGCGACAAAGACTTCGGACCCACATGAAAAAGAAAATTCTTTCTCGTCAACACAACTTGACGACGAAGAGTACGGACACGTACGGAAAAATGTTTTTTTTTCGCTCGCCAACACAATAACTTGGCGGCGGAAATTTGAGAGTCACGTCGACCACAACAACTTGGCGACAAGACTCGTAGGAACTCACACAGAGAACAACAAATTAACGACGAACATAAAAGAACGTACACAAGAGATAGAAACAAAATTTCGTCACTCCCTAAAAAATGGAAAGTGAGGAAAGACAGCTAATAAATGAAGAAAGGCAAATGCAGCTCCAGGAATTAATATTAAAAGTAACGGTTAACGCACAACAGAAGAATATCGAAAAAGAGGCGACTTTTTCTCAAGACGCAGTTTGGAACACAATAGAAACATTTAAATACTCTCTAGAAGATGATAAGTATTTCGGGGACTATTACAGACGTCATGAAGACATTTCCAACATTGATTGTCAAAACTGGACGGAAGCTAAGAAGCTACGTATATTACTCAGGAAATTGGGAACAGAGTACACAAAATTTGTGGACTATATTCTACCGAAAAAGACAAACGATTTGACGTTTGACTACGGAGCTCTTAAGTCCAAAAACTTCGATTTTTCACAAAAAGTGGAAATGTCTCAACCTCGTAAAAAGCGAAAATGAGGACTATTCCACGTTCGCCGCAATTGTGAACAAACATTGCGATGACTTTAAATTGGCAGAATTGATTCTGGACAATTTTAAGTGTCTTATTTTCGTACAGGGATTAGTCTCAGCCAAAGACAGTGAAATGCGAAAATGAATGCTCACGAAGCTTCAAAACGAGCCTGGATTAACGCTACAAAAATTGTCAGAGGACTGCCAAAAATGTTTGAGTATAAAAAAAGACTCTAAGGATATCGAGGAGTAGCACACATACGTAAGTTGAACAGAAAGTTACGTTCTTCACAGACTCCCCCCCACCCCGAAAGAAAAACAAAAATTTCATGATAAAGAAAACATTACAAGGTATAAGTCGATTAATGACAAAGGTCAAAGCAAATATAAGCCCCCCCCCAATCTGCATGTTAAAGATGTGGTAGATTCCACAAAAAAAAAAACACATTAGTAAGGTAAGAACTACTAGAATGGACTACGAAGACAAACTAAGGACAAGGAAATACGTGGAACTCCAGATCTTAATTAAGAAGGTAAAATTACAGTTTAGACTCAGGATCTGATCTTAATTTAATTAATTTACACACTTGGTGGAAGGTAAATAGACCGCCCATGATGCATACACAGAAAATCGTTAAGTCTGTTACAGGGAGGCGTATCAATTTTGAAGAAGTAATTCTAAACGTAAAATTCCATGGTAAATCGAAAAAATTGAAGATATTTGTAATGAACGACACAGAAAATTTGGTGAGCACAGACTGTATGCAAAAATTTGACGTATGGGATTTACCCGTTAGCTAATTTTGTAAGAAAATAGAGTGCGAGCCGTCAGAAGCTACAAAATTAAAAGAAGAATTACACAGGCAATTTCTCGAAGTATTCTCGAGCGGTTTGGGACGATGTAATAAGTTTGCAGTTAAAATTGAACTAAAGGAAAATGTTCAGCCAGTATTCAAGAAAAAGCGAAACGTACCTTTCGCAACCATAGAAAAATTGACAAGGAGTTAGATAGATTGGTACAAACTGGAATCCTTTCAAAAATCGAATTAAGTGAATGGGCGGCACCAGTGGTCTACGTAATGAAAAAATCCGGAGAAACACGTGTTTGCGCAGATTTCTCGACTGGGTTAAATAAGGCTATCAAGGATTATCACTACCCATTGCCAAGCCCGAAGGAAATATTTACCAAGCTTAACGGTGGTAAGGTATTTTCTAAGATTGATTTGAGCGAAGCTTATCTTCAGATTCCAGTAGAAGGAGAAAGTACAAAGATTTTATGTATCAATACTCACAAAGGACTTTCCAAATTTAACAGATTGCCATTTGGGATAAAAGTAGCACGGTCAGTCTTTCAACAGACTATGGATACCATGCTCATGGGACAGAACTTTGATACTGCTTACTTAGACGACATTTTAATCAAAAGCGATAATGTAGAAGAACACGCAACGCATATTAAAATTCAGGATTTTGGTTTTAAAGTGAAGGAGAAAAAATGCGATTTTTTTCTAACAGAACTCAAGTATCTCGGCCATATAATCAATGAAAGTGGCAGAAAACCAGATCCAGATAGGGCATCTGCAATAAAAAATATGCCTGAGCCGAAAAATGTCGCAGAGTTGCAAAGCTTTCTTGGTCTAGCGAACTATTACGGTGAATTTTTTGAAAACATGCACAAACTGAGGACTCCACTCAATGAATTATTGAAAAAAGATAATAAATGGAACTGGATGGAAGATTGTCAGAAAGCTTTTAAGGAGATCATAAAGAAATTAACGTCTGATCTAGCACTGACGCATTTTGATCCCAAACTAGAAATTATCATTGCCAGTGACGCCAGCTCACACGGAGTGGGGGCTTGTCTATTACACAAGATGCAGGATGGCACAAGGAAACCTATAGCTCACGCATCTAGATCGTTGTTACCAGCAGAGAGGAATTACTCGCAAATTGAGAAAGAAGCGTTAGGCATAATATTCGCCATACCTCGCTTCCACAGATACATATATGGAAGAGAGTTTACTCTTCAAACTGACCATAAACCTCTTCGCACTATATTCGGATCGAAAAAAAGGACTACCAATTTACACAGACTTCTGAGATGGGGAACTAAATTATTGAATTATAATTTCAAACTAGAGTTCCTACCGTCGAAGAAAATTGGTCATGCGGATGGATTATCTAGATTGGTAGCTGCCAAATGCGAACCTCTGGAAGACTCGGTAATAGCGGCTTTGCGAGCCGAAGACGAAATTAGTAAAGTTCTAAACAATACAGTAAGGGAATTACCAGTGACCTTGTTAGAAATCAGAAGAGAAGCTGAAAGGGATGAATTCATACAAAGTACAAAGAGAAAAATAGAAGAAAAAGAAAGAAATCTAGCCGAGTGTTTTTCAATTTGTAATCACGTGTTACTTTATAATTAAAGATTGGTCATACCAAAATCTTTACAAAGACGAATTCTGAACGACTTTCATCTAGGAAACCCAGGGAAAAATCGTATGAAAGCGTTAATGAGAAGTTTCGTGTATTTGTCTAATATGGATAACGACATTACTCAGATGGTAGAAAAATGTAGAGGCTGTGCTGCGGCAGCAAAGGCACCACCTATTATACAAAAACCATGGCCTAAGGTGGACAGACCTTGGTCTAGAATCCATGCGGACTATGCAGGACCCATAGATGGATATTACTACTTGATGACGGTAGATAGCTTTAGCAAGTGGCCAGAGGTTTTCAGATACAAAAACCTTACGACGGAAAACACTATTAATTGTCTACACGAGTTATTCGCAAGATTCGACGTTGTAGATTGCCTTGTAACGGATAATGGTACCCAATTCACCTCGAGCGACTTTCAAGAATTCTGTGCGACTTATCAAGTCAAACATTATAATAGCACCATACCATCCATGATCTAACGGGCAAGCCGAAAGGTTTGTGGGCACGCTTAAGAGAGCCTTGAAAAAATCCAGAGGACGTACCAACAGAAAGAGCCATACAACAGTTCCTACAAGTCTACAGAATCACCCCGAACGGAAACACACCATCTGGCCTTTCGCCAGCTGAAGTGATGTTTGCCCGCAAAATACGGTCTGTTTTACATAAACTATTACCCAGCAAAAATCAAAACCGGTATACCTCGATAATGCCTAAAAGACCCTTCAAACCAGGCGAACGGGTCTATTTCAGAATATTCAAGAATAATATGACACACTGGGAACCAGGTACGATAATAAACAGACTGGGGAATGTTCTATACACGATCCAAGGTGAAAAATTTACTCACAGGAGACACTTAATTCAGATACAGAAAAGACGGGTAGAGGAACCAAACTCGTCACCTTCCGAAAATGAAGACGCGATGGAGGCGATTTTCGAAGCCTTCGGAATTTAAAAACCACGGAGATTAGAAGAACAAGCCGAAAAAGAAAATTCACGGAACCACTAATAATAGACCATAAGCGAAAAAATATTACTCCCCACAAAAAAAATAAGAAGGAGGGGGTCTTTTGGAGCTCTCGCCTTTTTACATAAGATGGACTCATCCAACGTATACTTATACTGACAGAGAGAATACCTGCGGTTAAGATACGTTGAGATATGTTGAGATACGTGGAGATACGTTGAGATACGTTGAGACAGGTTGAGAGATACGGAGACAGACACAGGGTGTTCTCAGAGAGTTAGACAAGAGTCCAGAGAGGGAGATGATTACGGCTTTACTTACAGAGACTTGTTCATATATTTTCTACTAACCCGCATTCCTGGACTACTAATCTTCACTTCTAGTCTGTATTCTTACGTTTAATACACTTATTTTTCTAATTACTGGCGTTGTTTATTTATTTGTGCAGGACTCCATTCACGGAATCCAAAACAAATTTATATATATATATATATATATATATATATATATATATATATATATATATATGTGAAGAAAAATACAGAAAAAACAAACAAAAAAATCTTAATATGCAATTATGCTGTATTAATGCTAATATAAAGTCGACGTCGGACGTTTCGGTCTATTTAAGACCATCTTCATGGACATTTTCATTTAAACATAATTAACATTAGAAAATATAAAAATTTAACACAAAAGACGATGGACATAAGACCACAACTAATCCAAACAGATAACTGAAATTTTTATATAAGATCAGCGTTCCGTTTAAATATGATCACGTCGTCGTCACGTGGGCGATGTTGTGAAAACGTATTCGAAGATGATTTCCAAATATTAAAATATTAAAAAAGTCGATTGAACTATTTTATATAAACAGTTCAAGAAATCTCTTCCGTTGATATAGGAATACGTAGAGATCAATAGGTTCTTATATCTTCATACAAGCTTGAAGTCCTTCACGTTACAAAGCAAATCAAAAATGATTTCAAAAACGCTGATCTTATATAAAAATTTCAGTTATCTGTTTGGATTAGTTGTGCTCTTATGTCTAGATAGAGCTGAAAAGGTGAAGACGCTTAAAGCTAGTTATTCCCGGGCGGAGGCTGGGGGGATCCCCTAGAGATAGCCTTAGCTAAGGAGGCCCTGGATCGATCGAATAGCGAGTGGTACATGGGTCAGGTAATTAGTCATAAGTTAAGCAAGATGTCTTCCGAAGCCGTGAACTTAGGCGCAGATCTGCGCAGGGAAGAGGTCCGTCGAGGTGGCGATCGTTACATTCGTGAAGTCAAATCCCCGGAGGGGCGTACTCTTCGGGCCACTGATGACATGTGCGGAGCGTTTCGGCGCCATTTCGAGAACCGGTTTACCAAGGAGCCTGGTCTCCGTGAGGAGGAGTTTCGTAGCTATTTGGCTGACTTTCCTCGGCTTTCGCCGACTGAAGCGGCTAGCTGCGAGGGAGAGATTACGGAGGGCGAAGTCTACGCGGTTTTGAAGAAGGTCGGCAGAGGCAAGTCGCCTGGTCTGGATGGTTTGCCCTATGAATTGTACTTGAGGCTGTTGCACATCTTTGTTCCAATTTTGACTGCAGTGTTCAACAACTGGTTTCGGTCGGGGTCCATCCGGATCACCAGGGGTGTGATCACTCTGTTGAAAAAGGGCAAAGGTGAAGGGGGGAACCTAGATGATTACAGGCCCATAACTCTGCTAAACACAGAGTTAAAGATTATGGCAAAGATCCTGCAGGAGCGTTTGCAGTCAGTTGCCGAGTCTCTGTTGGGACCTGAGCAGACTTGTTCTGTGAAGGGCCGAACAATTCAGAGCAACCTGCATCTGATCCGCACGATCATAGAGGGTGTAAAAGACGACGAAGAAGCCGCGCTGATCAATTTGGATCAGTCCAAGGCATTTGATAGGGTCGACCATCGCTACCTTGCTGCTGTCCTGCAGGCCGCTGGATTCGAACCCAACTTCTGCCGATGGATTAGCCTCCTGTATCGCTCCCCCAGTGCGGTGGTACAGGTGAACGGAAGGTTGTCGGACGCGTTCGTGCTGTCTAGGTCGGTTCGTCAGGGTTGTCCGCTGTCGCCTCTCCTTTATGCTTTGGCGTTGGAGCCTCTCCTTCGCCGGCTGAAGGACGAGACCGGCAGTCCGGCCCTACGTGGAATTGCCGTTCCTGGAGGGTCTCGAGCCAGGGTTTCCGCGTACGCCGATGACGTATCTGCTTTCGTGTCGTCCCGCAACGACAATGAGGCGGTACAGAAGGCGCTTGATCGGTAGGAGAAGGTGACAGGGGCCAAAATAAACCGCGACAAGTCGTCCGGCTTGCGGTTAGGTGCCTGGAAGGGGTTGCTCTTCCGGCCGCTTCGGTTGGACAGACGGTCCTGTCCGCATTCTTGGAGTGTGGTTTGGGCCCTGACCTCCAGCTGGAGAAGAATTGGTCTGAAGTACGAGCAAAGGTCGATTCCGCCTGTCAGACTTGGAATCGACGGAGGTTGTCCGTGAAGTGCAGGGCGGAGGTGTGTGCTACATACATTTTCCCCCTGATTCTTTATCGATTGTCCGTACTTCCTCTCTGTAAGACCCACAAGAAGGCGCTTGAACGCTCGCTATCCTCCATTTTATGGAGGGGACGCGGGAATCGGGTCGACAGACGAGTCTGCACTAAACGTCCGTGTCATGGGGTGCTGGGAATGCCACACCTGCCGAGTCACATCCGTGCCTCTAGGTTGGCTTTCATACGCCGCGCATTGACTGGAGGAGATCCGATTATGGAGGGGACTGTTAGGGACGCGTTCCCTGGCCTTACCATTAGTCCCCCCATCTCGCGGGTTGAGCGCGGCCGTAAACCCCGGGATCAATCGGTTTTCCTTCGCGAGTGTCGGTCGGCCTTGAGGACCCTTCCCCGGTCCAGTGACCTTTCTCGGCCTAGGAAGGTCTTCTATCGTGAATTAGTGGAGAGGCCCGCGAAGGATCCCCTACGAGATATGCTCGGCATGTCGGAGGAGGAGTTTCGCTCCTACAGGTCTTGGGCGCCAGCGGCGGATTACCTCAGTAACCCTGAGTTTTCGCTTAGCTGGCGATTGGCTCGGAATCGGCTGCCTCTCAACGACATGGCTTTCATATGGGGTTTGGCGGATTTGCCAGACTGTGAACGGTGTGGCCTTGACTTAGAAGAAACGGCTGCGCACGCCTTCTACCATTTCCCCCAGGTCCGCCCCTTATGGGACCATGTCGGCGAGCTGACGGCTCGTCTCGCTCCCGAACAGCTTGTGTCCATTGATCGAGCATACGCGTGTGACAATGTGTCGCCACCGTATTCCGGGATGAAACGGATGGTGTTTCTGACGCTGATGGCCACGGCTCGAATG